>CM067378.1:109752737-109886234 GCA_034510155.1 Eucriotettix oculatus
TGCAATGACTGGACATAATTTCAAATAATAATTCACAAGAAAAATTTAATATTTTTAGTCGTAAACGTTAATTACATAAGAGGAATTTTTCCCTTGGTCTTGTAGTGAGTTGGATGTCGGCCTCCCACACACAATTGCAATGTCTTCCCGCTCAGCCCTGCGGGTGACGTCAAAAAAAAAAGATTCTCCGAAACATACTTCACCATCAAAAAAGGTAGCTTTGTCTAACTTTGAAGACAAGACGCTCCTCAGCTTTCCCTGGCAAGTAATATATTCAGCAGCGGGGGGAAGCTTTCCACGTTACTTTTTTTTTTCCCTTGCAAGCAACGGGAGGAGGTGCTGCGGCATATTTCTCCTTGATGAAAGAGTAACGTTGGCCATTCTGTTTCAGCAGCGGCGCAGTTACCACATATCACTTGCCTCACTCCCCTTCCCAGCCCCTCGAAAGAACTCGGGAAAAACATTGTGATTTGAAGAAAAACCTTCATATTCAAATATGTCGTGAACTGGCTCCATGGACCTTTTAGAAATGTAGCAATGGCGTCCACAAATACGGACGAAACGTTGCATATGTCTTAATTAAATATCAATATTGTTTGCTGATAAACCATCTGCCTTTTTTAAAATTAAAGAATGAGAAATTAGGTCTTCTTATAATTCACTTCCTTATAAAAAACAGCATTACCAAAATTTTAAAAAATAACTAAGCTCCTGTCAATTTTAAGTGATTTTTTGATTTTGATCAGTTTCATTTCATAAAATAGGTTAAGACTCTATTGAAATAACACTGCGAGGTTCAATGGAAGCAAAAATATGTAGTTGATATTTATTTGTAAATGATTCGGTTAATTTTTAATAAATAGACTACGGGCCATTTTTACGGAATAAATATAATTCAGGTGGTTGTGCTTCTATTGATCTACGGTGATGACAAAAGCATCAAGAAAAAGGGAGAAAATATGAAGAGATAAGATTTGCATACGAAGTTTACTTTACTAAAGAAATAAATATCGAAGTAAATGCGTTGAACTGTTTGCAGACATTGATGTAATAAAAAATGTAAAAGGGATCTAAATAAGCAGGATTTCTATCCAACATCAATTTTTTTTTAAATACAGGGAAAGTTAATAATGGCCGGTATTTCAATCAGGTAAATCAAATTATATTTTCTGCGCAATATACCAAGACCTAATTCCGATTTAAATTGTGACAACTGCTCAAACTGAAATTTATTTCACGTAACAAAGAACGCCAGTAATGACAGGAACCCTTATTGTTATATAGTTGTAACGTTTGGTCCAAAGCGTAGGTCAGTGGCTTCCTCTTCCCCCAATCGGTGAAATACTTGATAATTTTTTTTATTTTCAGTTAAAGGTTAGGGTGTTTTTTTTGTGTGTGTGAGCGCTTTAAATTACAATTAATTAGGTTGGCAGGCCTTGAGCTGATATCCGCTGCAAGCTTTGTGTTTATGCATGGTAATTGCTTTCTGCCAACACAATGCTCTATTTAGGGAGTTTGTCGGGATTTTGTGAGCCTCGCCTGATCAATGAACAAATTAATTGTAAACTTGTTGCCCATGTAATTGGAGATAGACAGCAGCCGACGGTGGAGGAACGGAAAAAGAAATAGGGCTGCTTCGTTATCCGGTTAATTAGCAACCCTGGGACACCTTCAACGAAAATTAACTTCTGTAGTCTTACCATTATAATTGCTGTATATGTACAGGGCCGAGCTAACCCATGGGTTCCTTCGACATCTCCCTTTCTAAACACTTCCTATGATACATCGGCATCAGACCATTTTCTATTAATTGTGTAATGTGGTAAAAACTACGCGAAGTCAAGTCTGAAAGTCTGCGACGAATTTTTTATTTGTCTCCGTGGAAGCGCTTCAACCCTCTCGGACAATGTAAATTAACCTTTCATCAGATTTATGGAAGGAAGTTTTTAACGAACAATCTAATTCGGAAAGGATTTGCCTCCGTCAAGTCGGAAGTTGGCGAGAAAGATTAGAAAATCATGAGGATTAATAAAGGGAAAAGAAACGGAAACATGCTCTTTAACTTACATATAGAACAGGCGATGAAGAAAGTTAAATCTGAATGTGGAAAAGGGAATCATACTGCAAGGAGAAAAAATAAAAACTCTGGGCTTGACCGACGATATTGTAGTACTAGGGGTAGTCGGAAGAAGACTTAAAAACCATAATAAATGGTGTAAACGTGGTCATGGAGAAAGAGTTCAATATGAGGATTAATAAAGGGAAAACCAAGATAATGGAGTGTAGTATGGGAAACAGTGGAATAACAAAGGCTGTTCGAAAGGATATTTTTAAGGTAGTTAAGGAATTCTGCTACTCGGGCAGCGTAATACCTACAGTAGGATAGCACAGGGAAGGAAGGCTTTAGCGGAAAAGAGGAATTTACTTACGAGTCATGTAAGTCTGAATACTAGTAAAATTAGAACAACATGAGGATTAATAGAGGAAAAAGAAAGGGAAACAGTGGAATAACAAAGGCTCTTAAATTGGGAATGATTATTTTGACGGTGGTTAAGGAATTCTGCTACTTGGGCAGCATAATAAATAGAATAGGATAGCACAAACAAGGAGGACTTTCACAAAACAAAAAAAATCTAGTAACGGGTAATATAAGTGTGAATATTAGCAAATCACTGGTAAAAATGTTGGTATGGAGTGTAGCGTTATATGGGTGCGAAACGTGGACGGTAGGAGTTGCAGAAAGGAAAAGAACAGGAGCCTTTGAAATGTGGTTCTGTAGGAAAATGCTGAAAATCAGATGGGTGGATAGAATCACTAACTGGGAAGTTCTAAGAAGATTAGGGAGTTATTCTGAAATGAAAAGGCTTACGCAGGATATGTAAGCATTGAGGGTTGCATCAGACCAGTCTAAGGACTGAATAACACACAAGAACATATGTAAACAATTCACTTAAGAATCTGAAGAATAATTACATTCATCTAAAATTTTGACTTTTTGGAAATGAAATTTATGATTATTTAAATAAATATATTCTGACTGGACTGAATAAATTTTAATGCACAATTTCAAAATATTTTTGTTTTCCGGGGCATGAATTTTTTTTTAGAGGGAGAGTGAGATTTGTTTGGCCGATGTAACACGCTTTGCTATCAAAATATTTAATTTATGTAGAACATTATGTTTAAAGGTCTGAGCGTTTCTCGGTGCAGCTGTTAAAGAAATAGTCCTCTGGTAATAACTCGGCGATTAAGACGCGACGTTTCGACGACCGTATTTTTTTTTGGGTAACAGGCTACATGAGGGTGATCCTGAAACAGGCAACTCCCCTTTAATAGCATAGGAAGGGAATTGAAAAGGGGGGATGCGGAATGTAGAGCAAGGTAGCCAAGGGTTAACTAGGGCCCCCGGGCTATGGTTTAAGGATCCTACCCGGTGTTTCACCTAAACAGATGCAGGGAAAATCCTAGAAAACCTGCATCAGGTAGGTCGGGCATTGGGTACTATTTTCACGCTCTTCCGAATGACGGGAGACGAGTCTGCTGTGGGGACGCAGCATTCCCTTCTCCGTGTCTCAACCAGTTTCAGGAGGCAGTTGGCCGACTGATCCAATGGGATCAGCGGACAACTCTTGCCTTATGCCCAAGGTCTTTGACCCCGGTACATATACCTCCTAAAATAGGTGAAGGTGTCTCGGTAACCCTCCCTCTGTCGTCGTCTTCCATCCTCCCACTTCGCCTGCGAGACGAAATTATTACGGTCGTTCGTATCTCAATCGTAGTGTTGTTACCCGAGGACCATTTCTTCATCAACTGTACCGAGAAACATAATATTATACATAAATTAAAGATTAATATAGTAAAGCGCGTTACATAGGCCAAACAAAACCCTCTCTAAAACATCAGTGTCAAGGAACACAAAAATATTTTGGTATTCAGCGTTACCCGTGTTGAAACCCGAGAAATATTTCTTTTTGTTGGTTTGAAATGTTAATTTTATCTTAAATATTTTTTTGACTGAATTCAATTGATGCCATCGAGCAAGTCAGTTATTGACTCATTGGATTAATAATAATTTTTTCGCTAAATCCCCGTCGTTTTCCAGTCGCCACGAATTCCTACCCTTAAAGCTTCCCGACGTCCAACGAGGTACTTGACGAGCTCATGGCGTCTAGATAACAACGTTTCCCATCAACTGCAAAATAAAAAAAAATGTAGTGCAAGGAAAGTATAGAATCGTGGTCGTTGGTTTGTGTCACCACATGCGCTTATGACGTATTGATTTCAAGTTTCTCCACGGAGGTTTTTCGTCCCCGCCTTTTTTTTGGAGCCTGAGCCTGGGATTCTTCCCAACGTTCTGTGAAAGGGAACTGACGAACTAATATATTACTTACTGTGGTCGGAGTACGGACTTTAATTAATCCTACAGTCTCTTGGTGCGCTTGATCTTTCCTAAATCGACCGTGGCAGAACAGGCGCAGAAATACCATCCTTGTGTGTAATTACATCTTCCGAAAATTTGACGTGTTGTTGTTGGATATTGGGGCCAGTGGTGCCAACTAACGTACTTAACCCCCTCCCCTTTTCGTGGGGAAGCAGAACATGTAAACTGAGGGCGGGTGGGCGGAGGGTTTAATTGCCAAAACCGGTTAATGTCTGCAGCTCCGCGAATTACAACCATTCATTCATAATTACGTAAATACGGCGGCGGCACCAAACACTACCCGTAATTCAGAATTACACGCGACATTTAACCCAGGGTTTGTATTTTCGCGCACAAAAGGTTGGTACAGCTTACCGCCCAAAAATCTCCGTTCCCAAATTAAAATGTTGGAATGGGTTTGCTCCTGAACTTGGAGCATAACGAAAAAGGAAAAGAATAAGGGAAGGTCGGGGGCGGAACGGGACACTTATTGTTTAACAATTATTATAAAATTATGTATAAAGAAAAATTACTTTATTCTACTTCATCTCATACCAAAATAACTTAAATAATGCACTTAGATTTCTGATGAATTTTGATAAGAAACTTACAAATTTCCCGCTCAGCTCCGTCCCTTGGGGAAGGATGATTTTTAATATATATTTACTGCAATAAAATTTAATTTTTATTAATATTACAGTGACCCTCTATTTCACTATAAATCCGTTACAGTGATCCTCTATTTCACTATAAATCCGTTACGGTGACCTATTTCGCTATAAATCCGTTACAGTGACCTATTTAACAATAAATCCGTTACAGGGACACACTATTTCACTATAAATCCATTACAGTGATCCTCTATTTCATTATAAATCCGTTACAGTGACCTATTTCACTATAAATCCGTTACAGTGACCTATTTCACTATAAATCCGTTACAGTGACCTATTTCACTATAAATCCGTTACAGGGACACACTATTTCACTATAAATCCGTTACAGTGACCTATTTCACTATAAATCTGTTACAGTGACCTATTTCACTATAAATCAGTTACAGGGACTCACTATTTCACTATAAATCGATTACAATGACCCTCTATTTCTTTATAAATCCATTACAGGGACATTCTATTTCACTATAAATCCATTACAGTTATCCTCTATTTCACTATAAATCCGTTACAGTGACCTATTTAACAATAAATCCGTTACAGGGACACACTATTTCACTATAAATCCATTACAGTGATCCTCTATTTCATTATAAATCCGTTACAGTGACCTATTTCACTATAAATCCGTTACAGTGACCTATTTCACTATAAATCCGTTACAGTGACCTATTTCACTATAAATCCGTTACAGGGACTCACTATTTCACTATAAATCGATTACAATGACCGTCTATTTCTTTATAAATCCATTACAGGGACATTCTATTTCACTATAAATCCATTACAGTGATCCTCTATTTCACTATAAATCCGTTACAGTGACCTATTTCACTATAAATCCGTTACAGTGACCTATTTCACTATAAATCCGTTACAGGGACACACTATTTCACTATAAATCCGTTACAGTGACCTATTTCACTATAAATCTGTTAGTGACCTATTTCACTATAAATCAGTTACAGGGACTCACTATTTCACTATAAATCGATTACAATGACCCTCTATTTCTTTATAAATCCATTACAGGGACATTCTATTTCACTATAAATCCATTACAGTTATCCTCTATTTCACTATAAATCCGTTACAGTGACCTATTTTACTATAAATCCGTTATAGTGACCTATTTCACTATAAATCGATTACAATGACCCTCTATTTCACTATAAATCCATTACAGGGACATTCTATTTCACTATAAATCCATTATAGAGACCCTCTATTTCACTACAAATTCACTGCAGTGACCATATATTTCACCACAAATCCATTAAAGTGACCCTCTATTTCCCCATGAACCCACTATGGCTTGTTAATTTATTTTTATTTGAGAAGAATCAAGTACGAGGTCACAGCAAACTATGGGTTACAGCTATTCACCATTATTACAGGGTTTCTCAATAAGTGTGGGTCGACGTTGAAATGGAATAAAACCAGGCTGTGTGTTTGAGGTATTAACGAAATCATTTTTTATTTATCAGGCCCATGTATGCCCATACAAATGAAAAATTACACACACACACAGCTTGTTTCATTCCATTTCAGCAGCGACCCACCCTTTAGACATCCCCGGCACAACCCTCCCTAGTTAGATGAGCTAAATTAATTCATATTTCAACAAAAATGGCCGTTTGAATATTTTGAGAATTGCGTACGACAAACAGAAAAAGGATACAAATTTTTGACCACTTTCAGACTGTCTTAAAAAAAATAATTTTCCAAAAAGGAATAAAAAACAACAACATTTCGGTACTTATTTGTACCTTTTACCGGGTTTACCACAGTTATTTGTGGTTTAGCCTCGGGGAGACTTGTTTAAAAAGTATTGTAAATTTGTGCCATGTTCTATAGATACAGGGTAAAATGAAACTTGATGGTGATAATTAGGATAAGAACCTGAAGACAGTACAAACAAGCACCAAAATAGCTTTGTTTTTTTTTCTTTTTGGAAATTGTTTTTAAGAATAAAGTCTGAAAGTGGTGAAAAGTTTAATTTGTTATTAAATAAATAAGATGTAAAAATTCATCCTTAAAAAAATGGGGATTTGTTACCATAGGGAGCAAGCAACAAGAAAGGAAAAGGGGGAGGGAAGCTTCGTGGCAAGCTTCCAGAAACCTTGTCCTTCGTGAAATGTCAAATCAAAACGTGAACCAGCCGCTCCTGTCACAGAAAATGAACAATTTAATATGGTAAATAGTTAATATAAGTACAACGTTTCATCCAATTTTGCGGACTTCTTCAGGTATATTCTTAAATGAATGAAATAAATTTTTCTGACATTAATTTTAATAACAAATAAATGAAAATGCGGCCAAATAAGTCGACAAATAAATTTAATTAATAATATATAATTTATTTATAATTAATCTTAATGTCCGGAAGATAATGTTTGAATTTATTGTAGGGTCGGACATCGTGTTAATTAAAATTTTAATTTTTAACTATTGTCACCCGTGAGTTACTGCAGAAGTCCAAAGTTGCTCTGAGCATCGGGACAGCGGACTCCATTAACCAATTAGCACAGTAAGAGGGTTCTAATTAGACGAGCAGAAACATTGAGGAACGCAGCTGCATAAATGGCGATTATTAGCGGTGACCTGCGAGGCTGTGAGGCTCAATTAGCAGCTAATGCAGTAACACTACCAGCAGCAGCGGCGAGTTATAACGGAAACATTATTGACCAAGTTGATATTTGCGCCATGTTTGTGTTCTCCTCAACCGTGAAATCAGCGAATGTCAATAGCAGCGACGCACTCGACCGGAAGAACAGAGGCTCACGGAACACGCAGCAACAGTCTTCAATATTTATTGGCATCCCCCTTGCAGGCTCTGACAGCGTCGGGTGACGTCACAGGCTACGTCACTGGGTTGCCTTCGCACTCTCTGGCATTTCCCCATTTACTTTCACTACACAAAGAAATAGGGACTCACTGGAAAATGTCCCCGCTTTAAAATAACCAATAAGGAAGGGTGACTTTTTTTCAAAACGAATCAGTGTTTCCAGGTGCCTTTTTTAAACTATTACACAGGCTTGTATGTGAGTGTAACAATCAGCTTTTCATGATTGACGCATACTAATCCGAGCTTGCCCGACTGCCAACCCGATAACACTCAAATAGATTTATTAGTTCCGGATCATTGGGTCCACATTACATTATAATAAGTTTCTAAAAATCCTCGGTTTGGTAAGGAATATAGAAAACCGATGCTACGAAAAACGTAGAACATTTATTAAAGAGAACATAGGGATAATTAATTTCTACACGACAACCCGACCGCTAAATAATAATTTGACTTACGTATCAACATAAATAAGCATTTAGCACAATTAATTGTGGTCAAAAAAATTATGAAATGAGGTGATTTAAATATTTAATAAATTACACAACGCTTCGACCCGACGTTTCCTGATTCTTCACGTGTAGAAATATAATAATTTAACGTTCAACTTCCAGAAAATGCTTATAAATTTGTCTCCTCAGTTTGATTTAAAACCATGCCCCTTCGCTAAATTTACAAAATGTCCACTGTCCGCTGATTTACTAGAACTGGGTTGTCAAGAGCGCCATTAAGAAACTCTAGACGAACCTGAGCTACAGCTTGTAATATCACGCTCAGTCGTACAAACTTGAATTAAACCTCTAAATAATAATCTCTGCACTCATTCATGCGAACGACGTTATGCCGTTGCCCCAATAGGCGCCAGAGGCTGCTTTATCGACTGTTCACAAGATTTTTTTTGTGTGTTTCTCAGGGTTAATTTCATTAGCAAGTGGAGGATTCTCGTTAAACTTTGTATGGGTACGAAATGAAGTAGTCGATATCTCTCGTTATGCTAACCTCTTTTCCTTTTATGGGTTCAATGTGCGTTGAAATTCAATCAACATGCAGCACTGGTTTCCTGGGGTCGTAAAAACTGTCATTAATTAATCTTCCGTTAGTAGAAATGAGAAACCGGGCGTAGTATATTTATAAACAAATACCAGAAGAAGACTTGCATGAACGTGATCCTGGAAGGAGGGAACAAAATTGGGAATTGATAGAGGTAAAAGTAAGGTGATGGATGTGTAGTATGGGAAATATTGGATTAACAAACGCTGTTAGATTGGGCAGGGATAATTTAAAGGAAGTTAAAGATTTTTGCTACTGGGGAAGCATAATAACTAGAGTAGGATAGCACAGGCGAGGAGAGAAATTTACTTCCGGCTAATATAATCATGAATATTAGGATATTACTGCTAAAATTCTTGGTTGTGTGTGACGTTATTTGGGTGCGAAATATGGACGGTAGGAGTTGCAGAAAGGAAAAGAATAGAAGTTTTCGAAATGCAGTGTTACAGAAGAATAAGATGGGTGGATAGAATAACTAACCAGAAAGCTCTAAGCAGAATAGGGGAAGAGAGAACAATTTGGAGGGCTTTGAAGGGATAGATTAATAGGCCACGTTTTGAGACATGAAGTTCTGTAAAATTAGCATTAGAAGTGAACAGAAGAGGGAGGCTAAGGACGGAATGCACTATGGAGATTAGGGAGGATGTGGAGTGTGGTGGTAGTTATGTAGAAATGAAAAGGATTGCGCAGGATAGATTAGCAATATGGGTTGCATCTTAGTACTGATTACCACGACAAGAGTTTAAACTTACAACATTTAAAATATATTGATTTCACTGACCAGGTTCACTAGTTAGAGCAACCGCCCGGTAAGCATTCCATTATCCTTTTGAATTCAGTTTCATGTTGCCTTCAATTGAAGCATTCCTTCTGCTTTAGTTTTTTTCCCAATATTTCATTCACAATATAATGATCAACAGAATAAAAAAATAATGGATTGGCCTCATGTTATCAACCCTTGAACCGGAAATAAAACATCCGTCTGAATGATGATGTTTTTACATTCAACGCATCACTTTTATTTAGTAAACAAAGATATGTAGGAGCCCGGTTGCTCGATTTATTTTTTTTGTAATCATTTTGAGCGCCTTGATTGAATGCGCCGCGACGTGATGTGACGCCGTGTATCAGTCTCGGCTACTATGGAAACGTCGCTTGTTTTGTCTGCGATATTGACGACTTGGTGGGTGTGGAGCATTGTCACAGTTTATCTCTGGTTTATTAGCCACACGCTTCCAGAGAAACTACTATTTATCCAGAGACTGCGCAGTTTTCCCTGGGCAGATAATCTAATTAGTTCCACAGCAGTTTTGCCGCGTTCTCATAATTAACATTCAACCATTTCTATCGACAAGTTTGTCTCTCAGTTCCACTGATTATCTCACAAATGTCCTAATCTCCACATTTTATACAGTCAGCTTTGTTCTTCTGCTCCACGGATCGTAAAACGTTTCAAAGTGCCTGAATTTACTTTTCAATCCCCAATTACTCTCACGTAATTTCTTATTAAATTATAAATAGTCATGACCAGGTAATAATATCACAAGATGGAGAAGATGCTAATTATACATGTCACCAACTATCAATGGAATACCGAAAGTGGGACATTAATTATAATAAAACAGAATGTCTGATGGGAAATCCGTGATAACCTATCTTGCACAAGCCTTTTGATTTCCACATAAATACCACATCCTCCCTAATCTCCTCAGCCTATTAATCTATCCCTTCAAAGTCCTGCAAATTAATATCTCTTCCCCTATTCTCTTTAGAATTTCCTGGTTAGTGTTTCTATCCAGCCATCTCATTATTCTGTGTCACCACATTTCAGAGGATTCTATTCTTTTTCTTCCTGCAACTCCTACCGTCCACGTTTCTCTCTCAATGTTTACATAAAGATCCAATAACTCAGCCATTAATAATAAAAATACAGGAATAATTTTTTTAAAAATTCCACTATTTTTATGAACTTCTTCACCAATCAGTGTAATAATTTATTAATTTCCAATAAGCTTAACAGCTGTAGCTTGTCCCACTATCTCCCTAGCTGCTTGGTATATTCCATCCTTTTCCCTCCCTCTTCTGTTCACTTCCTTCTAATGCTAATTTTACATAACCCTCATGTTTCAAAACGCAGCCTATTAATCTATTCCCTTTCCTTAGCCAAATTTTTTCACTCATCCCCTATTCTCCTTAGAACTTCCTGGTTAGTTACACTATCCACCCATCTCATTCTCCAATAGCACTTCATTTCAAAGACTTCTATTCTTTTCCTTTCTGCAACCCCTACCGTCCACGTTCCGCACCCACTCATCCACCGCACTTTCTTCCCTTTTACTCTTTACCCAGAATTTGCTTCCCACCCACCATCCTGGCGTTTTTACTACTATTTTTCATCTCTCCGAATGTTTCTTTGATTTTACTATAAGCTGCGTCCATTTTCCCTTTCAGAATGAAATCTTCAACCGCTTTGCATTTCTCTTGGAGCCAAGACTCTTTGGCTGCTTTTCAATGCTTATCTATCTCATTCCTCAGGCGTCTGCATTGCTCTTTAACATTTTAATCACCCGTGTTTATATATTTTTGCCTTTCATCAATTATTTTTATCTTTTGTGTTATCTATACTTTCCTACTGGTCTGAGGTTTTCTGTGTATTTTTTCGTCGACTGCTCTAGGCATTTCTTTCTTTATTTGTCTTCTATATTATTTCTTTTTCTTTTCTCTGTTCATCTACTCTTGAAACTATATTAAATCAGTAGAAGATGTAATTAATATAGTTTTTAAAATTACCATCCTTTATTTGTTTCTGATAATTTTCAATGCCTGTTTCTTGGTCGTCGGGGTCACCAGCTATAGCCGTTTGTCACGTAGGCTATAAGTAAGACGTTTTATTAAATACAGAAAAGTATTATAAAATGGTTTATTTAAGCTTCATCTAGCCGTTACCATGGCAACACCAGCGATATTATTCGTCTCTGCACTCTATAATCTCTGTGGCGCTAAATTCCAAGGAATGTCACTACACCTTTTTTTTAAGAGGGTCCGCAGAATGAAAGATGACGGATGATTGGGGTAATATTTGGTGATTCGGCCCGAGAAAATAGATTTTCTATGCGAATTAAGTAAACGTGACTCTTCAATGGAGAAAATGAATTGCAAGAATTCAGCGTCAATCATAAGCCAGAGGACAAAAGTGACCTTGGTGCAGTGAAGTCAGGGTGTGAAAGAACCGTGTGCATTTTTGCAGGCCGTCGCCTTGCTGCTGCTGACGTGAAATATACGAGCCACGGATGCGGCGGAGGAATGTGTCAAGAAGCAGGCAGATAAATCAAAGACTTGTGGGGGGTGGGAAGAGGAGGCGGTGGCGCTGCTGCTGCACGAACATTGCACCGGTCATTGCCGCTGCAAGGGAACCATGTCCATCCGCCTCTGCAATGCAGGCTCGCCAAAAGCAACGACAAAAAAGAAAACACGACCGGAAACGACGTCACAATGGAGCCGCCGGATACCCCCTCTTTTTCATTATTCAAAGTTCCAGGATTATTCTGCAGTCACTTGTTCGCGGATACAAAAAAAAATATTCTACGGTATTGTTGAGGATGGAAAAATGTGAATATTATTCAATATTCACTCCTGCTTCCTGCTTATTACTACTAAGAAACGTCTAACGATCATTTCAACTCAGAAAATTAATGAAAAAAGAGGAATATCTTTGTTTGCTCGTTGAATTTATTAAATAAACCCCCTTGTCTTTTCATTTGATGGATTAAATAAGATTAAAGTACGAGGTCTTTCCCAGTGAATGGCATGTATAAATTCCTCTCGAGTATTGGAGGCAATAAACATCAAGTCCAGTGAGAATTTACTGAATAGAGATTCTGGATTGGAACCCATTGTTTCACCGGAGGAACGCGGGGCTGAGTCACGGGAGACTAGAGCATGACTAAGCAAGTGGACCAATGGGAGACGCCCTCGCTCCCGCGACCACATCTAGCCAATCACAGGCGGTTTGTGCTTGCACAGACTTGCCTCAGACTATATAAATGCTTACACTCTCACCGAATTTGACACTTCAGTCTGAAGATGATGGCAGAGCAAGCCATCGAAACGTCACTGTTTATATCTTTGACCCGGTTGGAAACTCGAGAGGAATTTATACATTAAATAAGATTGTTACGAAGCGAGTAAATTTCATGAATTACAAGTTATCGTTAGTAACGCTCTATTAACGTGATTTCAATTAATTATCTTGCGTTTAAATACTGATTCTATTTATTAAAATAGTAAAAAAATATTTTTCTTTAAAAGATATTTGAATTTATTATTATTTCACAAGGGTCCTTCACTTATTTTCCTCTCATATTAAAATGACTACTATTTACGACGGTTTCTTTTTCTTTTAAGCTAATTTTTGAAACATCAGATTATAACTGAATTATTAAAACAAATATATATGCATGAGAAAAAGCAACGGTCCCATGAGTGGGTTGTATAGGGTAGCAGGATTTCGGTTATTGGGAACTGGCTAACAAGCGTCGTGGATTACGGCCATTTTGCCCATTATTTGTATCAGGCCACGTGACTTTACCACAGCTCTACGGATTTACCCATATTCATAATGCTAAGAATGATGATGTTGTTCTATTAGTTATTATAAAGCTTTGAATAAATTATTATACGTAGACGGGAGGGTATCGAGTCGTGAGACACAGAAGGTAAGATAGAAAATGAAAGAGAGAGATATAGGTAGATGTTGTGAGAGGTGGAAGCGACAAGAGAGAGATATAGAGAGAGGTAGAGCGATAGAGAGAAAGATAGATCGATAGAGAGAGAAATAGAGCGATAGAGAGAGAAATAGAGCGATAAAGAGAGAGAGAAATAGATCGATAAAGAGAGAGAGAAATAAAGCGAAAGAGAGTGAGATAGAACGATAGAGAGAGATAGACATAGAGACAGAGGGGACAAGAGGCGTCACCGTCGACGTGTAACAGAGTCGATGAGCAACTATTATTCAGCAGCTCAGGCACTCGCTGCTTTCTCTCTCCGCTTATCTCCGTCTCTCACTCTCTCCGTTTCAATTCCTATTCCCAGCGTCACGACTACATATTCAGTAATGTATTCAGAATCTTAAACTCCCGGTTGCAGTAAACCACATGTGTATATTTCGAGGATAGTTAGATTCCTTTTTAGTATGAGTCTGGTATGGAAAGATACGTCTTTTATTCCATTTCCTCCTGAAGGAACAAGAAAACGTGATACCGACGGGAAATAATGTTTGTCCTGAGACGAAATTTGGCAGTGGCTGCTTTTAACACTTTTAAGCGTGAAATCTGCGAGTTCAGAGAGGTGAGAGGTAGACCTGGAAGTGAGTTCTCCCGCATACATTATTTCTCCACACCAAGGGACAAGAAGGTGACAAATTATGAAATTCGCGCGGACAACTGAAGTTGTTTTTCATTCTAAATGCTCCAAATGTAACCAAGAAATGTTGTGGTGATGGAAAAGGGAGAGAGGGGAGAAAAAAGGCAACGTTGTGAAACAGAGGAAAGAGGAGTCCTCTCAGTTGATAATCAGAGGAGAGAGATAATCTCCCTGGAGAGTCTCCAAACAGTCGCCTGAACAGTAGCAAATTAGTATAAATTCCTCTCGAGTTTCCAACCGGGTCAAAGATTTTAACAGTGACGTTTCGATGGCTTGCTCTGCCATCATCTTCAGACTGAAGTGTCATATTCGGTGAGGAATTTATACATGCCATTCACCGGGAAAGACCTCGTACTTTAGTAGCAAATTTGTCTGTCCAGGGATTGGAGGTAGTCAACCTCTACTAAAACACGTGGTGTGGTTTCCCATGGAGCAATTGGCTGCCGACTCCATGAGTTTGGGAGGGCAGAGGATAAGCTCCATGGTCCAACAACAGGATTGAAGACGGAGCAGCCAAGTCAAAACCATCCAACATGGCCAATGTTCTCACGTCGACACGGTAATTTTGGCGGTTTTTAAATACTTATAAATTCTGAAGGAAATTAAATTTTTAATAGGATTTTATATTTAACGGCGCGGTATGTTTTTCTTGCCATACGTATTTTGGTGTAATTTCCAAAATAAGAACGGTCAACTTGAGTCAGTCCATGCCGCATATGTAAATATTGTAACTAGTTTCATTTTATATTTTTGATAATTTTTATAATTGTCATAAACAGTTTCTTATATTTCTGGATAATATACTTATTATCTAAATTAATCATATTTAATATTTTTCATTGAATTGACCCCTCGTGTTGGATGCCATAGCCAGCTTCACACTTCTTTGCCAGCTTCAACTCCATAAAAATGAAATCCTGTTTAATTAGAAGGGACCAAAAATTTTAAAACGAGTCCATACTGGTCATTCCAAAATTACCCACCTTCACCTGATCACAATACATCACCATCATTACCATAAAAATATCATCAGTGAATGCAGCAAATGCCATAGCGTATGAGTGTGTCTTTATGTAGTGTGTTGTGGTACTCAGTCCTAAGACTAGTCTGATGCAAACCTCCATGATAACCTATATTGCGCAAGCTTTTTCATTTACGCGTAAATAGCACATCCCACAACCATCACTAAACTACTTAGCATATTCCATCCTTTCCTCCCTCTTCTGCTCTTACCCCACACACTTCCCTCTAATGATAATTTTACAAGACCCTCATGTCTCAATACGTGGCCTTTTAATCTATCCCTTCTCTTGGTCAAAGTCCTCCATATTGTTCGCTCTTCCCGTATTCTACTGAGAACTTCCTCCTTACTGATTTTATCCACCCGTCACATTCTCCTATAACACCACATTTCAAAGGCTTCTAATTTTATTTCCTTTCCGCAACTCCTATCATCCAAGTTTCGCACCTATATAACGCAACACTTTTAGAAACTACTTCCTAATATTCATAGTTATATTATCCGTAAGTAAATTCCTCTTTTTCGCGAAAGCCTTTCTCGCCTGTGCTATCCTACTCTAGTTAGTTATTACGCTTCCCAAGTAGTAGGATAATTTTATTCCAAATATCCTTTCCCAATCAAACACCATTTGTTATTCCACTGTTTCCAGGTAAAAAAACGTGGGCGATGGGAGTTCCAGTAAAGAATAGGAGATTTCAAAATGTGTTGCTCTAGGAGAACGAGAAGGGTGGATAGAGTAGCTAACCAAGAAGGTCTAAAGAGAATAGGGGAAGACAGAACAATTTGGAGAAAAGAGAGGTTGATAGGGCACATTTCAGACATGAGAGTATGGTGCATTATAATATTATTTATAAATATTTCATTTGTGGCCAGCAGCACAAAGCCAAGAGTTGGAACTTTCGGGACAATGAGTGACGCTGGAAAATCCCGTAAAGGGACAAACATGTCTATTTTGGCCCCCTTTCTGAGAAAGGGCTAAGGAGGGGGGATATTGGGTTTAGCCATAGGCTGGCCAATAAGAGGATGAAAAAAAGTAGAGAGGAAGGGAGGAAACGTTTACCGTAGTCTCTGAGATTTTTCATAGACGGACACTTGTGGTAAAGACGGCGAGAGGGATGTGGATGGTCCATTCAGCGCCACAGAACAAGCGGCATCCAAAAGTCCCTGAATGTTCCGGCTTTTGGTAAGTGTTGGCCACGAATGATCACGCGACCGCGGGTTCGTAACCGAAATCACCACCACGGTTATCCTTGGGAAAGGGAGACTCACTGTTAGCTTTCGCAATTGGTGAATTTTCAGGCCAGACAGATAAATATTTCGTATATATATATTTTTTTGTTTTGTTTATAATAAATTCATTTTCTTAGGATATTTTTTTATTTAATTTATTCCTGCGTAAATAACCTACGCAGGTGGCGCCCAAAATCCCTGACCACGTGGAACCCAAAGTGTGCCACAAGAGTCTTGTAAAATTAGCATTAGAGGGAAGTGAACAGAAGACGGAAGCCAAAGTTGGAATAATTAGTGTGTAAGTGAGAAGGCTTGCGTTGCATCAGATAGTCTTATGACTGACTAAAAACAACAAGCCAAAGTAAATTACCGCCACACAGAGGGTTAGTTACTTGAGGGATGTTGTGGGTTGACTGTATTGTTTGCACATTACCTCATCGTCGAAGTTGTTATCCGGATCGGACATGATGAAGTTGGAGGCCTACTAGCAGCAGCTGCAGAGAAGCCCCTGGAGCCTCTGCGTTCCTGGCCTCACGAGCGGGATCTTCATGACGTCACGGCACGTCACGTCGCGTCGCGGTGGTGGGCCTGCAATGCCGCCCACCGTCATCAACATGGTCCAGCCGAGGATAGGGGGAAGGGATGGCTCTCAACAAACACTGTGCCGGACACACACGCAATTCCCACTAACACAGCAACACAACCTAGGGTTACATATTATTTATATCTTCCAATTGTGACAGATTATCACGTATAAAATTTCATTTCATAACGTACACAATAAGGTATAGTCTATTTCCTCCCTAAAAAAGTCACGTTTCTCCATATAAATATTTAGGAATTATTCTACACTAACTTCCGTAAACGCATTCTTTAACGTGCACCTCCAAAAAGTTAAGCATTTACTGTACCAATATAAAATTTCCTTTGCAATTAGAAAAAAATATTGTTGTCTTAATTTTCGTGTCCATTTTCTGTCACAAACATAATTTACCTTTCATTTGATACCATAAATCCGGCGGGGTTTTAAATTTACTACATACTCATTCAATTAATCATAAAAAAGGGCTATGACAAAATATTTACCATTCTCTGGTAGTTTCCATCGTTTCGATAACCTCAATTTTGTGTAAAGAATCATTTTCTTAAATTTTTCACCCTATTGATTTACTGTAAAATACAGTATTGTTGGGAATTAATTAAATTTCGAATAATACGAAATAAAATCTTGTCCACCAAAAGTGAAGTAAGACAAAAAATTAAAAAATGTGAAAATTACATTTACTGTCACATCAACCCAAAAGAGAACCAAAATTACAGAATTATGGTGTTTTTCTTTAAAAAATTACATTTTAAATTTTGTTGATAGATGATAAAAAGGAAAGACAAAGATAATTTTTTTTGTAGATAGATAATTATTGTTTTTTTCCTTACTATGATCATCTATCTACAAAATTTAAAAATGTTATTAATAAAACACAAAATCTCTGGAATTTTCTTTTTTTGTTATTTTTTGTCTCACTTTTTAGAAAATCACATAAAGATGTTGCCAATACTTTTGATTCTCACACTGATGTTTGCAAAAATTTCGGATAATAATTCCTCATTTTGTTGTATTGGTCGGGCTAAAAAGATCTGTCAATTAGAATTGATGATAAAACAATTAATGGCCTTTTACAGATTTTATTCTTGTAATTTTATTAGTAACAACGTTTCGGATTTTTTTTTCATGAAAAACAGGACGTAAATCGTAATATTTACTTGCTTTTATCTCACGCACTCGTAAGAAGATCTAAAGAAGAAATTATCAATGTTTACCTTTAACAAAATCCAACTTAAGCTTCGACAGGGAAGGATAATGGCAGAATCTTACATATTATTTAATCTCACAATTTTTAAAAGACGTATTTTGATTCTAAGATCATAAGAAGAAATACACGATCCAATGTTATCAATCACATAGCAGCCAATCACGAAAGTTTTTCTTTACTTACTAATAATCATAGATCAACTTGTCACCAAAGATATACTCTTTCCAAAGTACTTCCCTTCGCCGAGCAACTTATTTCAGTTTAGAAGCATCTTTGACCCATCCCAACATAACGACAACAAATTAAATTATACCTATGCTTATCATGACATTATACCTTATTGAGTACTTAAACACTTTATTCCTTCAGCTTTATACGTGACAATCGATCTCATATGTCAGGTATAAAATAATGTACAGCCTAGGTCATGATTCTGAGTAACACGAGACATCAAACAGCAAATAATTATTTTAGCTACGACGTTATGCAATTACTTGCAATACTTTTTTTATCACCACAGTAGTTTTAATGTGTAAAAGAGAAGAATGTAGAGGATTCGCTGAGGAGTATCCCAGGGGATTTTTCTCTCCCTACAGCTTGTAATAAAACACGAGGCATGTCAGGAAAAGAAGAGTTTTTATTAGACAGTACGTGGAATATAACTGTAAAGTTTTGTTTTATTACCTTCAGTAAAAGTTTGTTTCTAAAATCAAATATACACAGAGGCCAAACTAAAGTAAACACTCTGGCTTAATATAACACGAGACATCAATCAGTGACAGCGCAAAAGTTGAGGTATTTCATTGATCAAACAATTTCGTAGTATCAATTAATGACCGATATATACTGTCACAAAAATAAATAACGTCAAACAGTTAATTCTCCTCAGGGAGAATTTTTTTTAAAACGAAACAGAAATCAAAGAAACATATATTTATCCTCTATGCTTTACTATTCACTTAACTTATTTACAGATTTTTTATTAAATGCATATAAGGGATGAAGGATAGTTAAAAATTGACAGTGGCTGAACAGAGTAAACAAAACAAATTTTTTGGTCAAAATAGATGATTATAATAAAATAAGATTTAAAAAGTCTGTAATGATGGGGCTGAAAATTTCCAAGTAAATTATTCAATATCTGACTTTGACAATTATTTGTTTTACTTACAGCAATGTCTGTCATTGTGTCTGTCTGTCTGTCCGTATATTTGTCTCGAATAAGCTCCGAAATGGCTCAATGGATTTTAGTGAAAATATCAAAGTTTTAAAACAGGAAATTTAATTTACATATTCGTGCATATTTAATTTCGATGGTGGTACTATTACAACATAAATATTAATATTAGATCTACAGGAAGTTTTCTTGGCAAACGTGAGGTAGAATTTTCAAAGTTGTTTATGCTCCGAGACGGTTTAACGGATTTGAATTAAAATTTCAGGGATTGAAACAGGAATTTTAACTATAGTTTTCGGGTACGTGTCATTTCGATATCTTGCAGAGTTCCGAAGATGCTGATGTAAATATTTATAAATGTATTGAATTGCCCCGGGAGAGGCGGCGTGTAAACCAACTGCGAGTTAACAGTCCTATTAGGTGTCTCTATACCATTCATCCCACTTAATATGTTATTTGCAGTAAGTATCTTCAAAAGTTTGCATACACTTACTTTACCAAGCGTATATATTTATGAAATATTAAAGTTTGTAAAGCGAAACACTAATTTGTTTCAAACAAATGGCGAGTTTCATGAATACGCGCGCGACTAGAAATCGTTCAGCTCTAAGGTCGGACAAGCATCGCCTTGCTCTACACCAGAAAAGTATTCACAATACCCCCGGGGATAATTTTATACAACAGCCTTCCTTCCTTCCTCCAGAGGTTAAAAATAGTAACTACAAAAGCTTCGTGAAGCAGAGTAAAACTATTCTTTTAAATGGCGCTGCTGTTTTACTTTGTGGTACAGGATTTTCTTAATCTAATATTTAAATCAAGGTTCCTGCTGCAAAAAGTGTTGAATGAGCTGCCTTATAAAATAGCACATCACATATCTTTAAAATTTCTATTCAGTTTTTTCTGCTCTTTTGTTTGTTTGTTTCATGTATATAGCTGCTGCTGGAGCAAGGACAGTTTCCTGGTCCAAGTAGTTAAAACTCCATTGCGTGTTCCTCAGTGTGTGCTTGTTTGTGTTTCCCAGTGTGTGTGTCCGTGTTGTTGTGTTTATATTGACTTTTGTCTATATACACTTTCTTTTACTAATTTATTTTAAGTTTATTTGTCTTTAATTATTTACTTTATTTTGTTCATTTTTAATTTTTAATGTATGACGTATCCTATTTCCTCAATCGAGGATTAATGGAAACAACAATAAATCTAAATCTATAAGTGTCATTTTGGCAGCATGAGAGAGGGAGGACGAGCATTCTCACTACAGCTAATGTTCCAAGGGCAAAATAAAAATAGCTATTTTCGCTCGAAGGAAGTCGTGATGATATATAATAATAATTCATATTAAATTAGTTACTCTATTTGAAATTCTACTGTTTTGGGTACAAATTTTTTTTTATGACGTCAATTTTAATATAAGGTTTCAGCCAATAGGAAAAGAGTCAACAACTATGGATTAAACTGACGCCTTGTTATAAAATTTGATGCAGTGAAGACAGTGAACTTTTCTGTTTTTTTTTTCAAAGCATATTATTCATCTATAACCGTTCTTCCAACTATGATTAATTTACTGATTTTCCAAGAGATCACCTAGAAGAGAGACAAAAAAAGAAGAAGAAGAAGAGAAGAGGACGACGTGACTGGGCTCTAAAATGGCCTTATGAAATCTGAGGTACACGACGAAATCCCTTCGCGGAGCCGGGATTTAAACTCAGGTCCCGGGAGATTCATCCTCTACTGTACGAGCGATCTCTCCTGCATTACACATGAGACCCTCTTCCCCCACCCCCTCTATCCCCCACGACCACCCCCTTAAAACCCCTTAAGGGTTCATTATCAGACTTACAGCTCCTAAACCTGTCAGTATTTCCTCCTTTAATTTTAAATGTGTCATTCCTGCTTTTCTGTTAATTTTCTCTCTCTCGCCCTTTTCGAGAAACCTCTTTCGTCCTTAGAGAAAACAACGTTCTCATTAACAGATAAATATAATTAAAAACCAAGCATTAATCAAATAATTTACGTTTGTTATTCAGACGTGCAACTGTGGAGTTCCCTTCCGGAGGGATTAGCTGAATTTATGTCGCTTATTTTTAGGACTGATAAAAGGGATTGCGTCAGTCGGTGATGGCCGTAAATCTTCAATGCGGACATCTATAATAATATATTACGAACTTGTGATGGCGGAAGGAGGAGGAAAAGTCGTATAATATAGTCACTGAGAAACCTGAAAACCTATAATGGAGGGTCTAAATCCAACAACGAATGCCGTGTGTGACTCAACACAATATAAAATCCCTTGAATTACACGAAAATAAAATAATATATGTATATCACACAATACATAAATTAAAAAATTTAAGGCTGAAAAATTATAATCGAATTTACTTTTCATATTGTACACGTGTTTCCTGGTTCAATTAATTTCTTTTGAAAAGCTGAAATATCCTCTACATCTTAATAAAATTTTAAAATTAAAATACAATTTTGGTTTTTATTAAATTTTTACTGATTTAAAACCGAGGTATTTTTTATTCATGATTATCATAATAAAATTATATTCAATTCGGTTTAAATCACACCAGATGACGTTCCGAATTTAGGAAGAGAAACGTCGCTTACAAACTTCTGCTAAATATGAAATAATCAAATCTTGGTGTCATAATTTAACTTCTCATTGAACTCTATAACTGCTTTTCCCAAAATTAATTATCAGTTTAAAATTTAAAAAATTGACCTGAAGAAGTTCACAAAGTTGGATGAAACGTTGGATTCATGTTAATAAATTTATTTGTTGTCTTATTTGGCAGTATTTTTATAAATTTAGTTTATAATTAATTATATAGCTCGTTATACAATAAATATATATAATTAATGGAATATTTTCCTTGTACTGTGCCGAAAACTACAAAATGGGGAAATTTAAGTCACACGTTACCTTTTCTTCTTTATAAGTTAAACTGGTACAATTTTTTTATAATTATGAAGTAATGAAAATTAATCTGCCGTGTTGTTAGAAATAAAATAAAAAATAAGGGTGAAAATTAAGAAATGAATTGGAATTTAGAAGAGGGATAAAGGGGGAAGGAGAAAAGGTAAACTGTGACCTAAATTTCGTATTTTTTGACAGAATAAAAGGAAAATATTCCATTAATTCTACCAATTCGGGTAGGAAATTATTTCTTTAATATATATAGAAGGTTGTTTTGTTGAAGAAATTAAATATTTAATGACGAAAACAATGACGGAAAATAAAAACGTTTATATGAGGTCCCTAACGAAAGGGACGAAACGTCGTGTAACGAGCTGATGCCAGTAAATTTAATAATAAATCTTCTGACTTATAGATCCTTTTTACAATTTATTACTTCAAAAGAGTCAGATAAAATATTTATAAAAAAAACACTTCAATTCTAAATAGGGACGGTTTAATAGAAAGGAGAAGGAGGAAAAGGTAACGCGTGACTTAAAATTTCACATTTTGTAGTTTTTGACACAATACAAGGAAAACATTTCATTAATTCCACCAATTCGTGTAGGAATTATTTCTTTAAATAACAAAAAATCCAGTCATTAAATTAATTTGACTTAATATTATAAAAAAAATCACAAAGAATGGCCAAAAGTCCGGAATGGAATAATTTAATTTGAACACGTTTCGTCCCTCTACCTTTAGCGACCTCCTCGGTTACTTCAACAAAATTATATATATATATAGTTGATTAAAAACACAAAAATAATAAGGTTCTTGATAAGACTGTGAATTGAATAACTCAAATACAAATCAACCTTTATTAAACAGCCCTCGATTCTTTTTATTTGCAAAACAAAAAATGAAATTTTGACGGTTTGCTATGTTTTACAAATAAAAAAATCGAGGACTGTTAAATAAATGTCAATTTTTATATAGTTGAATATAAATAAACAAACAAACTTGATAAGTTGCAGGTAATTACAATTAAAAATATTATAGGATCATTAAATAATGAAATATTTTAACTGTAAAACATACCAAGTTTATTTATTTCCATTCAACTGTGTGTATTTAATTTTTTTTTTGTAGAAAGAACTGAGGAGGTCCCGAAATATGGGTGATGAAACGTTTCCAATTCAAATAAACTTATCCATTTCTGACTTTTGACCTTTACTTTTTTATTTTATTTATAACAAAAAGGCAGATTAATTTAATTACTACATAATTATAATAATAAAATTGTTCAAGTTTACCAAAAAAAATATTTTCTTATGGCTAACGTTTTCCCCATTTTAAATTTTTTTCTTCGTATTAACTCATTTCTTGGTTTATATTTGTGGTAAGTACGACCCGCTAGACCACCCGCGGGTTGAGCCACCAGGGCAGGAAACGTTTTCGGCTTTAATCATTCCATTCCTGACTATTGGTCTGTCTTAAGTGCTTTTTAAAGGGGAGGCAACGTATTCGTCTTAAATTATTCCATCCCTGACTTTAGGCCTGTCTTTGTGTTTTCATTTAACAATTTATATTTTTCTAAGCAATAAGCCCCTCAATTATTATTTTTTTAAAAATAAAAGCGCAGATTAGTTACTCCAGTAATTCTCTTCTTCCACAAACATGCAACGCTTTGTACATTTAATTGCGTGTGAATTCGTGGGGAATAATTTATTTAGCCATTACAACATAACGTCAAAGATGAAAGGAACCACGTTACATGTTTTAATTTGAGGTATTGAATTGTATTTTTAGAAAGCAATGTAATTTAGAGAATCGCCGACGACTTGGCGAAGCGACGAACGCTGCTGCTCTACCGTAATTGGATTTCCTCTCAGTTTACTGCGGTCATTGTGTTTCATTGATTCTCTCCTTTGTCTCATAAATTTTTCCTCTCCCCCCTCTTTTTCTCTTTGTAGCTCCTCCGTCTGCTGGTTATTCACACCTTTTGTCTTTCACGACCGCTGTCTTCTTCAGTGACGTGTAACAGTTAAGATTATAACGTCAAGTGAAAAGGTTTCAGTTTAGGAAATATTTCAGCCCCCTGGGATGGAGATTCAAAACAGAACTGCCTTTAATACAACTAAGGATTAAGTTTTTATTACATTAATGAAGTGGTCTATTAATCTATCCCTTGTCTGTGGTCAACGTTCTCCATATTGTTCGCTCTTCCCCCATTCTGTTTAGAACTTCTTGTTTACTGATTCTATCCACTCGTCTAGTTCTCCTATAGCACCAAATTTCTTTTCATTTCCGCAACTCCTATCGTCCACGTTTCGCACCTATATAACGTCGCGCTACATACGAACAATTTTTAGGAATGATTTCCTAATATTCACACTTATATTACCCGTAAGTAGATTTTATTTTTTGCGAAAGTCCTCCTTGTCTGTGCTATCCTACTTTAGTTATTATGCTGCCCAAGTATCAGAATTCCTTAACCACCATCAAAATAATCATTCCTAATGTAAGAGCCTTTGTTATCCCACTGTTTCCCTTTCTTTTTCCTCTATTAATCCTCATGTTGTTCTAATTTTACTAGTATTCAGACTCGTAAGTAAATTCCTCTTTTTCGCGTAAGCCTTCCTTCCCTGTGCTATCCTACTGTAGGTATTACGCTGCCCGAGTAGCAGAATTCCTTAACTACCTTAAAAAATATCCTTTCGAACAGCCTTTGTTATTCCACTGTTTCCCATACTACACTCCATTACCTTGGTTTTCCCTTTATTAATCCTCATACGTTTACACCATTTATTATGGTTTCTAAGTCTTCTTCCGACTACCCCTAATACTACAATATCGTCGGCAAAGCCCAGAGTTTTTATTTTTTCTCCTTGCAGTATGATTCCCTTTTCCATATTCAGATTTAACTTTCTTCATCGCCTGTTCTATATGTAAGTTAAAGAGCATGGGGCGACAGACTGCTGCATCCTTGTCTTACTCCTTTCTTGATTTCATCTTTCTTTTCTTGATCATCAATTCTAATTACAGCTGTCTGTCTTCTGTAAAGGTTATGTATAATAAGCCTTCTTTCTCGATATTTTATTCCGGTGCTCTTCAAAATCCTTAATAGTGTGTTCCAGTTCACATTAACAAACGCTTTTTCTAAATCTACAAATGCCACGAACGTAGGCCCGTTTTTTCTAATCCTGTCTTCTAAAATTAGAGCAATAATTTACACTTTATAGATCAGATAAATGGAAAATTAAAATGAATAGCTCCTTTAGAACAGACAGTAGACCAAAAGTAATAAAAAAAATTAAAGGTCATAGGACAGGAAAAATGTGCGTAGGTGAAACAAAGTAGAAGAATGTCAGTCAAACATTGAAAAAAAAGAGGCGCTTTTAAAAAACACATTCCTTTTTTTATAGAAATATTGTTTCGCAAATATGTGCTTAGCAATGTGATGGAAGACCTTTTAAAAATTAATAAATGTACAAAGGTCAAAGCCTGACGTATTGGCAATCCAGTCTGCGAAGCTGTCGTTAAAATAATGAATGAGTCATCGGTTCTCCTCTTTCTGAGTAGTGCATACAGTAAACCCTCCTTTTTCTTGTCGACATCTGCGTGTCATTAATGGCTTTTTGCCGTTTGTTCTTGTTCTGCCGCTGAACAAAGCGAAGGTTCGTTCAGGCCTCATTAGTTTTACGTACGGTTTTGCGTGGTGGAGTGTGTGTCTCTTTGTAAGATCAACGTTTTATAGATTTCGGCATTAGTTCCTATCAGAAAAAGGTTTATCTCTTTTGTGTTGATGTTATAATTTATTTACAGCTAATGAATGTCGTTGGATGAAGGGGGAGAGGAGAAGGAATATCTTCACCAAAACTTCTCTGATAGCGAACGCGTCTCATACTGGTCGAATAGTTGTTTAAGATCGATTTATTACCGCATCACAGACGCGAATAAAATGTTAGAGAATTGCTAATAACTTAGACTTGTTTTTGGCCTATTTATAATAATTCTTGGGACTCGAATAAGTTACTGATTCAAAAATAAATTGTATTTTTTTATCTTCTGCGAAAGATGAATAAAAATTTGGTTTGATATTGTGACGTAGTAGCCTCCATGTGGTTGAGTCTAGGACAACAACATCCTAACAAAAATAGAAAGTTACGAAGGAAATCGCTTTGAAGGATAGTAGAGAAAGAAACAAGAGAGGAAAAAAATGAGATTTTATTTCTGAATAAAAAAAACACTTGCATAGAAAAATTATAAACACAATATTTTAAATATCATTATTTATTTTTTAGGATATTCCATTGTCTGAGTAAAAAGAGATAAAGATAGATGAGAAGCAAACCAGAGGGAAGGAAACCAAAACAAAAAAGTTAGGTTTACCGACAGAAAGTGAATCCTCTAGAAGAATAACAGAGAAACAAACAAGAGAGAAGGAAATCAGAAAGGAAACCAAACGAGTAAGTTAAGCTTATCCCTGTGAAAGTGACGTGGGGAACCGTCTAGAAGGACAACAGAGTAAGAAAGAAACTAGAAAAATTACTCCAACGTTTCGAACTTCAAGGAAACTCTGTTCGTCATCAGGTGTAACGGATCAGATGCCCAATACTCATCTGGAGTTTCTGTACTCTCGTATTGGGATCTGATCCGTATTTCTGATGACGAACGGAGTTTCTTTGCGGTTCGAAACGTTGGAGTAATTTCTCTAGTTTCTTTTTTTACTCTGCTGTCCTTCTAGACGGTTTCCTGCATCACTTTTTACTGGGATAAACCTAACTTGTTTCTTTGGTTTCCTCTCTGATTTCCTTCTTTCCTGTTTGTTTGTTACAAATCTATGAAAATCTTAACTTGATTCCATCCACGGGTAGCTTCAAGCGAAAAAATGTGATACAAGAATACAAAGCAACAGTGTAACATGCATTGTCAAACTTAACAATGTGTAAAAGTGGCAGCCAGGTAAAAAATGGGTTCATTAAACAGATAAATTAAACAATGTGAAAACTGAAAAAATATTGAAACTCAAACAAAAAATACAATACATCAAATAATAATAAATCTACCAAAATATTATTTTCTGATTTCAAGTATAAATTAAATATATGAAAAGACAACCAATAATTCAGAAAATAATTCAATCACTTTTTGTTAATACTAATACAACATCATGTAAAAAGTTCGTTCCATTTATAATTTTACCCGAAGAATTCCTCAAAGTTAGACGAAACTTTGTATTTATATTAACAAATAGTAATTAAATTATTTGTTGTCTTAATGGTCGTCTTTCCATTTATTTATTTTAACTATAGAATAATTAAACTTATAATAACAAATTTCTAAACTTTATAAATTTTACAAAACAAGTATGAAAAAAAAGTAAAAATATTTAAAGACTATAAATAGGATACAACTTTAAGGGATTATTATGAAAATAAACATTTGTTTTAATAAATAATAATTGAGATTTATAAACGTTTCATTAATTTGGCTCAAAATCTAAATTTCCAACATTATTCCAATAAGCGTTTCTTTTCTATACATATAGCTGCATTATGGTTTATGGTTAGATGATTATTTTCATATACTTTGAATCCAGTTTCAAGAACACGTTTAGTTTGCCCTATATAAATAACACTTTCTCAATTAAGTTGCTCACAATGAAATTTAAAAAAAAATAACATTGTGTAACATCTCTTTTCCTATTTGGTGGTTCCTTTACATGAGGATTGGCCAATAATGGGTGACGAATCGTCGGTTCAAACTAAAGTAAATAAATAAAAACAATGCCGTTAATTCATTTCGTTTAGTTACTGTGAAAAGCGTGCACGTTAAATGTTTTACAAGTCAAAATATATATCACCATTACTATTTTGGTTCCATTTAAAAAAAATTTACCTCCCTTTTTGTTTCCTGTGACATGAGTAGCCTAGACATTAATTTAGAATATCTTAATTTCTCCCATGCGTTTTGTAACAATTTAAAATCACGAAATAGTAAAAAGGAAATTTATGTAACTCACATCCACCCTTTTCAATTCCCTGTTCCTATGTTATTAAAGGGGAGTTGCCTGATTCAGAGAATCACTCTCATGTTTCCTGCTAACAACAAAACAAAAAAATCAGACATTAAATATCTTACAGATTATTTTCTAAAATTTCTACCTTTCCAACCCTTATGATGTACATTTTAGAATTAAATTCCTGTTTCGTTTAATTTAAACACAGTTGTTGTTGTATTAGCTTTCATCAGCCTAGGAAGTTAGTCATTCGTTTCCTATGTAATATATTGATGCTTCTCATTTAAGGGACACGGGGTCTGAAATTTTAAAATTCCTGTAAATGAAAAACTTCTGAGCTGAAATTTTAACTGAGTTAATAACACACATTTGTAGCAATGTACAAAAAAAAATTCTGTAAACTTTTTTTGTTGTTGAGGTATTTTGAAAATGTTCCTTGCGTTACATACTTGAATATATCTGAGCTATTTTACATTAATATGTAGGATTGACCATTGCCATCAATTATCAGTATTATTTGTGAAATTGAGTGAAAGCGTGGTGGGAAAAGATTTTTTTTACTAAGAGCTTCATAGGGTTACTTAAAAATTGGCTCTTTAATCACTTTGAAAATATGTTCCAGCTAAACTACTTGAACAAGTCAAAAAGTAATACTTTTATTTAAAGGTATTAGCATGTAGATTCTGTACTAAACGAATGAGGACAATATCTTAATATTTGTGACACATAGAAGGGGTTTTTGGTAGAAGAAATTACGAAGATGAGAAAAAAAAGACATTTTTCTGAAGAAAGTAATAATTTATTAAATTATAATCCAATCCTTTTAAATTGCTCCTGAGCCTTTAAAAATGATGAAATCAAATTAAAAGTTTTCCTATATGATCTGTAAGGCTTATATTCATATGAAAAAAATATATATAAAATCTATTTTCCATATTTTGGCCGAAATTTCAGTCAGCGTGTCCCTTAAGTGGTCTTTGTATTGTATTTAAGATAAAAAATACTGTAGTTTTTTTTCCATTTGCGTAAGATGGATGTCGTAGTGAAACGGTCATCATAAGGATCACCCTTATGTAGCCTGTTAACACCCAAAACAAACAAAAAAAATCAGACATTAAATATCTTACAGATTATTTTTTAAAATTTTATACGTTTTCACCCCCTTATGATGTATATTTGTAGAATTAAATTCCTGTTTCGTTTAATTTAAACACAGTTGTATTGGCTTAGGAAGCCTAGGAAGTTAGTCATTAGTTTCGTATATAATATATTGATGCTTCTCATTTAAGGTCTTTGTAGGAATGGTTGTTCTCTTTTATATTTACTAGAAATGATAATGTTGTTGTTTTATTTTCGCATAAGATGGATGACCTAGTGAACCGGTCGTCATGAGATGAGTAATTAAGGGGTACTACTTGTACAAGAGCGCTAATTGATGTCTCGTGAATGACTCTCACATCGTAAGGTGATACTTGTAACCCGTATTGATGTGTGGTCCATGTGGCAGGCAGTGAGAGCAGAGAGAGAGGGGGGGAGAGATGGGAGAGAGAGATAGAGAGAGAATGACTGTCCGTACAGTACCGTACCGTGCAGGGCTGCCGATGACGTCCGGGTCCGGTGGCGCTGCGCAGCGAACTGGCTGCTCGGGTCCGGGCCAGCCCTGCCACGCACGCGCATGCGCACTCGCTGCAGTCAATACCCCCGCCAACCCCTGGTCAACGCGCTATTGTAAATAACGCTCCTGCCTGCCTGCCTTGCTACCCACCTACCGGCGAGCGTGGACCCCCGAGTTTCGCTAATCCACTCCATTAACACTCCCGCCACGGATTAAAATTTATTTTCTACACGGGGAGGAATTCACTCGCGATAATCGCAGACATGCGCCGACATTAAAAAAAAAATTCCAAACTTCGATCCGTCCCTCAATATATAAACACTTGAGACATCCTCAACCTCAATTGAGCAATCCCTCTCGGAAACGCAATACAGATACAGACGGAATGAACCTGTTTGTGCAATCAAGCTGGACCATTTGTGATGTAGACAACTGCCAGACTGTAAGCGGCCTTGACATATTCCGTACTCGGCGAAGCACGTGGTCCACGTAACGGAGGGTTTCTTTCGTCTGTATGCATTGCGCATCGTTAGAAAAAAAGAGAACAGTAACCTTATTCATCAACCAAAATATGGACATCATAACATAAAATAGAATATAAATTATAGTAATAGTAAGATTATTCAAGTAATTATCTTAAACAAATTACATAAGTCATAAATAATTAGAGTATAAAATTAGTAAAAAAGCTTGAACCTACAACTACTCGACCAACGCGTCATGGAGATCCGGAAACACGTGTGGGTCGTAACCGGAAAACACCCGGAGTTGTTTCACAAACAAAATGTATAAAGGTGGAAAGGATGAGGAGACAAAGAAATTAAGAATTCTCTCCTTCAGTCTCTCCACGAAAATAATATAATAATAAAACTAGTGTAACAGATGATGATCTTAGGTCATGAGGGCGCTGCGGGAGTTTCTCGTAGGCGCTTCAGCCCAGAGTGACTGCGGGGCTCACCTGATCATGTCGGGAATGCCTCGCACTCTCTCTGGGTACTTTTTATCAAAGTTCTCATATGCCGAGACACCTTCACCTATTTTAGGAGGTATATGTACTGGGGTCAAAGACCTTGGGCATATGGCAAGAGCTGTCCGCTGATCCCATTGGATCAGTCGGCCAATTGCCTCCTGAAACTGGTGGAGACACGGAGAAGGGAATGCTGCGTCCCCACAGCAATAGAAGAAATATATATATAGAAGAAACTACGAAGAAAGCTAAAAAGATTGGCAAGGGAATAATACTACAAGGAGAAGAAATAGAAACCCTAAGGTTCGCTGATGATATTAGCGTATAACAGAAGTGAGCAGAATGCTTGAAAAATATAATAAATGGCATGAGCGTGGTCTTGGAGAAACAGTTCAATATGACAATAAACCAAAGTAATGGAGTGTAGTATGGTAAAAAGTAGAATAACAAAGACTGTTAGATTGGGAAGGGATGTATTGAAGGATGTTAAGGATTTCTGATACTTGGGAAGCGCAATAACTAGAGTAGGACAGAGCAGACTTTCGCGAAAAAAAAGGAGAATTTACTTACGGAAAATATAAATGTGAATATTAAGAAATCGTTGCTAAAAATGTTTCTATAAACTGTGGCGTTATATGCGTGTGAAACGTGGACTATGGGGGTTTAAGAACGAAAAGGAAGCTCTCGAAATGTAGTGCTATAGAAGAATGAGATGGGTGAATACAGTCAACTAACCAGGAAGTTCTAAGCAGAATAAGAGAATAGAGGAAAATGTGGAGGAATCTGACCAAGAGGAGGGATAGATTAACAGGCCTTGTTTTGGACATGAGGGTCTTTTAAAATTAGCATTAGATGGAAGTGAAAAAAAAGAGAGAAGTTAGTATGGAGTAAGCTAAGGAGATTGTGGAGGATGTCGGACGTGATAATTAAAATGCTTGCACAGAATAGGTTAGCATGGAGGGTTGCAAGCAAGCAGTCTAATGACTGATTATATTTTATACATACAGAAATTTGTAATTATGTTAAAAGTACCGTGTAAAAAATATTAGTAGTTTTACCGGACGCGGAAAAGCATTAGCAGTGTCTGTGTAAAATTATTTCTGCTACTTAAAAGTTCCTGTGGGTTTCTTTACAGCTAATATATAGTTCACGTGAACTGGAAGGAAGCTCACTGATCTGCAAATACATAAATTCCGTCCCTTGAAACGTACGGCGACATTTTGTTTTTTTAGTAGTAAGATGTATGACTGTGGCTTCCTCTCCAAATCCCACGGCCACTAATTTTACTCCTACCAACGAATAACAATATTTTATGCGTTTATGGTGAATATAAATAATAACATGATGACCTTCCCTGTCAACACAGTGACAAGGGTCGCTTCTGTCTAACTAAAAATTGTTAATCAATCTTACGTAATTCCTTATCTTACACCAACAAAGGGCGCTTTAAAAAGGTTTAAATAATCTGGAGTTGAAATTTTATGATAATTGTGGGTCATTTCTCAGGCTCTATGATAGAAATGTATGTAAATAAAAAAAAAACTTAATTAAGAATGAAAGAAACTCATATATATAAAAAGGAATAAAGAACAGAGATATTCAACCCATGGCTACCTTGTTCTACCTTCCGCATCCCCCCTTTTGAATTCCCTATCTAAGCTATTAAAGGGGAGTTGCGTCCTAAAACTTATTGAGACAGGGAGAAGGGAATGCTGCGACCCCACAGCAAACTCGTCTCCCGTCATTCGGAAGGGCGTGAGAATAGTACCCAATGCCCGACCTACCTGATGCAGGTTTCCTAGGGTTTTCCCTGCATCTCTTTAGGTGAAATACCGGGTAGGATCCTTTAAACTATAGCCCGGGGGCCCTAGTCAACCCTTGGCTTCCTTCCTCAACCTTCCACATCCCTCCTTTTGAATTCGTTTCCTATGCTATTAAAGGGGAATTGCCTTTTTCATGATCATCCTCGTGTAGCCTGTTAAACCCACCCCGGGAAATAATTACCGCGTAAAAGAAGAGAAAAAAATATTTAAAAAATGGTTTAGAGAAACTAGTTATTATGTTAATGGAGTCCTTAAAATTTTTTCCTGAAAGTTTTACGATGATGTATAGTGAATGACGTTACACGAAAAGGTGGACCTGTATAAAATTTAAATAGTAACGTTTCTTTCCTGTAATGTTTACCATTCATATTTCCCGCAATTTTATACCTGTGATTAATATATTTTAACGTTTCCTTTGTCCAGTTTGGAATGTAATGGAGGAAGGAAGGAAGGATGGGGCAGTGACGTTTTCTCCGCAGAGACCAACGAAAACAACTGCAACTCGTGCACTCTCATCCATAATTCGCACGTCAAGTTTACAACGGCGTTTAGAGCTGTAATGGAATTTCCCCGGAGTTGAATTAGGTCGCTAATGTAAGCGACGCTGCGAAAGGACCCTGGAGTAAAAGTCCTTCCGAGTATCTTCCTCCTCTCCACACAGACTTCGCTGAATCGGCGGAAACTTGCCTCGGCGCCCTGCCTTGAGGTATGTGGAGCATCTACTTTGTATATCCTCCTATGAATTACTGTTGTGTCTGCCCGGCTCCTTGCCATTATAAACTAACCAAGTCCTTCCTTCCTACAGCCCTGTGTCCACACTACGCTAAATAAGACTAATAAGACCAGAGGTAACATATGAGGCAGAATCCTGGACATTGACAAAAAAAATATCAAGATTCTCTAAGGAAATTTGAACGGAAGATAATAAGCAGAATATGTCATGGAACATGGAAAATTCGATGCCTCTCTATCCCCGATCTTTTCTCTCCATTCTCTCACTTTCATAAATTTCATATCCTCTATCACATCCTCCACTCATCTCGTTATTGGTCTTCCTTGTCGAATATAGTCTAGCTTTGAATACTTTTGACGCTGTTCTATTTGTGTCCATACGATTTGCCTTTGCAGCCTTAAAACTTTTTTGTATCTTATTATATATTGTCCCTTTATGATTTGGTTAATCCCTTCATTGTATCGAATTTTCCATGTTCCATGACAGGTCCGCATATTCTGCTTATTATCCCCCGTTCAAATTTCCTTAGAGAATCTTGATCTTTTTTTTGTCAATGTCCAGAATTCTGCCTCATATGTTACCTCTGGTCTTATTAGTGTTTCATATATATATATTTCCGGAGTAATATTTAGCTTTTTAAACAGTTTTGAGTTTAGAAAGTATGCTTTATTTCCTGCTTGGATTCGGTCTTTTATTGTGATACTTATTTTAGACTCATTGTCTATAATGTTTCCTAGATATCTAAATTCAGCTACTCCCTCAAAGTTTTTCTCTCCAAATTTTCAGATCCTGTAACGTTAGTTTTGCTTTTGATTTTTATTATGTACCGTCCGATTTTGCGTCGGCGTGATCGGTTTCCAGATGAACACCCGCTATACTTTTTTAATAGATAATACCTTTTTAAAATAAATTTATGTGTGTATATATTATTTTTATAGAGATGATTATGGTAAAATTATTGACCGCAAGCTCATTTACTGAACCTTATAACAAAATTAATATATTTCTGCTTAGTAATTGAATTTTGAATATTATTGAGCATAATTGAATACTCATTGGGGGTGTAATACATAAGTATTTTAATTTTGAACAATTAATATTTTATGTCAGTTCTCGAGTTGAATTCTCACTCCAGGATTGAGAAATCGTTATCTAACCGCCATATTCGGTTTTACTGTCTTTTACTTCTACGCGTAGCAATTAATTGTTTAAGTGCATCCTGCTACCTTGTTTCACCTTTGATAATCTTCAGTGTTAAGTCCATAATCACAATTAAAAGCATCTCCTTATAATCGATAAGTCACTACTCTATAAATAAGTATTGCATTTATTAAAATCTGATCTCCCTCCCCCCTGGAAAATCTATTTAAGGGAGTACACACTTGCTGAGGGGGTGTGGGAGGGGGTTGGGGGTAGGGGGAGGGTTGGTTATTGCTCTCATCGCAGACTCGAGAAACTTATCCCTGCCTCAAAATGTTTTCAAGAGCATTGCTATGTTCCATTAGCTTAATCAAACAGAGTGCCCAAGGGGCCATTGAACCCCCCTCTCCCCCTCCCCCTCCCTCTTTCCATACTCGCCACCCACACACTATATATTTTCAATCTGGTTTTCCTCACTGTCTGTTTAGTTAATATCACTCACAGTATTAACTCAATTACATTCGAGTTTTTGAGTAAATACACGACGAGTGCGACTCTTTCAACCTCGCTAATAGATCATTGCTCTTCTTTTTTTTCCCCCAATAAATATGAGATGGTTTACAATTAAATATAAGATGGTTTTTGTCATGCTAGAAAGCAATGTCCTTGTTCCTTTTCTTAAAACGCTTCAAATATAAAGTTAACATTACCAAAACTTACACAACAAATAAACTGGCCAAGTGCCGAAAATTTTATAGAATAGAAAATAAAGTTTAAATAAGGCCGAAAACGGACAAAAAAAATTAGTGAAACAAAACAAACTATAATTTAAAACAACTACATGTTTTCGTCCTGATCGGGAAGGTCCTCAGGTTGAACTCTTGGCCTTATTTAATCCTAAATTTAAACTTACAGACATTAACAACTATTTTAGAAAATAAAATAATTATAAGACAAAAGTTGTGGTTGCAGCACATTTTCTGTTATACGGTTTTCAATTCTACGCTACGATTTACTACATCACACTGCAAGGAGAAGAAATAAAAACTCTACTTTTTGTCGACGTTATTGTACTATTAGGGGAGTCAGAAGACTGTTTTGAAAGCATAATAAATGGTATGAACGTCGTCCTGGAGAAAGAGTTCAATATGAGAATGAATGGAGGAAAACCAAAGTAATTAAGAGTAGTATGGGAAACAATGGAATAACAAAGGCTGTTAGATTAGGAAGGGATATTTTGAAGGAAGTTAAGGAATTATTATACTTGGGAAGCGTAATAACTAGAGTAGGATAGCAGAGGCAAGGAAGGCTTTCGCGGAAAAGAGGAATTTACTTACGGGTAATATAAGAATGAATATTAGGAAATCTCTGGTAATAATGTTCGTATGGAGCGTGGTGTGGACGATAGGAGTTGCGGAAAGGAAAAGAATAGAAGCCTTCGAATTGTGGTGCTATAGGAGAATGAGATGGGTGGATAGAATCACGAACGAGGAAGTGCTAAACAGAATAGGGGAAGAAAACAATATGGAGGAAGTTGACCAAGAGAAGAGATAAATTAATAGGCCTCGTCTTAAGTCATTAGGGCCTTGTAAAATTAGCATTATACCAAGCAGAATTGTCAGTAAAATTCTGGGATTTATCTGAATAAATATTATATATAAAATATAATAAATGGCTTAAAGTCAGAAACCTGGGGACGAACGTTTATTTTAATTTAAAATTTTTCTTATTTTTGATTTTGTTATTGCCTTATGTCTTTAATGATAAAATGTTTATTAATAAAGTTGTAAAAATTTACAGACTGGAATAAATACTCAAGAAGATTAATTAAATAAATAAAATACAATAAACGGTCATAAGTAAAATTTTTAATTCAAAATAAGACGTTTTCTGGAATTTTTCATCTCTTTAATTGGCCAAACTTTGACACACATTGATTTCACAAAACGTTTGACTCTAAATTAGGCCAGGAACAAGGCAATATAAATAAAATTGTGGGATTAATCTGACTGAATTTTGTAAATAAAACACAATAAATTGCCAAAATACGGAAAGTTGATGACGAAAACGACTATTTTCAATTTAAATTCTTCTATTTTTGACTTTTTTTTATTAATTTAATAATAAATATTTATTGATATATTTTTTAATTTACAGACTGATTTAAATATCCAAAGTATTTAAATATAATAAATAATACACAATCAATGATCAAAATTAAAAATATATATTAATTCAAAGTAAGTCCACTATTGCAGTAAATTGTTTATTTTCTTTGATTGGACCAAGCTTGACACTTATTGATTTTACAAAACATTTGACGCTAAATTAGCCGAAACAGCAAAGAATAATTAATAATGTAATGGGATTAATCGAACTAAATATTAAAAAGTAAAATTACATAAATTTACTGTCTTCTGGCCATTTATTGTATTTGACACTAAATTAGCCGAAACAGCAAAGAATAATTAATAATGTAATGGGATTAATCGAACTAAATATTAAAAAGTAAAATTACATAAATTTACTGTCTTCTGGCCATTTATTGTATTTTATCTATCATATTAGGTTAGATTAATGTCCTTTATTTATTTATTTATAATTAAATTGAGTAATGATAACTTAAAAAATCAGTCGTGGTAAGTTAATATTTCCTGGGGAATAATCATTGTATAATATTATTTTTATGAAATTATAAGGGGGATGAAGTCAGAGGCACTGTGCCGCGGGTTAGTCCACATCCCAGACTTCCGCAGTCACTTAACCAACTGTTCTGATCATCTTTAGAAAATCTGTTTTAATCTTTTAAAAAAATAAAGCATGGTGACTAATAAGTAGGGAAGGGGGGATGATGTTAATGTTAGGAATCTCGTCAGTCGTCTCATTTCATTTAGAGGGTTTTTTAATTTCTTCTCTCCTCCCTCTCCTCCCTCTCCGCTAATGTTGTGGTGTGAACCGAAGCACTTGTGGGTTGGGGGTGGGGGTGGTTGGGGGTGGGTGCGGGGGGAATCTTTAGTGAGTAAACAGGGAGCATTTCGAATGGAGATGCGAGGCGCTGATGAGTCCGTTCTCCAGACGGTCGATACTGGACTGGGTCACAGCTTCAAGGCCGTGCGTGTCCCGTGTGCGCGCGCAACTCTACACGCACGCGGCAAAACGCATTTAAAATAAGGCCTCGTATCTACCGTCTGAATAATACAGTCAACCCTGGGCCATCTTGCTCTCTCTCTTTGTCCTTTAAAAATTTTGTCATGGTCGTTTAATATATTGTAATATTATATTTTATTTCATTTTAAATTTTAAAATTCACCCAAAAATAATATTAATCAGTAAGAAAAGAATTTCCGACCAATTTCATAATTTATTCTTATTTTTAACAATTTCCAAAGGGAAAAAAAACGTGATTTAGAAATGTTTCTCCACAGGATAATAACCTGAAGAAGGTACAAATAAGTACCGAAACTATATGTGTTTCCTCTTTGGAAATTGTTAAAAATAAATATAAATTCTGAAATTGGTCCAAAAATTTTTACTTATTATTACAAAATTAGACGTTAAAATGCAACCTTTCAATAATATTAAGCGTTATATGTCACGAACGGATTTTTTTTAAAAGGACTTTGTTTCCAGTGATAATTGTCCGTTCACAGTGCGTGAGTTCTGAAGACATCATAAAGATGGAACAATTATTGATTGTGACGCGTATGTAGCAACGCTTAAGGAACTTTAAGCAGCTGGGCTAAGTAATGTTCGACCACATCGAGAAAGAAGCAGTGCGTTTTGCAGTTGCACGACAATGCACGGCCACATGTCAGTCAGGGAAACCAAGGGGGGAAAAAAAGCTTGGATGGGTATCGAGTCGAATCCGTGCTCACAAGGTTAACAAATCTGGTTTAATACGTGATTTTGCGTACCAACAATGTTTTGCGGTCCCAAATAACTATTTTCCAGAGAGTGATGGGACCTATTAGCTATAGTTATAGCTTATACGTAAGTGAGGTCCTTGCTGAGAAAGGAAGAAAGTCTAGGCTGAAATTTCTCAAGACGAGGCACCACAAATCTGGACAACCCTTGGTCCAGCCTGGAGGCTCTTTTTCGCCGTGACAGTTCCATAATATTTTTTTTCCAGAATCTCTTTCGTATCTTCCTTAACCATTTCTCAAAGATATTATTAAAAAAAGTACAAAGGGATTAAACATACCCTGAAGAAGAGTTTCTTAAAACAAACATTAACGTTGGAGGATGTTGTAATTGAATTTGGGTTCGATAACCCTGAATTTAATTTTTTTTTTGTATTTTTGTCTATTGTTGGTATAAAATTGGGCGCACGCCCGATGGCAGATACAAAAAGAAATTACTTAAATAAGTATTCTTAATCTAAAAATTAATCATAGTCCTTCACACTTTTTTTTTTGAGATTTGTCCTGAATTTTATTTTTTTGTGAAGAGGATTTCCTTTCTACCAAACACTCCTGCCACAGGTTAATTATCCCAGTGGTTGATGGTCCTATTTAGGAATGAGAATTTATTTTCCTGAAGATGATTTCCTTCTTCCACAGGTAAATTATTCCAATCTTTGATGTGAGAATTTGCCAACGCCTTATTTTTTGTTTTCTACATTATACTTTGAATTCATGATCCCATCTACCTATATAAGTGGGTTTTTGCATTTTGAAGCTAATTACAATCCATGTGTTTTGGCCCCGTATACGGTTTTAATAGCAAAGGCAGCCTTGCTTTCTCTCTCCATTTGTGACAATATCTCCCAAACCTAGTTGTTATACTTTTTCCTTCCCATGGCCCCTGTGGCCTTACTCGCACAAAATATTATCAGAACTTTTCTGAACTTTCTCTAATGATTCTATTTTATTTTTCCTATAGGGATCCCAACAAGCCGCCGCCCCGTATTCCAAAATTAATCTAACTAAGGATAAATATGCCACCTCCTTTGATTTTGAACTTCCCTTTTTTTAAGTTCCTCATTATGAAATGTAAGGAATTCCACGCCTGTTCCTCCCACCCAATTTGAAATATATCCCCAGATATTTGCAGCTCGTTACCCTTGGAATTAGTTCCCCACTCACCTATTGTATATTCTGTCTTATTTAACAAGATGCGTTTTGTAAACGAGATTGAACTCCTTTTCTTTCCATTAATTTTAATTTTATTTTCCCGAGCTCAACTATTGACTTTATCTAGATCTTCTTGCCCGTTATTTATCTTTCTGTAGATGACGCTGCAGTCGTCAGCGAAAAGCCTGACCCCTGACTTTAAATAATTTGGCAAGTCATTAAAAACAATAATGGTCCGATTACCGAGCCTTGAGGAACTCCCGACATTACAGTGCCTCAACCCGAAAAATTGTTCTCCGATTTTGACTTTTAGCGATCTGTCGCTTTATCATTGTTTGATACGTCGCAGTTTTTATTAATATGGAATATGCTAAAAGTTTTTTCTCGTGCGGTGGAAGCATTTCTTTTCATATCCTCTCTTCTATGTAAATATTGATTAGACTATTTCTCCATGGTAAGCGTCTATTTTCTTTTTTCATTTTTTATTTTGGGAACCACCTTGATATTAGTTTGTTATTAAATTCCTTGGTCGTGATTTGTATTAGTGATAAGACGGCAGTTATAGCGGGATGTGGCGTGTCTGGCGGAGGAAGTTACAGCGTATCAGATGGCAGCGCTGCGCTTTGTCTGCCTCGCACAGCGTCTCTCCGTCTCCATTGTGTCCAGGAAATAGCAAACCTCTGCCTCTCTCTCCCCCTCTTGCTCATTCTGCCTCACTCACTCGGTTCCTCCCTGTCTGTCCTCTTCCATCTGCTTCCGCGCAGGAATAATCCCTCCTTTATTTTCACCTTTCATTCAGAATCCGGTACTTCATTACTTATCTTCTACGTACGGTTTTGTCTTTACTTTCTTTCTTCTCAGTGTTGTGTATCGTGTGTTTCTTTTCCCCCTCTTTTTAATTTCTTCCTTACAATTTCTCTTCTGTCCCACAACATGTGATATTATTTTTTCTTTCGGTTTCATTACCATCTTGGAGAATAGAATCGAGAGACTTACCACGAATTAGGAATATGCCATGTATGACGATACTCCGCAGTCGACCCGGTAGGCCAAGGCCCTCAATGGGCTGTAGAGCCAAGAAAAAAAAACAACGAAAAAGAAGCAGAAGTTTCTTACGAATTTTTTTCAATTACCAATTTAATATTTTTATAGTTCCTATTTTATTATCAGACTCCTGGAATATTTTTTTTTGGTTAAAAGGTTACATGAGGGTGATCCTGAAACAGGCAACTCGCCTTTAATAGCATAGGAATCCCCGGGTCATAGTTTAAGGATGTTACCCGGTGTTTCACCTAAAGGGATGCAGGGAAAACTCTAGAAAACCGGAACTATTCTCAGGCCCCTTCCAAAAGACGCTTGCTGTGGGGTCGCAGCATTCCCTTCGCCGTCTCTTCAGCCCATTGAAGAAGGAGATCAGCGGACAACTCTTACCGGATGCCAAAGGTCTTCGACCCCAGCACACTCACCTCTTAAAATAAGTGAAGGTGCCTCGGTAGCTGTCTTCTGGGGTATATTCTTTTTTTGTTTTTAATGGAATATTACATTATTCCAACTCAAAATCGTTTAAAATTATTTGCGGAAAGGGAAAGAATTGAAACGTGGTGCTATAGGAGAATGAGATGTATGGATAGAATCACTAACGAAGAAGTTCTGAACAGAATAGGGGAAGATCGAACAATACGGAGGACGTTGACCAAGAGACGGAAGAGGCAACGTTTTTAAGACACGAGTAAAAGTAGCATTAGAGGGAAATGTGTGGGGTAAGAACAGAAGAGGGAAGTCAAGGATGGAAGACGCTGAGCAGATTAGGGAGGATGTGGGTTGTGCTATTTATTAGGAAATAAAAAGGCTTGCGCAAATAGGTTAGCACGGAGGGTTTTCATTAGACCAGTCTTAGGACTGAATACCTCAACAACAAGAGTTGGCTCTATTTAATTAGAGAAGAAACCAGTTATTATTTCATCAAATAATTATTTTTTATTTATGAACACCTGATTACAATAAGTGACCTATTTTCGTGACTCTACAGTTTGTTTAAACCCGAAATGAATGTGACTGTAAATGCTGAAGTCATGGGGGCTGCAGGGGATGAATTACTGGAAGCTATGTTATCTTTTCCCCCCTGTGTTCCTGAAATGTAAAACATTACCTTCCTGAAGACTCTGTGATTTGTGCAACAGAGTTCGTCGTTATTTGTATTCGTTGGTCTGGGGCCCGACTTGAGCGTCGCGTGACGGTTTACGAGGGAATTACGCCATGGCCCCGGCTGATTTATAATTTACAAACCCCCCCTTTGCAAAGCGACGGTTTTGCTGCTGAAACGATCACACGAAATGATATCGTAACCATATTCAAGAACCGATTTATAAAAGCTGGAAACGAGCGGAGGCACGTTATTATTATCATCTGGATTCAACTAGCGCAGTTATCGATAGAATCGATCAGGTCGATGTTACTGGCGAGATGAATTTCAGGAGAGGAAATTGTTTTTGATGTGTCTTATTGGTTAACGGGGAAGTCTCGTGATAAATGGACAACCCCAAACCCTACCACCGCAGGTCATTTAATAATCATCAAAGAGGCGGTGACCCGAGGATTCGCAAAATTAAATATCGGTTCCTCCTCGAGGGAGTAATGCAGCGATAAACAAGATCGTTTTTGTGGGACGCACTTTCATCCTCCTCCTCTCCTCCTCTCCTGTGGTGGCGCGGGAGAAGTAATTCAATTTCTGGATGATAAATGTTCTCTCTTTCGAGTCAGCCTCTCGAGGAACCTCACATGATATCCACTTAGCGTTCTTCATTTTTACACCAACAACAACAACTACAGCCGCGTTATCGTAACTCCTTACCAACGTAACGAAAAAGTTACCAATTTTTATGATATTGCTGAAATCCCTAAGTTTTTATCAGTCACGCCGTTTAACGAACCAAAACTATATATTAATTTTTATTTCAAATGTATTCACTTAGGAACTGTTCGTAAATGCCATAGTCATCTACAATTTAAGTTTCTTTTTATATTGCAAAAATTCCATAATTTTTTTTTGTTGTAATGTTTCAAATAATTTGCGTCTACAGCAAACTCCTTCAATTAACAAATATTGTGAATGTTCTGAAGAATATGTTTGTATATGACTTGATTTACATAAGTAATATTTAATAATGGACGGAGTTCGACAGAAGGTAGAATAATAAAGATCATGTTCAGGATAAAAATCATATTTTTATTTATTTAATGATCTTAATCCTCTCTGAAGTATTATTTTCTAAAATATATTAATTTTTGCACCTGTGGGAATTTTACATTAATTTTTCAAATTCATCGTGCGTTCAAGTTCGATTATAATTGTAAACAAAATGGGAATGAATTAAATAAAATGAAGTTTGACGTACAGAAATTTATTAAAATAATGGGATCTATTCTTTATATTCAGAGGAGAAAATATTATTAGAAATACTTTCACTAGTATACTTATCCGGTCGTTTAGAAAAATTTTATTTTTAAATTATGAACCAATAGAGGCATTTTAGGGTAGATATATTGATGTTTTTTAATGATAAAATATAACTACTAGCGGATTTTGGTGGAACAACATCAAAGGCAAGGCGGCGTGATGGAACTTGTAGGTTACAACCAGGGGTGATAAAAGTCAGGCACGACGCAAGCCCCCCCAAGTAAGGTGAGATTTGGTGAGCAACGGTGGTGTTTTTCCCCAAAAAACGTCGATGGAGAGGAGCAAACGGCTCCTGACAGAGGCGGGGGGCAGATAAGAATTTTTATTGGACAATATAGAACCGCCGCCGATGGAATGTGAAGTAACGAAGGGGGGCCAAACTATTACAGAAAACTACGAACAATGGATTTTGGAGATTATTATTGTTGGATGACGTGGATTATCGATAGTTATTGAAGAAGTGGAGTTTGAGAGATATTAAGGATATGACGAATTTGGACATTAAGGGCGTGGGGGTGATTCTTCTTCTTCCAATGGCTCAACAGCCCTCTTGAGGGCCTAGGCCTACCGAGGCGGCTGCGGACTGTCATCTGTCGTGACACATTCCGAATTTGGGATGATTACGTGAGGGTGATTATTCTTTGAATATTAAGGACATTATGATTTGATGATTAAAGTCGACAAGGGGGAGGAATAAGAAATTGTAGTTCGTCCTGGCCGCGGACATCTTAATAACGGAAGGAAGGCGTGATCCAGCCTGATGTTCAAAAAAGTGCTCAGAATCGGCGTCAACGCGTAAGTTTGATTGCGTCCAGCAACAGTTCCAGGCAAGCTGAGACGACACTGTAAACACCTCTGTTTGCCTTTGCCAATTCAGAGTAGGATTTCTGTTAGTGATACTACTCTATGAGATGGCGCGTTTAAACGACCCTTAGTTGTAAGAAATTTAATTTCTATAAATTTTGTAAATATTTATAGTGTTTATTATGAAAAATATATTATTAAAAATATATTCAAATAATGTTAGTTGCGGTAAATAAATGTCAAAATTCATATTATTAACAATTTTAAAAATATATATAATTAAAAAATAATATGAACCTCCCGATATATTACAGTGTGTTACCAACTGTACGAGTTATATACAAAAATGCTACCTCAAAAAACAACGGCAAAAATAAAGGGCAATAGAAAAATATTACCCCATCACGAAAACTACGGTGAAAGACATGAAAAGTAGTTCAGCCAATTTGTTGTAAAATGATTTATATATATATATAACGTACAAAGCTGCAACGATTTTCCCAACGACTAAGAAGCACTTTAAATGTCATTGCTTGATAAATTGATTTCTCTTTGCAACGAATTTTTTTTTCGCCAACGCTGTTAGTCTTTGGCGGCGGTGACCATTCAAGATAAATGTCCTGGGCTTGTTTGTATGTGACAATTATCAAAACCACGTCACTGACGGTGTGTTCAAATTTTATCACGTGCGAGGAAAATAAGAATCAAAAATTTATTGGTTTCAATCTTAATATCCAGCTTAATTATTTGCTTAGCGTATTTCATCCTCAGCCTCCCTCTTCTGTTCTTACCCCACACACTTCTCTCCAATGCTAATTTTATAAGACCCTCGTGTTTTAAAACGTGGCCTATTAATCTATCCCTTCTCTTGGAAACGTCCCCCATGTTGTTCGCTCTTCCCCTATTCTGTTTACAACTTCTTCGTTAGTTATTCTATTCACCCATCTGATTCGCCTATGGCACCACATTTCAAAGGCTTCTATTCTTTTCCTTTGCGCAAATTCTACCGTCAACGTTTTGTACGTATATAGCGCCACACTCCATACGAACATCTTTAATAATGATTTCCTAATATTCATACTTATTCTAGCCGTAAATAAATTCCTTGCCTGTGCTATCCTACTATAGTTCTATATTCCCTAATTATTACGCTTCCCAAGTGGCATAATTCCTTAACTCCCTTCAAAATATCCCTTCCCAATCTAACAGCCTTTCTTATTCCACTGTTTCCCATACTAAACTCCATTACCTTCATTTTCCCTCTGTTAATCGTCATATTGAACTCTGTCTTCATTACCACGTTCATGACATTTATTATTGTTTCCCAAGTTTTCTTCGGACTCCCCAAATACTACAATATCATCAGCAAACCTTAGGGTTTTTATTTCTTCTCTTTGCATTTTGATTCCTTTCCATATTCACGCTTTTAATTTTTTTAAATCGCCTGTTCTTCTGTATATAAATTAAAGCGCATGGTCAACAGACTGCATCCTTGACTTATTTCTTTCTTGATTTCTGCTTTCTTATCTTCGTCTTCAATTATAATTCTGTAGAGGTTACGTGTAAGCTTCTTTTCTCTATATTTTATTCCCTTAATAGTGTGTTTCAGTTCACATTATCGTACGCTTTTTCTAAAACTACAAATGCCATGAACGTAGGCCGGTTTTTGTTCTTATCCTGTCTTCTAAAATTAGACTGTATTGCTTCTCTTTCCCTACATTATTCCTAAACCAAAGCTTATCTTCTCCTAACTCGCATTCTATTTGACGCTCCATCTTCCTATAGACAACTTTCGTTAATATTTTGCTCGCATGAGATACTAAACTAATTGTCATGTCCTGTCCGCATCAATCCACCCCAGGTCTTCTCTAAGTGATCAATAATAAGTAAAACATTTCATCAAACTGATATTCTTCTACCTCCTGGCATTCTATTTGACGTTTTATCCTCGTATATACTATTTCAGTCAGTATTTTGCATGCATGAAATACAGAAAATTATTTATTTCAATATGTTATAATGCTTGTTGATTTTACAAATCGAAATATGTTGGTATAGGTGATGATAATTTAGTCATAGGTCCACACATCCACGCTGAAATATTTTTTTTAATTATCTGGTGTAGCGTGAGTCTGGAAAGAGTAAAGTGCGTTTCGACGTGACCCAGGGAAATTATTTGTAATGTCGATAAGTGCTTTCAACTTGATTTTGAACGGGGGTTATTTTCGGTTTGTTTGGAACTTTCATTTCAAAAAAATCTTTGTTGAGGCACGAGGCTTTCTCATTTCAGGTAAAATGGAGTTTTCTCTCTGGCAATGATTGCCCTGGTCCATTGGAGACGCTCTCTGCGATCGGCATTTACCCGGAAATTGCGCAATTTCGTGTTATTAGTTTCCTACCAGACGCTTCAAGTATCGGTCTTTGAGCAGCGCAACGAAAGGGCGGATTTCTGTTGCGAGTTCGACCCGGAGTTTCGACGAGCGGGTTAGAATCGACTTTAAGCCCGTGGCTGACTTCATTCCGCGAACTACTCAAATACAAAAATAATTAATAATAAAAAATTATAAGGGAAACATGTTGACTGCTCTGAACGTAAAATGCACCAGACCTTTAGAAGATGGAGTCGGTCGACTTACTGTTAAAAGGTATTCAATAACACACTCGATAAAAATTATCCTTTGCTACCAAAATAATTTATGATTGTGACGCGGTCAACTGTCGCTACTCTGTGATGGAACAATTTATATATTCAACGTATTGACGATCCGAAAAAGTTATTTTTTTTTTCTGAGCCAGCTGCAAGTGGGATGAATGAAATAGGACTTATAACTCGCAGTTGGTTTACACGCCGTGGTATTGAGGTTCCAAGAAATCTTCCCGTAGAATATAAACGTTCTTTCATTAATTCCATATTTAATTAAATTTTATTGTTGTTGTTGTGGTATTCGATCGTAAGACTGGTCAGATGCAACCGTCCATGCTAACCTATTTTGCGCAATCCGTTTCATCTTCGCGTAACTACCACATCTCACGTCATCCATAATCTGCTTAGAATTAATATTTATATTTATATAAATATTATCTAAAATATATAGAAATTAAATATGCACGAATATTTCAATTCAATCTCTTTTTTTTAACCCTCAATTTTTCATTGAAATCCGTTGAGCCGTTTCGGGAGCCTATTCGAGACAAACATACGGACAGACAGACACTTAAAATTTTATTTATTAGTATAGATTTACGAGTACGGTCTTGTGAGTGAAATAATATAACAGTGAAATATTTTATTTATAAATTTAATATAATTTTAATGAGTCCGATGAAGAAAATCATTCAATAGAGATACAAGAATTTTTACCGATACTGAAATTCTTATAATTCATAGCTATTAGGGCAGTTCCAGGAATCACTGTTCCACTAGTAACATTGAAGGTTTTAAAAAAAAATAATTTTCACCTGGTTTTATTCCGACGGTTTTTATTTTTATTTTAAATCCAACGACGTTTCAGTGCATATTCGCACCTTCTTCAGGTTTTTCTCTTCACAATCTGTATCCCATGAATTTTATTGGGATAGTGTGAAAATTTAGGATTTTTAAGAAAATTTATTTTAGAGATAAATTTCGGATGTTTATTTATCAAAGCAACCGCGGACACCGTAAATTATCATAACGATACCTTAAAATTAAGTAATGTTTATAGTCCATTGTTTAGTAATTTTTAATAGTTGTTAATCTTTGGACGATAGGATGATAGGAGAATAGAAGCCTTTAAAATGTGGTTCTATAGGATAATGAGATGGGTGGATAGAATCACAAACGAGGAAGTTCTAAACAGAATAGGGGGAGGAGCGAACAATATGGAGGACGTTGACTAAGAGAAGGGATAGATTAATAGGCCACGTTTTAAGACACGAGGGTCTTGTAAAATTAGCATTAGAGGGAAGTGTGTGGGGTAAGAACAGAAAAGAGAGACAAGGATGGAATACGCTAAGCAGATTAGGGAGGATGTGGGTTGTGATAGTTGTAAGGAAATGAAAAGGCTTGCGCTAGGTAGGTTAGCATGGAGGGTTGCATCAGACCAGTCTTAGGACTGAAAACCAGAACAACAACAATATTTGTCACATTTATTGTTTAATTGATAGGTTGCTACGTAAATGTTTATTAGTACATTTTTTCTAAATTAAAAAATTTATATAATTTTTTTCTAAATTGTCAAAGATTATCATTATCATATACTTCATTATTCTTAAAGGAAAAAAACTTATTAGTGTCTTGTTTTAAATTTTTGTAAATTTTTTATTTATGGTTAGTCTAATGAGTTGCCTATTGGCCATTTTACTTAGGGTGGTCCAAGGCCACGGGGTCGCTGTTGGAAATTCACAATACGAGACTGTACATCCTTCAGTCTTGTGCAAACTGTGGCTAAAAAAAGTTTCTTAGAGCTTCCTCTGACCTTTCTTTATATAAAAAAATTTGTGTCTATAACTTATTACATGTTGAATTTTTAAAAATTATATGTAAGAATAACAATAATTTTGTAAGTTGTTAGCTAGTCAATTCCCTCTATATATTTGGGTATGTATAAGTTGAAATTCAAATTGAAATATGAATTTCACAGTTTGTGAGGAGAAAAACCTGAAGAACATGCGCCGAAACTTTGTTAGATTAAAAATAAAAAAAAAATTGTCTGGAAAAACAAACCGGCTGAAAAATTATTTAATTTTAATATAATGATATGCGACGTTAATTGATTTAATAGAAGGTTTAGTTTTCCGCAAAGCTGCGTTTCATTTTCGCGCCTCGCCTCTTCGCTGCTCCTGGACCGCTGCCGCCATCTCTGAAGCGTAGCTTCAACTAGCCACGGATCAGTGTCGATTGCTTCCAAAAACTTTGGCGAATTTGATGAACCTTGCTTCGAAATCCACGGAACCCGGGTGTTGCTGTTAAATGTTGACGAAATATACCTTTGAAGAAAAAAAAATTTTTGAAAGGGAAAAAGGAAAGGAAGATATTTTGGGCGAGTGAACCCGAATCAGTTGAGGCGCTCGCCGCTAGATGGATTCAGCTGTGCGCCGCAGTGCGAAAGCTTTTTACTACGAGTCGGCCAATTTCGAATCGGCTGCGATGAATGAGCGAGAGAAGCTGAATGAATGGAGCGCGGCGGCGCTCAGAACAACGCCTTTAAAAGGAAGGAATTTTCGGAAGCGTACGGTAAAGGTATTTTAGAGCTTTACATTGTTTTACTACAAAAAGAGAAGAATTGCTTCCAGTTGGTGCTAAGATAAAGGACGTGTAATTTAAAATTTTAGTAGATATAAATTAACAGATCCCGTTGTAGAATCGGAGTAGCTAATTTTGTTAGAGTATCCGCCTGGGATGCGGAATGTCCTGGGTTACATTTCCCACCTTCTAAATTCATTTTCATAGCCTTTGTCTGTTCGAAATATTTATTTTCTCTTTGGATAGCCACCTATGTCCAGTGATTATAACTTAAATATTACGCGAAAATACACACGTTTGATTTTTACATAGGATAATCCGTAACGGTCTATTTAGTGACTTAATCCTATCAACAATGACTAAAAATTGACAGAACAACGCAGTTTCAAGACTCGTCTGATGCAAACCTCCATGCTAACCTTTCTTGCGCAAGCCTTTTCATTTCATTATAACTACCCCAACCAACACCCTCCCTAATATGCTTAGCTTATTCCATCCTTTGCCTCCCTATTCTATTGTTACCCCACACTCACTTCCCTCAGATGCTTATTTTCTAAGCTCCCCCTCGTGTCTTAAAACATTTCAGATTATTTTGTTAAAATACATTATATTCTCCTTTATTTTCATAGAATACATAAACACCGCTTACCGTTTAAACATTGAGCGGTTTGGTACAAAACAAGAATTAAAAATTAATTCGATTGATTTCAGTAGAATATATAGAGTTTATAACATTTGTACTGAACAAATTTGTTTATATTTTAAATATCGATGCTTATAAGTTATGCACTAATTGTCATTATTATCATTATTTTTGTATTATACATATTATGTTGTACACATTTACTTTGTATTTTCATAGTTAAAACACCAAATGGTGGGCCAAAGTAAGGGACGAAACGTCTTGTAGTTAACTGACGCTAATAATTCTTCTGACTTATAGACTGATTATTTCAAATCAGTCACGTAATATAACGAAATGTATTTGGTTAAAAATTCTTCTAAATTGTATATTTATTGAGGAGTAATAAAATTTTCTAAATTTTAGCAACGGACCAGTTAAATAAACATATTGAAAGGAATAATTGAAGAATAAATTATGAGATGTGTTAATAGTCACATTTATTCGGATTCTTTGAATTATAAACGCTTACGTCGAGCAAATTATTATTTTATTATAATGTTATGTTGTAATTATTTATTTAAAAAACTGTATTTCTGACAAGTCTGATAGGCTGTTTGTTGAGTGTCGTGACTCGGATGCAGTCCATGGGAAAAGACACTTGCGCATGCGCCGTGAGTTGCACCAACCTCAGGGTGGCTGGAGAGTTTTTTCATCTCCATCAAATTGCCGGGAATATTATTTTTAGCAATAGAGTCAGTTGTGGTAGAGTTCTTATTTAATGTACGGTGCCTTCAGGGCATCAAGGGGTTAATGGTCAGAAGCACTGACTCAACCGGTGCCAGTTAAATCACGCGCTGACCACGAGATTGATATCCAATTAATCTGCTCTCCATGAATAATATAATTAAATACTTTGGCAACGCCGGGCTGCCAGCTACAAATGTTAGAGCTAACGTGAATTGAATCGCGTAAATCCCTTTGCTGCGGATCACTCGACACTCCGCTTAGGGATGGATGGATTTTGATCGATTTGGTCGCCGTCGTTGCAGGGAACCATCCGTCATGTTGGCACTTCCTCTCACCCCAGAGATCACACGCAATAAAAGGAAAAAAAATAACTTTCTCACCAGATGTATTACAATTCCAAAGAAATTATTTCTTATCACCTTTCTTTGTACGTCCAACAGAAACTTCACAATCGTTTATTTCTGTTTTATCGATAGTTAAATCGAATAAATTCATGACTTCCCCAAGTAATTTATACAAATGTTAATTTTTGATGAACAAACGGAAGCTAAATGCATAAAACAGTAAACTCGGCTGCCAACGACCGAAATATGTTTACAATCAAAATTAAACACGTATGACTTCCTTTTTTCTGTTGCAAATCTTCTTCTCTTCTTCGGATTTTCCCCCCGCCTTCAATTTCCATTTTTGTCTGTCGTTCCAATCTCCCTCTTCCAAATTCCTATCTTTTCACATGGATTTTCCACTTTAATCTGGGTCTGCCCCGTTTATTTTTTATTTTCCCAGGAGGTGACCATCGCTATATTTCTTTTGGCCATCTTTCGTTTTCCATTCTTTGTACATGACCATACCATTTAAGGGTTTGAATTTTTCTATACTTTTAACAACGGATGTAGTTAAGTTTATTTCTTTCTAAATGAGCTCATTTCTAATTATATCCTGTCTTGTTTTTTTTGAAGACTTCTCCCCAGATAATCCAATTCTACTGTTCTATTTTTTTTCTGTAATTCTGTCAGGGGTCACGTTTCACTTCCATAACATAGAATTTTCTGAATTATGCTCTTATAGATGACGTCATCACAGCGCTGCGGGAGTTTTCTCGCCAGAGTGACTGCGGGGCTCACCTGATGTCGGGAATGCCTCTTGCACTCTCTCTGGGTATTTTTTCATCAAAGTTCTCATATGCCGAGACACCTTCACCTATTTTAGGAGGTATATGTACTGGGTCAAAGACCTTGGGCATATGGCAAGAGTTGTCCGCTGATCCCATTGGATCAGTCGGCCAACTGCCTCCTGAAACTGGTGGAGACACGGAGAAGGGAATGCTGCGACCCCACAGCAAACTCGTCTCCCGTCATTCGGAAGGGCGTGAGAATAGTACCCAATGCCCGACCTACCTGATGCAGGTTTTCTAGGGTTTTCCCTGCATCTCTTTAGGTGAAACACCAGGTAGGATCCTTAAAAGACACTACGAGGGCCCTAGTCAACCCTTGGCTGCCTTGTTCTACCTTCCGCATCCCCCCTTCTCAATTCCTTTCCTATGCTATTAAAGGGGATTTGCCTTTTTCATGATCACCCTCGTGTAGCCTGTTAACCCAATAAAAACAATATTAATTTTTTTTTAAAATAATTTCCCGGCAAAGGATGTAGAAATGCTTCAACTGAAGCTCACGAAAGAGACATTTTTTCCATTCTTAAGTTTGTGCTGGAAAGGTTTGCTACTGTAAAGAAATGAGAGACACAGGTTTACAAATTTCGTCGTCCGTAAAGTGTCTACCTGAGGAAGGTTTTGCTGTTCTTCTTACCTCGCGCCTTCCGATGCTTGAACGACGGGTTTTTACAGTTCGTACTCTGTAAAAACTGTTGTCGCTGATTCCCCAGCCCCCGAGACTTTGATTGCGTAATGACATGAAGACCTTTCAAGAAGACAAACGGTGAATACAAATCGAATCGCAGAGTCGGCCGCTGTTACCATGGCAACTCGCAGCGTGCGTGTGTGTGATACGCGAGAGTCAACTCTCGTAAATAGCATTAGAGAGATATGGAAGCGTGGCGTGATGCGAATCTGGGAACAACGCCTCACCTCCTCCAGGTCCTTGGCCTTTCTTCCGCCGCCGCCGCCTCCTCCGCCCCCGCCTCCGCCGCCTCCGCTCATCGTGTTCATCTTGTCCTACGTTCGTGATCTTACACTCATCACCTGCAACAGTAGTTACAACACTTCTCTTACCATCGGAACAAAAAAATTGTTAACACAACTAGCTGGGTGCTTATTTATATTATCCTAGTATTTAATTAGACACTAATTTAATTTAAGTGGTATAGAGCGCGATTTCGGGCCTCACTATCCCCTCTTATTGACAGAGGGAGACATATGTAGCAGAACTATTACAATCTCTTAGTTTTCTTTTGCCATATGTTTTAAAACTTCCTCCTTAGTGATTCTCTCCACCCATCTCATTCTCTTATAGCACCACATTTCAAAGCCTTCTATTATTTTTCTTTCTTTCCTAATATTCACATTTATGTTACTCTTAAGGAAATTCCTCTTTTCCGCGAAAGTCTTCCTTGCCTCTGCTGCAGTCCACTTATTACGTTGCACAAGTAGCAGAATTCCTTAACTTCATTCAAAATATCCCTTCCCCTGTCTAACAGCCTTTTGTAATTTCACCCTGTATTCCATACTGACCAACTCCCTTAAATTGTCTCTCGCAATTAATCCTCACTCAAGGTGATTTGTTATTAATAACATAAAACCTCTTTCACACTATACATGACTTTGATACAAGAAGTAAAAACAATTTACACAAGGAAGGAAGGAAGGAAGGGAAGTCTCTAGCCGTAATACAAAAGGATGTACATTACAATGCCATCTATTAGCATATTTAATAAACTTCCCACCTCCATTAAAACAATTAAAAATAAATACAAACCATTCAAATAACTACTAAGTTCTTACTAAGGCCCAACTCCTCTACTCTGTGCAGAATTAATGAAGCTGAAAGTATCATCATGGGGGTAGATATTTTATAATTATTGAAAATAATTTATTAAAACACTAATTTTTTAGTATAGGATGTAAAAATATTTATCAATTTTATATATAAGGTACAAATTGTATGTCTTCTGTATAGAACTTAAGAAAATCTTATTATAAGTTAAAAATTAATGAATAGTTACAGTATATTCTAATATTAATAAAGCAACCTAACTATGTAAAATCTCTGACTCGTTCCACAACATCCTTGAAGCTTGTGCTTCTCTATAGGAGGATCTATGGAATATGATTTTATACTTATACTTTTTTTCGTCCTCGTAATCACGGAGATATTTCACTGTGACGTCACCGCTGACTCCACTACAATCTCCAGATACGTTTACATTATAGATTTAGATTTATTGTTGTTTCCATTAGTCCTCGATTGAGGAAATAGGATACGTCATACATTAAAAATGAACAAAATAAGGTACATAATTAAAGACAAATAATCTTAAAATAAATTAATAAAAGAAAATGTATAGAGACAAAAATCAATATAAACACAACACGGACACACGATGTCACACACACACACAATGGGAAACACAAACAAGCACACACTGAGAAATACGCACTCAACCTCTAACCTCAAAACTGTGTTTTAAAGAAAACCACGGTACAGAGAATATACTTGAGTTCAAGGATTCTAGTTCTACTTTCATAAATGATATACTTGTGTAAATTAACCTATTTTATGAATTGCAATTTTACTATCATAACGGAAATAATTATCAAACATAAAATTTTGCATCCATTAAACCTGGCAGTAGATTTTTAACCTATATTATGATCTGAAAGTTATTATTTCAAACCAAAATACGGACGCATGATAATGATAAACACGAAAGATTTAATGAAGCTTATGTGAATCTCTTAGTTTTTCACATTTGTAGATACTCACCACGATTCCAATACCCGTAAAGTTTCTTTTCTCACTCTCGAAAATGGAGAAATCTGACATTATTAATTAATGACGTCATTAGTCTCCTGTTACCCTCGCCCGTGCACCCCATAATTATCATCCAGTTACGAAAATTCCTTAAAAAACCGAACGAAATAATCGCTATATTATACTCCAGTCTGTGTACAAATATAATTTACAGTATGTTTAAGATCGTTTATAGTTTTACTTAGGAGTTCATTAGCTGAGGACGGGGAAATTATACAAAAGTGAGTTTCTAGATGTAGTGTAACAAGAAGTCACGTCGCATGGAGGATTTGTTTAAAGTTTTCCCGCACTAGACCTGTGTGTTCTTCTCTAGAAACTAGGTTAGCCGCTCAAACTTCTCACATCATCCCCGCTGTTTTAAACTTGTTCTTCTCATTCGTGCGCTATTTATGTAGGCAGCCATCTTGAGTAGAGTTGAAAGGTCACGCGGATATCATTATTAAACAAGACAAGTCGTTATCTAAGGGCAGAACAAATTTTCCTCACGTATTTGAACTCCTCCTCAAGTTGTCTTACTCCAAACAGTGTCTGCCAATAATAATTGTTACGGCATATTACTACTGTATTTTATGATTTAGCTTAATAAAGAAGTTAAATAAATATTTCAAATTTCTAAGCGTTTCATACAACTATTAATATAATATTTTAAAAATTAGTAATCTGTATAAAAAAATTAAAAGGAAAATATTTTTATAAATAAATAGTTTATCTGGCAATTAAATATAAATTAAATGAGTTAAAACAGCCTTTTTTGTCAGCCGTTATTTTATTAAATATTGAACTATACTACGTTTCGTCTCTCATTTGAGACTTCTTCAGGTATACTATAATGAAAATTACACTGGATTACATAAGGTTATTTGTTATAAAAAACTATTTGAAAGAAGCCTCAAATGATGGAATGTGTAGTTCAATATTTAATCAAATAAAATTACTGACAAAGAGGCCATTTTAACTCATTTAATTTTTTAAAAAAATTGTTGTTGAGTGTAGGAAAAATTAAACAATATAATATTTTAAAATTTGTATAAATAAATTCTTTTAAATTTATAATATTTAATAATAAATTTCAACAGTGTTTCTCTATCATAACTAGAGTAAGGATCAAACACTGAATTATGAAACCATACAATTATATAAAATCAAATAATAAATTAATAATATTAACGTAACAATAAAAAAATAGAATTCATTATATAAATAAATGTGTACAAATAAATTGAAGAGACGAAAGACTATTTATACCATTATAATAAATATCCTAGTCACGACAACGTTTCGTCCTCTTCCGAGACATCTTCAATTTAGAGATCAAATAATAAATGTATTTTAATTTTAACGGAAAACAAAACAAAATATAAGTTATTATTAATTTATTTACAATTTTTTACTTTACTCATGCGCCGAAATTATGAATAGACTCAAGGCGACTTGTTCATTTATATTCTTGAAACGCAATTTTCTAACTTTAAAGTTACAATTTTATAAAAAAAATCGTAACATAGAACCCATTTTTTATTTATTGTAATATTATGTTTGCAGCATGCCTGAGGATGTCTCAAAAGGGGGACGAAACGTCGTATTTAAGTTAATTAAATAGTAATAAATTTATATGCTGTCTTATTGGCCGACTTTTAAATGAATTAAAAACTGGAAATAATTCATAATTATTTTTTTAAATTTACGGCATGATTGATTGAATGTAATATTTTTTACTGTTATTTTAATATCTAACGATAAGCTAAAATTAACTTTTTTATTATTTTCTCATACTACTGCCAAGGAATATCAAAAATTATAATTCTATATATTTATATATTCCGTTTTAGAATGTTGGTAATCCGTTCAGCTGCTTAACATTAACTAACCCGAGTTAATTATTTATCTTAATTATAAAGTCTTTAAACGAATCTCTCTTAATGGTTCCTTCCATGGCTCTCCTTTCAACGTTTATTGTTTTTACCAACCTACTGAGATAATATATTTTGGGAGACTTTATTATTTTAATATGATTAAGTTTTAAAAGTATTTAATTATGATATAAATGATTCAACCATACGATTAATTTAATACTTTTTTACGATATTTATTCATTACATTGTATAGTATTTTTTTCTTTTCCTGGTATAACTGGTTGTTAAAAATTAGTTTATAGTGTTACAAAAACTCAGAGGATGTGTCTAATTTCTGGACGAAACGTTCTGTTGCTTATTAAAAATAAAAATAATTTGATATTTTCTTCCTGACGTAAAAAAATATATAAATCGTTAATTATTAGGGATGGTAGAAGTATAGTAGGATAGCACAGGCAAGGAAGGCGTCCTCTAAAAAAGAGGAATTTACTTATGGATATTATATAAGTGTTATTATTAGGAAATCTTTGCTAAAAAAATGTTGGTATGGAGCGTGGCGTTATATGGATGCGAAACGTGGACGGTAGGAGTTGTGGAAAGGAAAAGAGTAGAAGCCTTTGAAATGTAGTGTTATAGGAGAATAAGAACGGTGGATAGAATCACCAACGAGGAAATTCTAAACAGAATAGGGGAAGAGAACACAATATGGAGGACGTTGACCAAGAGAAGAATTAGAAAGGGTGTTAGATTAGTAAGGGATATTTTGAACGACGTTAAGGAAATCTATTGTCTGCAGTCGTAATTGCAGAAGTATAGTAGGCATAAAGAGATGAAGAAAAGAAGGCTTCCGCGAAAAAAGACGACATTACTTACGGGTAATATATGTGTGAAAACTAGGAAATCGTATCGAGCGTGGCGTTATATGGATGCTCAAAGGAAATGACTAGAAGGCTTTGAAATATGGTGCTATAGGAGAATTATTAAAAATCAGATGGGTGGATAGAATCACTGACGAGAAAGTTCTAAAGAAAATAGGGGGAGAGAGAACAATAAGGAGGACTTTGACCAAGAGAAGGGACAGATTAATAGGTCACGTTTTAAGACGTGAAAAGTCTTGTGAAATTAGCATGAGAGGGAAGCGAAAAGAAGAGGGAGATAAGGGTGGAATACGCTAAGCAGATTAAGAAGTGATAATTATGCGGATATGAAAAGGCTTGCACAAGATACGTTAGCATGGTGGGTCTTAGGACTGAATATCACAACGACGTTATTATTCATCGAATTAATGTTGATCGTCACTAAATTGAAATTTAAATAATTATACCAACTTAATTAATTAACCCTGCTTTTTTTAGCCCCATGCTGATGTTTTATTAATTATTTTAATTATATTTAGAGTTTTGAGACAGAGTAGGACTGTAGTGACTTAAACATTTACACTACGTTTCATTTACATGCTTTTTTAAAAATTAAATAAATAATAGGTTATTTACTCGCTAAATATTAACATAAATTTTGGGGTAATTAAGCGTTAACATTTATGCAGCTCATATAGTGTTTTCAGTTGTGTAATTGTTTAGTAATTTATAAATACATATATTTTTATTTAATTTATTTTAGTTCTCGACAACAATAAAGTCATAAGCGACCAACATAAATGTCATGTATAAATTCCATTCACCGGGAAAGACCTCGTACTTTAATAACATAAATGTCATTAGCACAGAAATTACATTCGGGCATGTGAATGGAACATATAGTTGTTACATAAGGTTAATTTCTATTGTGATGGTCTTGTAATGGCTTACCGTTCTAATGGATTTTGTAATGTTCATCTGAAATGTTGGCAATTCCGTTATTTATCTTTTGTCTTCTATTTGTAACGACGGAGATCGTTCACTGATGTCGTTTCACTATCTCAGGGGTAATTTGTACATTTAGATATGGCGAGTAACGACCATTGTAATTTATAAATTTAAATGCAGTCCTCTCATTTACGGTTCAGTGGGGGGAAATGACCATTATTTCTTCCTTAGATTGAACTTGCGATGTGCTTTTATGTTTCCATAACCCTGGTATCCCCAATATATATAGACATTTATTCTTCTCGTTGTATTGTTCTAGTAGAAACTACCTGTTGTATTATTCGACCCCTTTGAGCGAGCTCTGAAGTAGTTATCGGGGCGGATGGATACAGACAGCAGCACAATGCGTGCCGTTTAATTTTAAAGCAAATTTTGTGGCCGCCGCATTATTCGTTAACCCCCGAGCAATTTTTTTGTTGTTGTTGTTGAATCGATAGGACGGCGGCGCTTGCTACCTTCTGATTTTTTGAACGCGCACCTTTTTCACCTGTCTGCGGAAAAAAAATCATGGAAATTAGAAACGAAAGTTCTTTGCAAGTGAATTTGATCAGTATTTTTTTTAAAATATTGGAGAGTTTCCACGCTGAGCATTAATAATTACCGAAAAGAAAAATTATTAATGCTCAGCGTGGAAACTCTCCAATATTTTTTTTAAAAAAAATACTGATCAAATTCACTTGCAAAGATCTTTCATTTCTAATTTCCATAATTTTTTCCCCAGACAGGTGAAAAATGTGCGCGTTCAAAAATTATAATGCCATGTGCGTGGTCCTGGAGGAAGAGTACAACATGAGCGTGAATATGACGACGGATCAAGTGGTCGTCGAAACGTCGCGGTTTAATTGCGGCCGTACCCGAGTGGAAAGCCGAGAACTATTTTTGCATCATCTACACCGGTAAAGACTTAGTTTACTGAATTATTTATGATTTGAAAATGTTTAGTAGTTAAAATTTTCATTAAAAAAATCTGTTAAATTTCGTATGTTTAACTTATATAAAGGACGGGCAATGAAAGAAGTTAAAACGGAATAAGGAAAATGAAGCATACTGCAAGCACCAGAAATAAAAACCCTTACGCTTTTCCGACGATATTGTAGTATTTGGGGAGCCAGAAGAAGAAGACGTGAAAACCATGAAAGTGGTCCTGGAGATAGAGTACAACATGAGGATTAATACAGGGAAAACCAAGGTGATGGAGTGTAGCGTGAGAAATAGTGGAATAACAAAGGTTGTTACATTGGGAAGGGATATTTTGAAGGACGTTAAGGAATTCTGCTACTAGGGAAGCGTAATAACTGAAGTAGAATAGCACAGGCAAGGAAGAGGAATTTACTTACGGTTAATATAAGTATGAATATTAAAAAATCATTGCTGAAAAGGTTCGTATGGAGTGTGGCGTAATACAGGTGCGTAATGTGAACGGTAAAAGTTGAATGCAAGTAAAGTAATTCAAACCTTTGAAATAGGAGAATGAGATGGGTGGATAGAGTAACTAACGAGAAAGTTCTAAACAGAATAGGGATAGATTAATAGGTCACATTTTAAGACGCGAGGGCCTCGTAAAAATAGCTTTAAATGGGAAGTGAAAAGAAGAGGGAGGCCAAGGATTAAATACGCTAAGCTGATTAGAAGTGATTTAAATTTAATTAATTACTTTTTTTAAATGTATCTAGCGTTGTGTTATATTAAATTTTATATTAGAAGTATACAGTGGCCACAAATAATTCAATAACCGTAAGTGAACGAAGGTTTTCCCGGTATAACTGTTGCAGAAGTAATTCTCGGGTTGTTTAACCCGGGTGGAAACCCGAGAATTTTTTTTTCAATTAAATAAGCGTTTTAAATTCATATACCATTCATAGGTCAGGTTTTAAAACATGAAGATCTTGTAAAATTAGCATTAGATGGAAGTGTGTGGGGTAAGAGCAGAAAGGGAGACAAGGATGGAATACGTTAAGCAAGTTTAGGGAGGATGTGGTAGTTATGTGGAAATAAAATGGCTTGCGCAAGATACGTTAAAATGGAGGGTTGCGTCAGAGCACAACAATACGTATATTACAGTGCGTTGGAACCGCCTTTATAAATTATTTACTCATCTCAAGAAAAAAAAATCTTTCAAAAAAGGCTACATGAGACTTATCTGCTTTGGTGACACTCCCATATTATAGCGTAAGAGAGGATAGAAAATGGAGGTTGTGGAATAATGAACAAGATAGCCAAGGAGTGTACCAGGATCCCAATGAAATCTCTAGAGTAACCTGCATCACGTAGGACAGACATTAGGGCCTATTTCCACGCCTTTCTGGTGACTAGTGACTGGATTGTTGTGGGGACGTATCCTGATTCAAAATTGTGCTGCTTCTGGCTGACTGGTCCAGTTGGGATCGTAAGCCAAAGATCTGTGAGCCCGAAGCATGCACCTCTCAAAGTGATCAGAGCCGTCTCGGCTTACAGGAGGCTATTTTACAATCGTAGCTCTTGGGTCTGGGAGAGCAGAACATCCTTAAGGACAATGCTAAACCAATCTGGGTTATTAACCGCACTGAATGCGGACGAGCAAGTTGTATTTATATGGTGCCACCTGAGGGAAAACTTTTTTTTTGTATGTTTGTTAAATACTTCGGATCCTTGTTATTTAGATAAATCGTTTATTAAAATTAAAAGTTATTTCGTGCTAAGCAGACCGAAAAATTGGATTGCTGATTGATGGCAGACTGATCCAGTGGGATCGGGGGAAACAATACTTAGCGTGAGCCCAAGGTCTGTAAGCCCGAAGCATGCACAGGGCCGTCTCGGCTTGAGGGAGTCTCTTTTAAAATTTTTGATATTGGGTCGAGAAAATCATGTTTATTTGTATATAAATCTAAACAACGGTATCGGAAAATTTTTAATACACAGAAAATGGCAGATATTTCGGTCGAATAAACATTTGGGTGAATTGCGTCGCTAGTTTCCCTCCCCTCTGTCACATTGTTTGTGTATGACTTGAACCTCTTTCAGCACGGAAAGGGAGTATTCTTAGGGGTGGGGGTTGGAAGGATAATTTGGCATTTTCGAACACCTGTTGCGTTACTCTTTCCTTCTTCTCACGATACGAGGAATAAATATCTGAAATTTAGGCGTCGGGGTTTTTTGTTACAGAAAACGGAAAAAATATGTTTTCCCCTGTATCATCCCTCGGGGGGGGGGGATCTTTTTCTCGTGAAAGGAGGATAACGATAGAGTCGAAGATGTTTTGCTTGTGTTTTGAGAATGAAGTTACTTTATTACTCGTCACGACGCGAGGCGGTGTAAAGATGTTGTAGGAGGATTAGAGCGAGGAACCGTCTCTCCCCCCTCCTCCCCTTCCTCCCAGATTCCTGATTCGCCGACTGAATGAAGTGTTAATGAATGTCTCGGCCCTGGCGACTGAGCGGCAAAGACATTTTCAACTCTGGCTGCTGCTAATAAATGTTTCATCTCTCTTTGGAGCTAAGAGTTGGATTATCTCTCTTCCCTGCTCCTTACGACTACAGTCCCGTAACCTTCACAAAGGCCTACGGGGAGCTCGGAACGTAACTACTTTAAATTCTTTTAAAACTATATATGGATACAGTATAGATCAGAGGTGAAGGACCTTTCTACCATTAGATGCCGAATATAAATTAGGCAGGAATCAAGGACGCCTCAAGAAAATGATATACCTATAAACGCGACTTTAAGTAAAATTATTGTAAGTTTTTGCGTTCTACACAACAAAGTATTTCAATATAAAATTTTTTTGCATCCAAATTTTTTTTAAAACAATTACATACTTCAATACTACGTCTCATGTTAGTATTATTAGGGAAAACCAAGGGAAACTGTTAGATTGGGAAGAGATATTTTGACGGAAGTTAAGGAATTCTGCCACTTGGGCAGCGTAATGACTAGGGATGGTAGAAGTATAGTAGATATAAAGAGTAGGATAGCACAGAGGCGAGAAAGAGGAATTTTCACACGTGTAATTTAAATGTAAGTATTAGAAAATCGCTGCTAAAAATGTTCTTATGGAGCGTGGCTTTATATGGATGCGAAACGTGGACGGTAGGAGTTGCGGAAAGGAAAAGAATAGAAGTCTTTAAAATGGGGTGCGATAGAAGAAGAGTGGATAGAATCACTATCAAGGAAGTTATAAACAGAATAAGGTAAGAGCATTTTGAGACATGAGGGTCCTTTAAAATTTGCATTAGAGGGAAAGTGTGTGGAAGAGGGAGACCAAGGATGGTATACGCGAAGCAGATTAAAGATGGTGTGGGTTATTCGGAAAAGTTACGGCTTGCGCTAGATGGGTTTGCATAGATGGTTTGGATCAGACCAGTCTTATGACTGAATACCACAAGAAGAACAATTTATCCTCATTGTGTACCTATATCAGTCTCTAAATTTTACAACTTCATGGGTAACTATTTTTAAAGAAATAAGACTACAGTAGAGTCGTCAGTAAATTATTTATTGGCCGATAAAAATGAGCCGCTGGCGCCTACTTAGATTTAGATTTGTTGTTGTTTCCATTAATCCTCGATTGAGGCAATAGGATACGTCATACATTAAAAATTAAAAATGAACAAAATAAAGTAAATAATTAAAGACAAATAAACTTAAAATAAATTAGTAAAAGAAAGTGTATATAGACAAAAGTCAATATAAACACAACACGGACACACACTGGGAAACACAAACAAGCACACACTGAGGAACACGCAATGGAGTTTTGAACTACTTGGACCAGGAAACTGTCCTTGCTCCAGCAGCAGCTATATACATGAAACAAACAAACAAAAGAGCAGAAAAAACTGAATAGAAATTTTAAAGATATGTGATGTGCTATTTTATAAGGCAGCTCATTCAACACTTTTTGCAGCAGGAACCTTGATTTAAATACTAGAAGGACGATTAAGAAAATCCTGTACCGAGTAAAACAGCAGCGCCATTTAAAAGAATAGTTTTACTCTGCTTCACGAAGCTTTTGTAGTTACTATTTTTAACCTCTGGCGGAAGGAAGGAAGGCTGTTGTATAAAATTATCCCCGGGGGTATTGTGAATACTTTTCTGGTGTAGAGAGAACAAGGACGATGCTTGTCCGACCTTAGAGCTGAACGATTTCTAGTCGCGTATTCATGAAACTCGCCATTTGTTTGAAACAAATTAGCGTTCCTCTTTACAAACTTTAATATTTCATAAATATATACAGGCTTGGTGAAGTAAGTATTTGCAAACTTTTGAAGAAAGGTTTGCAACTCGATCTAGAATTTGTGCTAGAAAGTATTCTAATTGCACGCTTTTGCAACTTAAATATTTCATTACTCCTGGAGCAGTTTCTGGTAACAACGTTGAAATTTTGATTATTATTCATTTACACGTTATAAAAGAGGCTAGAGGCTTCTCAATCCGTCAATTTTGGTATGTGTGATGTTATGAAGGCAAATTAATAGTGTGTATTGTAGGAGGGTCAAGGGTTATTGAGACACACACACCCATTGTACTTCTGATACGTGGACCGGGCCAACGTGTCTAGTGTCGGTTGTTGATGTCGGATGACGCATTGAAAGGAAATGATTTGTGTGGCGCTGCTGTTGTGTTTTGTGATTCGCCACAGCCGCTATGAGCGCGCTCTATGAATAACTAAGTTGTCCTGCCAGCAGGCGTTATAAAATTCCATCATTTCCAGCAGGCGGCGGGGATAGCCGCGTGTGCTGAATCAACCACCGAATCATGTTGTCGGAATACATCACCTGCGAGTCCTCACATCACGTTCACTTCCACAGACAGGCCGCTATATTTATTTAGTAATTGTTTAGTTTTTTTATTTTACATTTGTCAACACTAAGACTATTCCTAGACACTGAAAGGCAGGATCCTCTCTACTACGGTTTTCCATCGCACGAGAAAAAGGTTGAAAAACTGTTGTTGTTGTTGAGGTATTCAGTCCTAAGACTGGTCTCACGCAAACCTCCATGCTAACCTATCTTGCGCAAGTCTGTTCACTTCTTCATAACTAGCACAACCCATATACACTCGAGTGTATTCCATCCTTGTCCTCCCTCTTCTGTCCTTACCCCACACACCTCCCTATAATGCTAATTATACAAGACCCTCATATCTTAAAACGTGGCCTATTAATCTATCCCTTCTCTTGATCAACGTCCTCCATATTGTTCGCTTTTCCCCTATTCTGTTTAGAACTTTCCTGTTTAGTGATTCTATCCACTCATGCCATTTTTCTATAGCACCACATTTCAAAGGCTTCTATTCTTTTCCTTTCCGCAACTTCTATCGTCCACATTTCGCATACCATATAACGCCACGCTCCATATGAACACTTTTAGGAACGATTTCCTTATATTCACCCGTAAGTAAAGTCCTCTTTTCCGCGAAAGCCTTCCTTGCCTGTCCTATCCTACTCTTTATGTCTACTATACTTCTTCCATCCCTAGTTATTACGCTTCCCAAGTAGCAGGATTCCTTAACTTCTGTCAAAATATCCCTTACCATTCCAACACCCTTTGTGTTTCCCAAACTACACTCCATTACATTGGTTTTCACTCTATTAATCCTCATATTGAACTATTTCTCCAAGACTCCGTTCATGCTATTTGTTATGGTTTCCAAGTCTTCTTCTGATTCCTGTATTATCACAAATTATCTTCAGACCTTAGGGTTTTAATCTTGTTTTTTCAGTATGATTAATTAATTTTTCATCACCTTTCTATATATAACTTAAACACACTGCATCCTTGTCTTACTCTTTTATTGATTTCTGCTGTATACTATTATTACTTAGGAATTTATTAGTGGCTAATGAATATTAAAATTGTCGGTACTGGTGCGAAACGTGGACGATAGGTGTTATACAAAGGAAAATGATAGAGGTGTTTGGAAACGTGTTGCTGGAGAAGAATGAGATTGGTGGATAGAGTAATGTACCAGTCAGTCATTTCTAAGCAGAATAAGAGAAGAGACATCGATATGGAGGACCAAGAAATGGGATTAATTAATAGGCTACGTTTTAAGACATGAGGGTCTCTTAAAATTAGCATTAGAGGGAAGTGAACATAAGACGGAAGCCAAGGATGTAATATGCTGAGGAGAATGTGGTAGGCCTGAGTCACTTTGTCCTACAAGTAATCTTGATTGAAACATTATCGACCATTTCAAGTTGTTCCTACATTTTTTAAAGGTCAAATGATAATTTTTAGGGTGTATTTTGCACCAGGAGAACAGTGGAGGTTCTTCGATTTTTTTAAGGTAGTAAAATTCTGTTGTCTTTTTTAAATTCCGTTGGTAATGTTACTAAGGTAAATTTATCTCCGTGAATTCTAGTGTTACAGAGGTTAGTATTTGAAGGGACACACACAGTTTAGAGTATTTCCACTCTGAGGAACGTTGTGGTTGAGCGCGTAGTTTGTGTGTTTCATCCTTCCCTTAAGTTGTTTGGTCAATCCCTGATAGGAACCATACGTCACGTCTCACCTTCAGGGTTGCTCGACAGTTGCAGGGTAATAAAGCCTACTTATCGGGCTACGTGCTAATGGCTGCGCAATGTGTTTCACTGCAATGCAGCTGTGGCAGACTTTGCGCCGCTGACTCGTCTTACTTCATCAGGGAGGCAAACACAACAATATATATTGTAGCGGATTCCGCGTTCCTCCGTATTCGAGGATTTATAATTCTTTTAGGGCGCCAGGTATTTTTCATAAAAAATACCAAAAGATGAATTTAATAGTTTTAATTTCAATCAGAGCATGAGAAATAATTATATCTGCAGGGCGTGGTCATTCTCTCTCTCGTCGTCCCGCCGACACAACCTGCTCCTTCCACTACCCCATGACGACTCACTAAAGTCTCGCCTGACTACATTGTTGGCCCGGGCTGCGTCAGTTCCTCAACAATTGCAACTCGCAAGCTGGCCTGCATTGTTGAGTGTAACTTTTCATGTTACATTAATATATATATATATATGTATAGAAATTATTCTAATAACGCTTTCCCGGTGTAAGCACTATACATGGTTTTTTTGGCCTTGTAACCAGGTGAACACACAGTAATTCCACGACGTTTCGGCACCTGTCATTGCTACCATCTATATATATATATATATATATATATATATATAAATTGTTCTAATAACGCTTTAACGGTGTAAGCACTTTACATGTTTTTTTTGGCCTTGTAACCAGGTGAACACACAGTAATTCCACGACGTTTCGGCACCTGTCATTGCTACCATCTATATATATATATAAATTGTTCTAATAACGCTTTAACGGTGTAAGCACTTTACATGTTTTTTTCGGCCTTCTAACCGGGTGAACACAGTAATTCCACGACGTTTCGGCAGCTGTCATTGCTACCATCTTCTGGTGAAGCCCAAGAAAACCTTGTAAGTTGTTCTAAGGTTATCTACAAAAGAATCCTCAAGATCACTCCTCATGGACATTCCGCAGAACTGTAGCGGATAAAAGTGTGGAAATTTAAAATTATCTATCCCCATACTGAATGCCTGTAGGAATTTTCTCTCGCAGGTATTTATCCCCATAGATTGACAGCGGGGCTCCGTCGGGAAAGCCTCGTACTAATCACTCCGGTTTTTTTCAAAGTTCTCACACGTTGAGGCACCTTCACCTAGTTTAGGAGGTGTATGTACTGTGCTGTCCGCTGATTCCATTGGATCGGGTCGGCCAACTGCCTCCTAAAACTGGTGAAGGGAATGCTGCGACCCCACAACAACCTCGTCTACCGTAATTCGGAAGGGCGTGAGAATAGTGCCCAATGGCCGATCTACCTGATGAAGGTTTTGTAGGGTTTCCCCTGCAACTCTTTACGTGAAACACAGAGAGGACAGGATCCTTAAACTTTACCCCGCGGGGGGCCAGAGTCAAACATTTTTCTACCTTCATCAGGTAGGTCGGCCATCGTGTACTATTCTCACGCCCTTCCGCATGACGGGAGACGAGTTTGTTGTGGGGTCGCAGCATTCCCTTCACCAGTTTTAGGAGGCAGTTGGCCGACCCGATCCAATGGGATCAACGGACAGCTCTTCGACCTCTGTACATAGACCTCCTAAAATAGGACTGTGGTGTGGGAAACAATGTAATAACAACGGGTATTAGATTAGGAAGGGATAAATTTAAGGAAGTTAAAGTATTCTGATACTTGGGCAGTATAATAACTAGAGTAGGACAGCACAGGTAAGGAAGGCTTTCGCGGAAAAGAGAAATTTTCTTATGGTTTATATAAGTGCGAATATTAATGAATAATTGCTGAAATTTTTCGTATTGAGCATGGCGTTACATGGGTGCGAAACGTGGACGGTAGGATTTGCAAAAGGGAAAAGAATAGGAGCCTTTGAAATGTGGTACTACAGGCGAATTAGAATCACTAACGAGGAAATTTTAAGGAGAATAGGGGAAGAGTGAACAATATGGAGGACGTTGTTGACCCAGAGAAGGAATAGATTAGTAGGCCACGTTTTGATTTAGAATTAGAATGAAGTATATGGGGTAAAAACAGAAGACGAAGTTTAAGGATGGAAAACGCTAAGAAAGTTAGGATAGATGTTGGATGAGGTAGTTATGCGGAAATGGTAAGGCTTGCGCAAGATAGGTTGAAATGCAGGGCTGCATCAGAATGCGACAAGAACGTAAAAAATAATTTTATTTTTAAATTAATTGAACCAAACGTCGTTGACCATCAATTTTTTTTAATTAGTCAATTTTTAAAACAAAATTTATTGAGATTCACGTACTCGAAGATAAAGAGTAACGTATATAAGTATACATGCACATGAAGATTTTGTTGAAATACGGTAAATACTCTCATATTTAATATTGCGATGATGTTGACTGTTGTAGAAGAATGCTCCTGAATCTTGTAACATTGTTAAATGAATTGCATGATGGGAAACCTTTTCTTATTTTTTTAAAATTTGTTTTCATAATATTTGGAATTTTTTTTCGTCCCCTAAGGATCCACGATATTTGAAAATGAGGCCAGCTGCAACGTTAATTTGTCCAAATGATCTTCATGGTCGACAGTCAACGGTTATAATAATTACGATGTAACATTAGCGCAGGTGAAGATTTGCTGGCGGAAGTTTGTGAAGTTTACCTTTCCACTGGGGTGGAACGACTTAACGCAGCTAACTCGGTTAAATGTGAACGCTTTTGCATAAATTACAAATGTAACCAAACTTGTTTCTTCCTTCCCTCCTCCCCGATGTAACTCATGCTTTCGTTACGAAAAAGAAACGAATGAATACTGTTTATAATGAAGAGAATATATTTTAGACGAGAAACTGTATCGAGTCTGTTACCGGAATGTCAAAGATTACTCCCTAATGCTTCCTTCCTCTTTGATGTTATCTCTGTTGGTATTGTGAGATGTTTGCTCTTTGAGTTTCACGCAGCGTGGGAGAAACGGAGCAAGCAGCTGGAGTGTAAGGTGACAAAATGGCGTCTACGTCGTTACACTAAGTTCATTTCATTTATAGATTTATATAAAAATTATTTCAACGTGAATTCGTTTGTGTAGTTTGTAATTTTTTTTAAGGCTGTAGCTAGACATGTTTGCAAATATGTGCGTTTCATACACTTCTAGGAACAAAGTTCCTCTTATTCGTAAGAGCAAAGCTCGTGGCTGGGATATTAATATACATCCGACCATCAAGGATACGAGTTATTAGAGTCAACGGACGGACAGAAAGAGAAATGAACGATAATCTCTTCTAGTCCCGTGGATTTCCCCGTGCGGTTCCGTCAGCAAATATTCTTGAATCTTCAAGCTGTTTTCTTTTAGTTTATTTCCTTTCTTCAACCTCTTATCCGTCATATTTAACACCCATATAACGCTACATTCAATACAAACATTTTTAGTAATGATTTCCTAATATTATTGAAGAAGATCCGGCGTACCTCCGTATTCGAGGATTTAAATGCTTTTTGGGCGCCAGGTTTTTTTCAATAAAAATACCAAAAAAGTGGATTTTAATAGCTTTAATCCATTTCAGAACATGAGTAAAATTATCACTACAGGGCGTGGTCTTTCTCCGTCGGCAACTGCCGACACATCCTTCTCCTTTCACTACCCCATGACGACTGCTCAAGTCTCGCCAGACTCCATTGTTGGCCCGAGTTGCGACAATTGCAACTCGCAAGCTGGCCCGCATTGTTGCGTGTAACTTTTCATGTTACAATATATTATTATTTTTTAGTAAACTCCTGGTTCTTGTCTGTTCCGTCGTCCTCTTCTCCATCTAATACCGTTTAATAATCTCCTGTTTCCCACAGTACACTCCATCACCACGGTTTAACCTCTATTAATCCACACGTTGTACTCTTCATCCACAATCACGTTGATGCCATTCATTATGGTTTCCAAATATTTTTCTGACTTCCCTAACACCATGATATTATCAGCAAAGCATGGGGCTTTTTTTTCTCTCTCTTCTCCTTCCAGTACGATTCCTTTTTAACTTTCTTCATCGCCTGTTCTGTATTAAAGCTAAAGAGCATGGGCGACAGACTGCATCCTTGGCTTACTTCCTTCTTAATTTCTGCTTTCTATTCTTGTCCTTTACTGCTGATTGCCTTCTGTAGAGGTTTTGGATAACTCTCCTGTCCTCTTCAGAATCCTGAGCAGTGTGTTCCGTTTTGAGCTAACGTCAACAAACTCAAAAGGAAAAAAAATAAGGGCCCAAAATTTTCAAAAATAATTCTAACAAATATAAAACAGTAAACGAAATTATTAAAATATAGATGTAAATTAGCTATCCCAAAAAAAAGAAGTTCCTAAAATTTTCGCAAATAAAATAAATATAAATATAAAACAGTAAACGAAATTATTAAAATATTATTTAAATTAGTTATCCCTTGTATTTATTTTTCTTAATGCACTACATTAAGATGTACCATATTTGCTGCATCCTTTGCCTTCAGCCTGTCTTTTAATTAATCTCTCTTCTTTGATCCGATTTAATGTAAACTGAAGCTACTTGTTGCAGGATCAGTTCATGCAATTTTCCGAGTCTTTTTTAGACACCCCTAATACCACAATATAATCAGAAAACCTTAGGGGTTTTTATTTCTTTGCTTTGCATTTCGATTCCTTTCCATATTTATTTATAGCTTTCTTTATCGCCTGTTCTATATATTAATTAAAGCGCATGGGCGACAGACTTTATCCTTGACTTGCTCCTTTCCTGATTTCTGCTTTCTCTTCTTGATCTTCAATTCTAATTACCGGTGACTGCCCCCTGTAGAGGTTACGGCTAACTCTTCTTTCTCGATATTTTATTCCTGTCGTCTTAAAAATCCTTAATAGTGTGTTCCAGTTCACATTGCAATGGCTTTTTTTCTGAAATCCACGAATGCCAAGAGCTTAGGCCTGTTACTTTTCGGTTCCTGTCATCTAAAATTAGACGCTGAGTCCTTAATTTACAGTTACTTCAAGATGTGTATCAATTGCTATTTTCTTCATTTTATACCATTATTTTGTAACCACTAATCCTATTACTTATTTAATTTAATTTCATTAAGACAAACTGTTCACAATCTGAAATCATCCAAGTAGCAAGAATTACCTTCGCGTCCAAGACGTGCAAGTCGATGATCTGATTATACAACATTACTTAGTGTTTCTGATTGCAGAAGCCGCGGCTATATTTTTCGTATAGCGGAGAAGATTTTTGGGGAGGAAGAATGGGGGATGGGGGATGAATTGTGGTGAACGTATTCTCCTTTTGGCATGTTTCTCTTGTTGCCCATAATTCACGAGTTAAGTATGTGCAGTATTTCAAGCGCCATGAGCCAAAGTAGCGACTCTTAAATTTTACTGAATAAAGCACACTTTCGCGTTCTGTCGCCATAAACTTCACAAACCATTGCCAAATGTTAGTAACAACACTTTGGTCCGGGTCCAGACAGGATTTGGCCAGTTACGAGCCTCGACAAATCTTGCTCCACGATATTGGACGAGAAAATAATCTCTCTGGATGTTTACATATATATATCTCTTGAAATAATTATTTATTCATTACGAAAAATTTTAATTTATTGTATTACATTTTGTTGGTTTATGTTCCAAACCTTCGACTTTCTTTTAGGTCACATTTATCTATACCAATAAATAAAATTGGAGGGTATCTCTGTGTCTCTCTCTGTCTCGCACCGTCCCTCCCTATTCCTCCCTGTCTCTCTACCTCTCCCTGTATCTCTGCCTCTCTCTGTCTCTCTCTGCCTCTCCCTGTCTCGCCCCATCACTCCCTGTCTGTTTCTGTCTCACTCTGCCTCTCTCTGTATCTCTCTTCCCCTATTTCTGCCTCTCTCGCCGTCTCTCTCTGCCTCTCCCTCTGTCTCCCTCTACCTCTCCGTCTCTCCCTCCCCCATCTCTCTGTCTGTCTGCCTGTCTTTCTGTATGCTTGCCTCGAATAGCCTCCGAAACGGCTCAACGGATTTCAATTAAAATTTTAAGGTTTAAAAACAGAAGATTTAACTTAAATATTAGTGCAAATTTCATTTCAATACATTTCTGAATATATTAATATAATAATAATACAAATAATATATAAAAATATAATGTTTTTTTCCGTACATGCATTCAAGTTTCCAAAAAGGTGAGTGAGGGTAACCTTTACTCTTGTTATGCCCGATCCCTCTACAGTCAGTCTGTGGCTAAATAAGTATTTCATGAGGGATGTGAACAGAAGAGGATAGAATACGCTAAATAGATGAGGTAGTTATGTGGGAATGAAAATATTTGCATCAAACCAGTCTAAGGACTCAGTTATGTATATTGTAGCGCAGTAGAACCCGCGTCCAATTTTTTATTATAATTTACGGGAACTTAAATAAGAAATATTCCGGCATGAGCAAGTCGCTTGCCAGGAAGAAGGGGTTTTTTTCCGCCACGCAGTCTCTTGGCTGGCCTTGGAATAATAACACAAGGGTACTGCGGCTGACGACTGGACCATAAGCTGGAACCAGTTTCAATGGCAATGCTGCCTGGGAATTTGGTGACGGGTGGCGTGTGTTCCCCAAATGAAACAAGGGATATGATTGGAGAATATACATCCCTGCTACCTTAGTGATAGGTGTCGGATAAGTGGGGACAAGGCTTTAAAGAGGCTGGCGGAGACAATTTGAGAGAGATTTTTGCAAGGTGATGGTGAGAGGATATTGAAGGAGAGTGGTGGCTGGTGATACAAGGTGGTGGCGAAAGGAGATTGGCAGCAGAGTGGTGGAGAGAGGAGATTGGTGGTGAAGTGGCAGCGGAGACCATGCTTTGATCAGTCCAGGAAGCAGGGAAGAAAGGTCTTAACAACAAGGGAAGAAAGAGGAAAAAGCGGAGTTTCCTCAATTTGGCAACACGACTTCGTACTATTGTCTACCGGCCGTTATAAGTTCCACAACACGGAAATTACAGCGAGACGCCTATGAAAACAACTCAGGTTCGTCAACGAACAGATCTGCTACACGTGGGTCAACACCCAAACCATTAATACCCTGAGATCTTTAATACAATCCCATTTTAATTAATAAGTTTTGTACATAATATATACACGCACTACCCATATTAAAATTATTGTGTTTACAATTAATAAATGTATATATTTAAACCCAATTATTAAATTCATTAATTAATATCCCCCCATCATTTACAATATACTGTATCATTTATTGTACAAACTGACAATCTTTAAGATAAAAGATTTTTTATATGAATAAAAAATAAGTACTTCATAGCACAACAAAAAACAACGATGCTATAACTACAAAACACGCAAATATAAAAATCAATTTTTTCATTAAATAGGTTATTTAAGTGCTGAATTAGTGATTTTAGTGATAATTAAAAATTACGATTAATGAATTGTAGGGAAGCTGCAGAGTTTACATCAGGCCTGTCACTTGCACGACAGGAAACTAAACTAAAGAAAGCTCTTGGGGTTTCCACCAAGACGGACTCGATTCGAGAAAGACGCTGGAATTTTCGCCTTGGCGTCACTCTGCTCCGCAAATATTAGGTTTTCCTCGTTGCCCACAAATTCTTAATTTGGAGAAAGCCACTTAGGAGAATGAGAAGTTTTTTTGTCGTTTCTCCAAAAACAAAACTAAAAAGATATCTTAAATCTTTTTACACACAAGTAATCTCGTCATGAGAAACACTGATACGTAACGTTCGTAATTGCTCTTACACTGTGAAATAGATCACATATGTTTATTAATATGAATCGGTAGGAAAAGATGAACTAAAGACTCTGACTCGAGCATGTCGCGTTTTCGGGAACTAATACGTTGATGTTTCCATAAAAAAACTACTTAAATACGAAAAATATTTTTTTTTTACAATCATTACAATTTTTTCACAGGAATTTTATGATTGACGATGACGACGTTCGCGAGAAGCAGAAAAAGTATCTTCATTTAAGTAAAATGTTATTATTGTTGTTGTGGTATTCAGTCCTATGACTGGTCTGATGCAAACCTTCAATGCCAACCTATCTTGCGCAAGCCTTCTCATTTCCGCATAACTAACACGTCCCATATCCACCATAATCTGCTTAGAGTGTATTCCATCCTTGGCCTCCCTCTTCTGTTCTTACCCGTCACACACTTCCCTCTGATGCTAATTTCACAAGACCCTCATGTCTTAAAAAGTGGCCTATCTCTTGGTCAACGTCCTCCATATTGTTCTCTCCTCCCCCTATTATTATGTTTATAACTTCCTAATTAGTGATTCTGTCCACCCATCTCATTCTCCTACAGCACCGCAATTCAAAGGCTTCTGTTCATTTTCCTTTCAGCAACTCCTATCGTCCATGTTTCGCACCGATATATACAGCCACGCTCCATACTAACATTTTCTAATATTTACAGTTATTTAGCACGTGAGAAAAATGCCTCTTTTTCGCGAAAGCCTTCCTTGCCTGTGCTATCCTACTCTTTATCTCTACTATATTCCCTGCTTATAACGCTTCCCAAGTAGCAGAATTCCTTAACTTCCGTCAAAATATCTGTTCACAATCTAACAGCCTTTGTTATTCCACTGTTTCCCATACAACACTCCATTACCTCAATTTTCCCTCTATTAATCCTCATAGTTTACTATTTCTCCAGGACCGCGTTCACTCTATTTATTATGGTTTCCATGTAATCTTCTGACTCCCCTTATACTACAAACCGTCATTATCGAACGCTTTTTCTAAATCTATAAATGTACCCTGGTTTTTTCTAAAATTAGTCTTAAGTCATTATTGAATCTCTTACCCGTACATTCTTCCTAAAACCAAACCTGATCTTCTCTTAACTAACATTCTATTTGACGTTCCTTTCTACTATATACTTTTTTCGTTAATATTTTACGTGTGTTCTCCTATAGCGCCACATTTCTTCTCATTTCTAAAAAAAACATATCGACTGTGAAAAACAACATTCAAATAGTAATTTTACAGTAGTACTTGTTTATTTACGAAAACGTTCTGTTTAAAGTAGTGGAGTTAGGTTTTGAGGAAGTAATTTCCCCCCTCCCCTTAGCAGCTGATAGTAATGCAGCAGCAGCAGCAGCGCCTCTAACCAGGTACTGCGACTACTATACGAGCTTTTCCTTCCCGGTAAATTAAACGATAAATCTACGACTGTGCCTTTGCTGTTCACTGTTTACACCAACTCCATTCCCTCCCCCCCTCCCTCCTCCCCCTCGATTAACCCTCCTCGTAAAATTATTTAATTTGGCAGGTTCCCAGATAAATTGGCTAAGATTTCGTTTCGTCGTCGTCCATCGTCGTCGTGGCTGGAAATTAACCACCACAGTTTTACTGAAGGAACTCCCGCATTATTTGTGTTTGTGTGTGTGTAATAAAGTAAAGCACCTTGTAATTAGTGCGTCTATTATTCGTGTTTGACCACGTTCTTTAATTACAAAGGAGGCCGAATTAACATCTACCTCAATGTTTGGAAATCTCCATTAAACATTAAAACGGCTAACACGCGTGGCTTATTTGTTCTTGCCCTCTCAATTTTCAGTACTTAATGTTTCCAGTGTGTGTGTGTGTGTGTGTGGCTTTACATCTGAAGAGTGACGTCACAATCACAGAATCCTACCTAGTGACCTATTACCTTGTAGCGCAGTAGGACCCCTACCTTATTTTATTCAAACTTTTAGAATTTTAAAGGATATTAAAATACAGCAAGAACATTCTAATTGACGACAGACAGCTAGAAGTGGAATATCCCGGCGCCAGGCTGCCGGTCGGATTTATAATACTAAGCTTGTTTTGCTGAAGGAACATTCACCCTTCAAAACTTCCGAAGGACACTGTTGCCTGTTTCGTGGAAAATTTCTCTGGACGAAGGACTCTTGAGGATTGGCGGAACAACTTCACGTGGGATAGCGGTTTCCCTTGGAGAAGGGATATACGAGCTTAGCTGGGAGGCGAGAGGCCGAAAAATATTCAGAATTGTTCCAGACGGGTGAGGAGGTTGAGATGGGCGGCAGTGCGAGACGTTGAGAAGGCGAGGAGTCAGGGTAGAAGAGTTATTGAAGACGTTCAGAAAACGGGATGGAAGGGAGGGGAGTGCAACAAGAATTGAAAGTGAGGTGTGAATTGTAACTCTTTAGTGAGAAGGTTTTCAGATCGAAGAATGCAACACACATGCTCCTGTAATGATTTATTGTATGATTACGTCATTCCGATGGTCATTTAATTCATTCTTCTCTTTGGCGGAAACAAATATTCATTTGATTTCATCATATTCTTGGATGACGTCAAAAGTTGTTATCAACGTCAAGTTTCTAGAAAATATATATTTTATAAAATATAGTTTTTTTGTTTAAAGGTTGAGTTGTGCCTTCACGTGGCAGGTGGATGTTGACCGGGGGAATCCAACAGGAAAAAAAAAGCAACAACATTTCAAACAAATGTTGTTGATGCGGATCTCCCCATCCCCCATGTTAACATCGCACCTGCGCTTCAAGGTCTCGACTCTCTTGAGAGATCCAAATGATCAATAGAATCCGACGCACCATACGACTCCTCCACGGCGGACGTACCCTAATCCGAATTTTGGATTTTTTCACGACTAACACACACATATATGTTTGGTCAAATGTTGAGAATGCGCGGTTTCGCAATTTTTCGACGACCGTTTCTTCCGATTCCGACGAGGTTTGTCCTCGACGGTTCGGTGTAATTTTTCTTTAAAAGGGGGACAACAAACCGGACTTGTATTAATCTGATGATGACGTTTCTCTGGATGGTTCTCAAGCAAAAAATAAGCCAAAATTGTTTGCCCAGTCATTGTCTTTATTGATTCATTGTCTGAACCATTCACAAGATTCACAATGATTGAAATGAGACGACGGTGACTGACGAAATTGGTTTCCTTATCCTCATCCAGGAGGAGGGGATTAAAATAAAACGTGTAATTACTGAAATTATGAGCCATCCCCAAACATGGAGTTGTAGGATTGTATTACAACAGCAACTCGGCCTGAGAATAATAAACCACGACCAAATTATCACTAGATACCAAAAAAACAACATCTTTCATTGATCCTCCATTCCGAAAAAGTTCTCTTTGGTTCCCTTACAAAATTTTGCAGAGAAACTATGGTGAGTGAAGACTCAACTAAAATATCAGGATGGTTCTGACCTGAGGACTCCGCTACTCTCAAGCCACATTCAAGTGGTGAATGTATCAGTATTATATTATTGCCCAAACATAAACTTGAATTTTCAAGCTTCCCAGAATTACGTCGCATATATTTCACTACGTTTCCAAAACACTATCAAAATTTCTGACCGATATTGACGACAAGTACCAATCATTTTATACTCAAATGCGTGCCATTCAAGTAGAAAACGAACCTGGAAAAGTCTCTTCTGCTTTCATCAACGTAATTCGTTTTGCAAGCTTTAAACTATTTTATTATATACATTCTTGTTTCTTTTATGGACGTATGTAACGAAATACTTTATAAACTAATTTTATTAAAAAAACTTGTACATTTTTGTCTGGTTGTCTACTTAGTTCACGTTTTCTTGTATATAGTAGTCCTTTTCTGACACAATTTATTTAATTTCCTTTTCTCTCTAAGGTTTTCGCGTAAGAAATGCATTATCGGAGATTTATTAAATGAATAATCTTTCAATAAATAAAAATACTGCATATAAATTTATCACAATTAAAAAGACGGCCCATCACAGCATTAAATATATCACTATTTATTCACAAAAGCGATGTTTCATGTCCATTTTGAGACTTCCTCAGGGTTACTACAAACATAATATTACAATAAATTAAATATAAGGTCTATGTTACAATTTTTTAATTTATATGTAAAAACCACTGCACTACTAACATATATAAATTTAAAAATTGTAACGTAGAACTTATATTTAATTTATTATAATATTATGAGGAAGTCTCAAAATGGAGATGGAACGTCGTTTTTGGAATAAATAGTGATATATTTCTTCTAAATTTTTGACAGTCTTATTATTTATTATAAATTTTAAAGTCAGAAAAATTTGTTGTACATAAATTTATCACTATTTATTCAAAAGCGACGTTTCGTCTCCTTTTTGAGACTTCCTCAGACGTACTACGAACATAATAATACAAGAAATTAAATATTTAATCATTTTATTATATTATTACTCCAAACTAATATTACAAGAAATTAAATATTTAATTATTTTATCGTGTTTTGTAGTACGCCTGAGTAAGTCTCAACGTCGCTTTTGAATAAATAGTGATAAACTTATTTTCTGACTTAATTATTTGCCGTTTTTTTATTCTAAAATTCAAGTCAGAAAACTATGTGGTGAATCTTTCATTTGCATTATTATTTAAACAATTTTTAAAAAAGAAATAATACGCACCAAAGAATATTAAAACACATTTCCACTGATTGATCGACGAATCCAAAATTTGTTTTCCTCGGTTGTTTCACATTTAATGTTGTCAAGACACAAATATTGGTTCGTGTTCGTCTAAGGTTTATAGTCAGAAGACGCCTTTTTAAATACGTGTTTTCAGTTTTATTTAGGACCACCTTATGACGTGACATATTTTCACGGAGCTTCACTCGGTTGATTACGGGTTAACTATTGTATTTATTACATTTACCCGTTAGCAGTGTTGATAAAATTAAAGTTAAGATAAATTTTTGATAAATTAAAAGAACGAAGATAAATTACAGAAAAAAATTAAAAATACAATTTTAAAATATTTTAGTCCCCCCTATTTTTTTTTACCAAATAAGCACCTAACTTTCCAGTGTTTCTAACTTTGTATTCTTAGGGAAAGCCTCTAGTAGGCAAAGCATTTCAGTCCCTTATCACCCGCTGTTTACGAAGGGATATTTTTTTCCACGTCCATTCTTTGGTCCCTATGCTTTATTTTGTAATTATGGTCGTTTTAAGAGAAAAATGTAGTTATACTTAGCCGCTCCCTTATTTTTGACCAGGCCCGTGTAAGCTTCGTAGAGTGTCTCCAAGTCTAGCCTTTTTTCTTCCAATCAACCGAGTGGTTCCCATTTATTTTCCCCTCTCCTCCACACACAAAACCGCATCCCCAGCCCGTTTCTGAATTTTATCCAGGGCATTGATGTCTGTAAGGATCCCAACCTGCTGCCCTACCATGTTCTATCCCTAGGTCTAACTAGAGAAGTGTTAAGCGGCTGCCTTGTACTTTTCTTCAATATCCTGTTGTTTATTTGCCAAAATTATAAACCACAGGGAAAATTTCAAAAGTGGTTTAACAGAAAGAGATGGATAAGATTTTTTTAATGATTATAATTTTTTTGCCAATTTCTAAGATGGAGGAGGGGATAATTTCTTGAGAGTCTTAAGTAGTAATTATAATAGTAGATATGAATATGATTGGCCTTTGACTTAGTGATAGTCGTGTGTGTGTGACTCACGTGCAGAGAGCTGCTCCTCGACGGACGGGCATGTGGGAACTGACGCCCGTTGCTTGGCGACGCGGCGCTGTGGCGCAGGCCGGATCCGCAGCAACCCCCGCGTCACCCCCGCCCCCACCCCCGCCCCCGCAACTGCGGGCCATCGTCGATACGCAGCTCTTCCGCAGACAGATGGAGACTAACATCTAACACCGCCCGCACCTGTGGGCGTGTCAAAATTAAAATGGGAGAACGACGACGACGACTAGAAAAAAAAATTACAATTGGACGATAACCCATGAAACTAATAAAACTCTATGTAGTTTTATTCTCATTCATTACCTCAGAGCCCCGGCTTTATCCGCGATCTTATTTGGATTTTTCCCACTGCAGTATTTGGTCAACAGACATCGAGCCTGTCTCTTCCTTTCGGCAGATGAAGGCGCTGCGGGAGTTTCTCGTAGACGCTTCAGCCCAGAGTGACTGCGGGGCTTACCTGATCATGTCGGGGATGCCTCGCACTCTCTCTGGGTACTTTTTATCAAAGTTCTCATATGCCGAGACACCTTCACCTATTTTAGGAGGTATATGTACCGGGGTCAAAGACCTTGGGCATATGGCAAGAGCTGTCCGCTGATCCCATTGGATCAGTCGGCCAACTGCCTCCTGAAACTGGTGGAGACACGGAGAAGGGAATGCTGCGTCCCCACAGCAAACTCGTCTCCCGTCATTCAGAAGGGCGTGAGAATAGTACCCAATGCCCGACCTACCTGATGCAGGTTTTCTAGGGTTTTCCCTGCATCTCTTTAGGTGAAACACCGGGTAGGATCCTTAAACCATAGCCCGGGGCCCTAGTTAACCCTTGGCTACCTTTCTCTACCTTCCGCATCCCCCCTTTTCAATTCCCTTCCTATGCTATTAAAGGGGAGTTGCCTGTTTCAGGATCACCCTCATGTAGCCTGTTAACCCCCCCCCCCCCAAAAATCTCTTCCTTTAACATTTGCCTTACCTCGTCTGCCCATCCCGACAGAATGTTTATGTCATAAGCACCGGAACGATAGCTCACAGTATTTGTATTCGTCGCTCCCAACGACGAATATTAGGACACGTCACATCGCATGCCACATCCATATGTTCTCCAACCTCCACTCTTTCTATTCTTTTGTTCCATCCATGCTTGCGACTTCCTAAAAATATTTTCCACTGACCAATTCTCGACCTTAGTTGATCGTTTTTTCCGATACAATAGTGAAGCTTTCAAAGTATTTTTAACAACTACATGTTTCAAATCATACAAGAAATTTCAAGATTTTTTATTGTGCCGCACGTAATGCCCTCTGATCTTTATATATTCTTTTTGAGAGAGGTATACTGTACTTAACTTTACAGTCTTCTTCGCACCTAGTATTGAGGGGTCACGGTTCGGTGAATTAAAAATAATAAGATGTTTCTTCCTCCTTCTTTCTTTTCTTCAAATGGCACAACAAACTGATGTTGAGTGGCCTCGGCTTCGAGGCGGCTGCGGCTGTGGTCTTTGGCGTGAAATTTTTTTTTCGTGGACACATTGAATTTGGGTTGATACCGTGGTCAGTCTATCAATCCTCATCAGCCTTTCATCCCGGTCCTCGTGACCATGACGACACAAACATCCAAGCCCATGCAAGTATTCTAACCCGGGACCCCAACGCTAGCCACTTCACCACAGGAAGTGTATGAGATGTTTGGCCATGCGATTATTGCGTTCGTACTGGAAAGAAATAACTTTTTGAGGGAAATTAAAAATATAGGGGTTTTTCGATAAGGGCGGGTCGATGTTTAAATAGAATAAATCAAGCTGTGAGTAAAATACTTTTTTCTTTGAAATGGCAATCCTTTAAAATAAGAAAAGAATTTGTTTTATTACATTTCAACATCAACTCGCCCTTATTGAAAAACCCCAATATATAAAAATATCAAAACAATATTAGGAAGAATATTCAACCTTACCTTACAATAATTAATTTTATTTGTTAATAAATTTTCTGTCTGTATAGTCTGAATTAAGTAATTAATAAAAAAAACACCCATCTTTATTTTAACTCCATTTCAACATAGATCCGCCCTTATTTAACACCCCTATTGTTGAGATTCGTTGGACTCAAAGAAAAACAGAAAATATGAAAATATTTACATTAACATTAATTATCAGTGTTAGTTCTTTCTTTCTTGAAGTGGACCATCATCAGGAATAGGAAAGAAAAATTAGCAACTTATAAATATAAAATAGAAATTATCATAATGTCAGAACAGGAATCGAACGTAAATTATCGTAAAAAAAATAATCTACTTGCACAAGTAGACTCGGAGATCAACTGTTAAAAATAAAGTATTATAATATTGTTGATTTTGCAAGATCTTTTTGCAATTGAATTTAAATAATTTTTTTTTTGGGGGGGGGTTAACAGGCTACATGAGGGTGATCCTGAAACAGGCAACTCCCCTTTAATAGCATAGGAAGGGAATTGAAAAGGGGGGATGCGGAAGGGAGAGCAAGGTTGCCAAGGGTAGACTAGAGCCCCCGAGCTATATTTTAAGGATCCTACCCGGTGTTTCGTCTAAAGTGATGCAGGAAAAATTGTAGATAACCTGCATCTGGTAGGTCGGGCATTGGGTACTAATACGAAATCAAATATATATATATACATAACGACGAGCAAACATACATCCTTTTTATTACGTAGATTACAAAATTAATTTATTTTTTAATTGCCTGCGACTAGTACCTCTATAAAAACTGTATTTAATGGCAGCTGAAGGTTATCGACCCGGGCTGCTTGTGGGCAAGGGAAGCGATACCATGACTTACCCTTGATGGCTGCCCCCAATTAACTTGCGTCCATCTGGACTGCAGATGTTCATGAGTTCCCTCAATTTCTCCCTCCCTACAATACCGTCGTTCAGTTTCTACTTACCCAAACAGTTACTGAGTCACCCTACACAGTCCTATTAATATGTTCGATCTTCTGAACAATTTATTCACACTTAATGAAAGTGTTTTTTTTTTTCAAAAGGAACGGCTCCTCTGATGTATTATCATTTCTTCCTGTTAAATAAAATACAAAGAATGGCTAAAGGTCAGAATGAGAAGAAATCAATTCGAATCAAAACGTTTCGTCCCCGACTAAATATTTGGTGATAGGAGGAAAATTACTTACAGGCATGGACAGAAATAAGGGGGTGTCTAACTATACACCACATATTTCTCTAAAAACGACCATAATCATAAAATAAAGAAAAGGGCCCAAAGAACGGACGTGGGAAAATTTTCTCTCTTAAACAAGGCAATAAGGGACTGGTATACTTTTTTTTCCTGCAAGAAGATTTCCTTGAAAATACAAAAGTTTTCAAAAAGTATTTAGAAACAGTTAAGTGCTTATTGTGTAATAAAAGGGACGTGAAATATTTAAAAAAATGTTTTTTTTCTATTATTTATCTTTTTTATATACTTCATCTTTGTACTTTTATTTAATTTTATCAACAACCTTCCACCTACTCTAATAATATGGGACCTGCAACACTAAATTTTAATAAACCTTTAAATTGTAATTTTCTCAGGTATATATTTTGAATTATGTTTGTTCACCAACAAGTTCAACTAAGTACTTCGAATTTTCAACATTTGATGTCACAAACATTGGTACAATTCTGTCGTAAATCTTATTCGATTTCATTGTATTATTTGTTAAATGAGTAAAATCAGCCTCTTTGTCAGTAATTTATAATTTAAATATGAAATGTTGACGTTTCGTCTCGCATTCGAGACTTCTTCAGGTAAAAGGTTTAGGTGTACATGGAACCTTCACTCCACGGCCCGTTCGGCCGAAATGCCGTGGAGAAAATTGAGTGAGGTTTCCATTTGCCTGAAGAAGAATTCCAATAAAGCATTAATAATGTAGATATTTTGTTTATAAATAAGTTGTGTTTACAATTAATGCACGTTGATCAGTGGTGAAAATCCTTTTTAAAAATGCAAATGTTACATTCAATTAAATCCGCCCTTTACCTGGCTACGGCCAGCGATCACACTCTACTCTCCAAAGTATATACGCTCTCCAAAGAACTTCACCTTCTCTCTCTATGGATCTCTGGTACGCTACGTCACGCGGATGAGATATTATAACATCGGTTTAAAATAATAATTTTTGGATTACGTCGGCTCCTTTTTTTGAAATACCCCGGTAGACGAATACCTTTTTGTGAGATATAATTAAAACACATGTTACCGAAAAACTATTTCAAAAATTTTAATCATAAATGGTATTTAACGATATGTTACTTAATTTGTTTTAACAGGGATTGGTAATAAACTCCTTTGTCGTCAGCACTGCAGAGAATGAAACGGACGTACATAAATTTTATACATAACTGAAGAGAAATATATAAATTGTAACAATATGGGACATTTCACGTTTTTAATACTACAGAACCCTGACAGCTTCTGATTTGGAATGTTGCTGGACAAAGGATTCACCAAAAGCCACCCGCAGAGTCCGTCCACCTCTTTGAGGAATTCCTGAAGCCTCTAGTTGCACAAAGGCGAGGCGTTTCCATGAAAAGCTATTTTACGTGAAGTGGTTTCTAGGTTCTGTGCGGATGACGTCAATTGTAATGGACTGCGTATTAATTTCCACGAAGAAGTCACGGGAAAGTAGAAACGGGCTGACGGACGGACGCTCAGGTTTTCTCGTCTAATAAGCAACGGTGATTCCAGGTATTCATAGATATTAAAATAATTTTATTGATATATTTTTCAATTGTAATGAGTATAGATTCACAGGCTTCATAAGGGTGATCCTGAAACAGACAACAGCATTTTAATAGTATTCAAAGGGAATTGAAAAGGAGGGATGTGGAAGGTAGAGCAAGGGTTGACTAAGACCTCCGGGATCAAACCCGGTGATTGACCTAAAATAAATGCAGGGAAAACCCTATATACTTTTTTGGGGGTAGTAGACTACATGGACGTGATCCTTCAATATAGGTGATGTCTGCCAAAGAGCGGATGAAACGTTTGACTTATTATTGATCATTTATAGAAGACTGGGGCTGATAGATGCGAAAAGCACAGGACAATTACTTAAGTATCTCATGCACGCTAAATTTTAATAAAAAAATAGTATATAAGAGGATGGAACGGAAAAGGTAATGCGAGTTAGAAGAAGATAAGGTTTGGTTTAGGAAGAACGTAGGGACAAGGGAAGCAATATTGACTCCGCGTCTAATTTTAGAACACAGGAAAAGAAAAAGAAAAACAGGCCTACGTTCATGACATTCGTAGATTTAGAAAAAGCCTTTGAATCTGAACAGACTGTTAGCGATATTGAAGAGCACAGGAATAAAATATCGAGAAAGAAGGCTCATGCATAACCTCTACAGAAGACAGGCAGCTGTAATTCTAATTGAAGATCAAGAAAAAGAAATCAGAAATCAAGACAAGGATGCTGTTCAACTTATATATAGAACAGGCGGTGAATAATGGTAAAACGGAACATGGAAAATAAATCAAAATTGTAAGGAGGATAAATAAAATCTCTAAGTGATTTAATTAGCCTCTGTATATGAATTTTTATAATTTAAATATGAAATATTACGACGTTTCGTCTCTCATTTGAGACTTCTTCAGGTAAAAATTTGGCTGTACATTGAACCTTCGGTCGTAGTAGTCTAGGAGTGAGGTTCCATGTACAGCTAAAAATTTTACCTGAAGAAGTCTCAAATGCGAGACGAAACGTCGTAATATTTCTTGTTTAAATTATAAAAATACTGACACAGAGGCTAATTAAATCATTTATTATATATTTGTCAGAATAGATATTTAATTAAAATTTCTTAAGTTTGCTGATGATGTTGTGGTTTTAGGGGAGTCAGAAGAAGAGTTGGAAACCGTAATAAATGGCATGAACGTGATCCCGGATGAAAAGTACAAGAGGATTAATGTAGGGAAAACCAAGGTGATGGAGTGTGGTATGGAAAATAGTGGAATAACAAAGACAGTTAGATTTTGGAGGGATATTTAGGGGGAAGATGAGAAATTCTGCTATTTGGGAAGCGTAATAGCTAAAATAGGATAGCACAGGGAAGAAGGCTGATGGGGAAAAAAAATAGTAATACAAGTGTGAAAATTAGGAAATCCTTCTAAAATGGTTTTGAGTGTGGCGTTATATGGGTGCGAAACGTGAACGGTAGGAGTTTCATAAAGGAAAAGAAAAGAATCTTTCGAAATGTGATGCTATCAGAAAATTCTGAAAATCATTTTGGTCGATAGAGTAACTATCTATGAAGTTATACGGAGAATAGGAGAAGAAGAGAGAACAATTCGGGGGACTTTTAACAAGAGAAGGGAAGGGCGACGTTTTGGACACGTGGGTCTGTAAAATTAGCATTACAGGGGAGTGATGATAAGAGGGATGGCAAGGATGGAATATGCTAAGCTGATTAGGGAGAGGCTGTGGAGTCATGTACAACGAGCAGGAAAGGTGAGCATGGAAGGAATCAGTTATAGTAATATTTGTAAGTCTGTTTCGACCATTTTGTAATTTGAAGGCCTTCACTTAGACTTACATTAATGGCATTATTTCCTGAGGATGTCGCCGCGTTGGTGTGTCACGCTAATAAAACGCGCCACCTCTCTCCTAGTTATGGGTTAATTATGGCTGTGGCTGTTGTTATGGTTTGCGGACGAGGCCAATCCAGATAATGTTCCTGGCTGACGTCAGGAGCAGCCAGCTGAGTTTTTTACGATGGCGTCTCGTTGGTCCATTATTTACCGACGTAAGGCTGTGGCTCTGTGTGTGTGCTGGGGATCCCTCTCCCCCCTCCCCCTCCCCCTCCCCCTCTCCCCCTCCCCCCACCACATCTAGATGGGAAACACTGTTACGCTCTGCTAATTAAGCCAGCAACATTTACATTGAAATTATTTTACAATTATTTGTGGTCGTTATTTCAAAGCATATATCCGTTTTCCTGCTACTGCCTTAGCTGATCATGTGTGTGTGTGTGTGTGTGGATTACAAACAGAGAACAACCCAAAGTAAAACCGTTCTTCAATCTTAGACACACAAAATTGAAACGATTTGTTTATAAATATTATGACTGAGTATTAGGGGAGCCAGAAGGTGACTTGGAAACCATAATAAATTGCATGAACGTGGTCCTGGAGAAAGAGTTCAATTTGAGGGTTAATAGAGGGAAAACCACAGTAATGGAGATTAGTTTGGGGAAAAATGGAATAACAAAGGCTGTCAGATTTTGAAGGGATATTTTGAAGGAATTATTCTACGTGGGAAGCGCAATAACCAGAGTAGGATAGCAAGGACAAGGAAGGCTTTCGCGTAAAAGAGAAGGGAAAGATTAACAGGCCACGTTTTGATAAATGAGGGTCTTGTAAAATTAGTATTAGAGGGTAGTGATCAGATGAGAGAGGATAAGGATGGTATACACTAAGCGGATTTAGGAGGATGTGGGATGTTTTAGTTATGCGCATCAGGTCAGTCTTAGGACTGAAAACCACGACGGCAACAACTGTTGTAGTATTGAGTCCTTAGACTCGTCTTTTGCTAAACTTTTCTGTGGAAGCTTTTTCATTTCCACATAACTACCGAATTCGAAATCCTTCTTAATCTCTTTAGCATATTCTATCCTTGACCTCTGTTCACTTCCCTCTAATGCTAATTTTACAAGCCCCTCAAGTCTACTAATCTATTCCTTTTATTGGTTGAAGTTCTCCATATTGTTCTCTCTTCCTCTATTTTCTTTAGAACTTTCTCGTCAGTGATTCTATCCACCCATATGATATTTAATAATTCTCCTATAGCACCATATTTCAAAGCCTTCTAGTCATTTCCTTTACGCATGCATATAACGCCACGCTCGATACGAACATTTTTAGCAACGATTTCCTAGTTTTCACACATATATTACCCGTAAGTAATTTCGTCTTTTTTCGCGGAAGCCTTATTTTCATCACCCATCCAACTCTTTATGCCTACTGTACTTCTAAAATATCCAACTATTACGACTGGAAAGTAATAGATTTCCATTGATTCAAAATATCCCTTACTAATCTGACACCCTTTCTAATTCCACTGTTTCCCAATACTACACTCCATTACCTTAGTTTTTCCTCTATTAATGCTCATATGTTTATTCAGGATCCCGTTCATGTTATTTATTATGGTATCCATTCGTCCTCTGATTCCCCTAATAGATACTGTTCCAAACTTTTCATTGTAAAAAGGCTCATAATCGTAATAAGAAAATATAATTTAACGTGTTACCTTCATCAGTCGGACAGCATCAGTGGCAAGTGAACTGAAGAGGGAGGTGAAGGATGGAATACGCTAAGATGATTAGGGGAGGATGTGGGATGCGTGGTAGTTATGCTGAAATGATCAGGCTTGCGCTAGATAGGTTGCATCAGACGTCTCGTGAATCCAGAACCAATAGTTGTTAAGTCTGACGATAGTAATAGCCAACGACAAAGATTTAAAAGAATGTAATGGAAATCAGGACAGTTTTGACAGTTACTAAGATCAATAGTTTCAGAGATGCTTCTAGGTTTGTACAGATCAGGCTGATGGAGATAGTGAGGAGGATATGGTCCACACAGTCAGATGGTAGCAGGGGGGGGGGAGAGGAAGCAGACTGTAACGCGTATAAAATTTCAGATAAATTAAGTTAACATTTTGTGTAAAATTCTGTAGAGAATAGTCCTGAGGTATTCGCAAGGCAGGCAGGCACCATTCCGTGGAAAAAACCAGACAAGACAAGCAAAACAATAACTTGTAGCCTGACGGGTGCAGTCTTTGTCTCAAAGGTATTTGCGTCTCACCGAAAAAAAAAACCAGTTCCCCCAGGATTGCTAGGGGTGGCCCCTCCTCCCAAAATTTGAATTTTTGGAGAGGAAGGAGGGTGGTAGGAACGCCGCCAACCCCATTGGAGGACCTGGGAAAAAATAGGAAGAGCAGGGAGACGAACCACGTTTGAGGAGAGGTTAGTTTTGAGGTAGAAAGGACCTCGCCAGGGGGATTCAAAAAGTGGAGTCGGAGGTGAGAGGACGGCCAGGGCTAAGAGGAGAAGCGGCCTGACTGCAAGGACAACAAGGAAACTACACCAAAATTCGAGGCTTGCTGACTGTCTCTATGCTGACCCGGAAGCTGAACCCAGGACTGCGGGTCAACAAAGAAACTTGTACAGTAAGGCAATAATCTCGCTCTGCTATGTGTATAAACACGTGATACAGCCCTGAGGGAAAGTAGATTCTATTTACTAAGTCTTTTGCAAACAAAATTTCTAATTAAGGCTGAGCTAGGATAATTAAATTCATTAAATTAAAATTTTTAATCTTGTTTTTAGTTTTCTTAAGAATAAAAATTGTTAAAAATCTCAAAGTAGATATTTATTGGCGCTCACCACGCATCTAAACATAACTAATATTTAATATATTTATAAATAATGCAAACCACGTCACAAGACCAAGGGTTTAGGGTTTAGATGGAGGGATGAGGTGGATAGAGATGCTAGAGACTTGGGGCTACTATTAACGAACCGGAAAACCTATCTTTTAATTTTATTTTATCCTACTGTTGCTTACACTTCCCCCGCTTCAGACTCATCTCGCATATCATTATCGACAGCTGTTAGTTACGTGAAACATAATTAAACTTCAGGTGACGTCATGAATGAAACACACAAAAACGGCGCCGCAGCCCACTAAAAATTAATTAAACGTTGAATTTTTTTCCCCCCAGTAAAGACGGTGTGTTTTATCAGTAGTAGTAAGGTAAACAAAAGGACATATCCGCGGCTGGACGAGGCAGGGAGATGAGAGTTGAGCTTGTAGCGCCGTGGGCAGAGGCTGGGAACATGACAGCAGCAGCTCACAGCTCCTGACAAAAGCGTGATGCAGCGTTTAAAAATGCACGACACCATTAGCAGGAAATTCACCGCTTTTCGGTAAACATTTGGTTAGCACGCGGACTGTTGTGCTCCACCACCGCCGCCGCGACACTTGGCCATGTCTACTCCACCTCGACAAAATATTATGCGCGGGCCAATTACGAAAACCCCCTCTAAATTAGGTGATCATCTCTGACAACCCGCTCAGATAGTCCATGCTGACGGCGGACAACCTTCTTCACACATTTGTTTAAAGTTCTTTTCAAATGGGAGCCGATATGACCTTGGAACAGTTCCCTAGTGTCACTGTCACATTATTGTCCACACAGTTATTGTTGGAAGCGAGAAAATGCGACAACTTTTGTACAAACCTGCAAACAAGTCACCCTTCGTCGTCTGAATGACGGTCAAAGCTTTTAAATTGGTTGGTCACTGCCTTGACGGTGTGCAGCGATCGGCTCAGATAGTCCATGGTAGTGCAAGACGACCTTCGTAATTAAAATACGAGGTCTGAAGATGATGGCAGAGCAAGGCATTGGAACGTCACTGATAATCTCTTTGACCCGGTTGGTTGGAAATCCGAGAGGAATTATTTCTGGCAAATCATAATTACGTACGTCACTTGCATGAACAATTCTCGGGTTTTCAACCGGGTAAATATAGAATTTAAACACAACGTTTCAATAGCTTGCTCTGCCATCTTCTTCAGGTGTTCACCTGAAGAAGATGGCCATTGAAACGTTGTGTTTAAATTCTATATTTACCCGCTTATTTATTATTAATGTTGTTGAGGATCTTCCTCCAACGGAGGTTTGTCTTCAGCAGAACAATATCACAAAAAAACTTGAAAAATAAATAAATTTCATCCAAAATTAGATATCATGATGAGAACTCTGCACTTTGTATTATTTTACGCCATTTTTCTCTGTCTTCCACTGTACCAAATCATTCTATTGACATACGTAGGTTCTGTCATCGTCTTCCCCTTCTCCTTTCAATTTCACGTTTTTGTACAGTCCTGGGTATTCGTCCTTCTCCCGACCACTGAAGAAGTCGTTTCCTGTGCACTTTTCATGTCCATAAAGCGTAAGATTTTTTTTCCTTCCTTATTGTATCTTTTATGAATATTCTGGCTACTATTCTCCGGGAGCCCATTTCAAGTTATTTGAACTAATTGACCTGTTTTCTTTAACTATGGTCGGTGTTTTGGGCTCAATAGAAAAAATATGCTATACAAATCAGTAAATTTATCTCAGGTAATATAATCTCTACCTTCAGGATCTGGTAAGTGAGTGTTGAGTTTCTTGCTCTGACCAGGCTAAGCGTTGATCGGTAATAACTAAACGAATTTCCTTCGTGTTGACTTGCTGTTGACGTATTCTGCTAGAAATTGGCTGCGAACTGTCATCTTCCCTGAGAACGGTTGCACACACCCTCTTTATATATATACGTATACTTCCCTCAGACCTTCTTCTTCTTCTTGTCTTCCCCCAACAGCTTCAATTTTTCGGACGCTTTTAAACTCCACCCGATCATTGAAATCTTTCGATATGCTAGATAATTGACCAATGTCTTCGTATGGGACTACGTCCTTTATCCGGTCACTTCTGACATTCTGACCGCTTGGACTCTGACGTCGTTGTGGGTTATGGGACTTTTTCAGACGATCCACTAAGTCCTTTATCCGGTCACTTCTGATATTCTGACCGCTTGGACTCTGACGTCTTTGTGGGTTATGGGACTTTTTCAGACGATCCACTACGTCCTTTATCCGGTCACTTCTGATATTCTGACCGCTTGGACTCTGACGTCTTTGTGGGTTATGGGACTTTTTCAGACGATCCACTACGTCCTTTATCCGGTCACTTCTGAAATTCTGACCGCTTGGACTCTGACGTCTTTGTGGGTTATGAGACTTTTTCAGACGATCCACTACGACCTTTATCCGGTCACTTCTGACATTCTGACCGCTTGGACTCTGACGTCTTTGTGGGTTATGGGACTTTTTCAGACGATCCACTACGTCCTTTATCCGGTCACTTCTGACATTCTGACCGCTTGGACTCTGACGTCTTTGTGGGTTATGGGACTTTTTCAGACGATCCACTACGTCCTTTATCCGGTCACTTCTGATATTCTGACCGCTTGGACTCTGACGTCGTTGTGGGTCACGGGTCTGAAGATCCGCGAAACAAGTGAAACCTTTACTCTTAAGTTATCCTCCTTTAAGATTCAAGTCTATATATGTGATGGTGGAGTTGGAGAGAAAGGGAGAATTATATTAGCAAAGTAAAATCACTCATGCCATAGCAGAGATGCTCTCAATTCTCCCAAAAAAAAGAAAAGTTCCGTTATGATTTCCGTGTCCGCAGCATTTTTTTTCCTCGTTGTTGTAAATGTTTCCATGTTTCGTGTGGAGAGGGAAAAGACTTTAAAGTTTAATACCTCCGTCCTTTGTTCGTGCCGAGCGAGACAAACTTTGTGCATACTTCTCGAGTCAGAACAGAACTAGGCTACGGGGATCTCGCTTGGGATAGGCAGGTCAAGAACTTCTCCAACTTCCGCAATGGCTTCCGATATTTATGACCCGTGCCAATTAGTTTCGCACACCGCCGCGCGATGACAGCAGCGGGGGGGAAACACGCAGTTCGCACGAACGGCGCCAGAGTTCGCACGTGTTGCTAAATTCCCGCATCACACACTCGCAAGCGAACATTTCGAAAATCAAGTAAACACTGACACTGAGCAGTAAGTTGAGTTCTATATGAGAAACGTACCAAATTTTTCAATAGTTCACATCTAAAAGAAATTGGCAAAATAACCTCCAGGACAATAGACAAAAATAAATTTCCAAATTTTTCAGTAGGCTAAAACTAGAAGGCAAAAAACATATCCACATATAAAAAAATGGCAATAACCCCACCTTCTTTCCCCGCCAGGGCAATAGACAAATATAAATTTGCAAGGAGCATTACGCTGTAGAGTAAATAAAACCAAATTTTTAAGTAGGGGGTTTTCCATTTTTTCCCCACAAACGCCAAACATACCAAAATAAAATAACTTAAACACCACCTGTTAAGGGCAACTTAGCCCGGCACTGAGGATCAATCATAAAACTGACCCTTCCCGGCTTAAGTGGGGGAAAAATATATGTGAAACGTTCTACTTGGCTTTGCAAATATATTATTTTACACATTAGAGAGTGCTCCGTTGATTTCGACAAATATAAATTTTCAAATTTTTCAGTAGGCTAAGAATTTCAGCCAAAAGCAGATCCACATCTAAAAGAAATTGGCAATAAAATCCCCAGGACAATAGACAAGTATAAATTTCCAAATTTTTTAATAGTCTACACTGTGAATAACAAACCTTTCTGTCTGCATATTTACTAACTAATTCAAAGTATCATTACTCAAATAAAATTTTTAATAAATTTAAAATTATTTTTTGGGTTAACAGGGTACATGAGGGTGATCCTGAAACAGTCAACTCCTCATTAATAGCATAGGAAGAGAATTGAAAAGGGGGGATGCGGAAGGTAGAGCAAGGGTTGCCTTGCGCCCCCGGACTGTGGCTTAAGGATAAAATTTAAAATTATTGGACGCTTAACAGATATGTAATCATATCGCTTAACAGACTGCGTGAGGGTTACACTCTCCCTGTTGCGCGTGCGAGGTCTATGTAGCTGTCCAGTTTCATCAATGTTAATAAGACGAAACGAGGGAGTGAGATGAAGACAGTCTTCAGTAAAAAAAGGAGAATAAGTGGTCCGTGTGTTTGGTTTATAGCGGATAGTGGACGGGAAGTTGGTTAGTTTTAAGTAAGTAACATCCCTTATACTTTTAATTCTCACACTGATGCACTGTAATGAGGAACTCTGAAGATTAGCAGAGAATTATTCTCCCTCAAATGTCGATATATCCTTCCTCTAATTAAAATCACTGCTTCAAAAGTCAACTTAGTCACACATCAACTTCCTTTCAGCTTTCTCTTCTCATCCACGTAGTTTCTCTATTTCAAAACGTTTCAAGATAATTACTTATACACCTTTATTTGTGCCCTCGCTTTTAAAAAAATCTGCTACAGTCCGATGTGGGCCTTGGCTGTCTTAGCGATCTGCCGTCATTCATATTTTTTTCCGTGCCTTCTTCCACCATCCGAAAATCTTCTTCTTCAGGTCGTTCACAACATTTCCGAGGTCTGCCGCGTCTTGTCACACCATGAATTTTACCTTTTAAGTATCTTTTTGGTCATTCTATCCTTTCCCATTCTTTGCATTAGTCCCAACCAGGCGATTCTCCCCCATTTCACAGACCTGACTATATTTTCTCCTTTCGGTATGTTGGTCACTTCTTCGTTATTGAAGATTTGACCTTCTTTAACTGCTCCACGTATATTCTCCTGAAAATTTTTTCTTTCTGTTCTAGTTATCGTGTTACTAAGGGTCCATTCCTCTGCTCCGTAGGTTACTAGTGGTCTGACGAGAGTTTTATATGACTCGATTTTCGTTTATCTAGTGAATAAGGACGGTTTTAAGTGTGTAATGTTGGAAAAATTATTGTTCACTCTCCCTCTTATTAAAAAATGGTAAATTACACGTCAGACTTGTTACGTGAAGCTCCCCAATTTTAAAGTTAATGACGATCTTTGTGTAATTTATAATGTGATTAATTTTTGAGGAGGAGGACAGACATGAAGACGTATAAATGATAATAGTATTGTTGTTGTTTAGCTTCATGAAGTTGAAGATTTTGCTTGGAAAAGTCTGAATGTATTCTGTTTCGGGCGTCACCCCAGAACAGTGGTAAATAAGAAGACCTTATCTTTACCTTTTCTCCCCGAGAGCAATGGCGATGGCAGCGCCGCCGCTGCTATTTTTACTATTGTTGTCCCCGCAAGTTGCGAAGAAGGGAAGACCTGGAAGTTATAGTTGCTGCATCCCCTGCCTGCCTGTTCCCGGGATAGATCTATAGATATCATCCGCACGCAGTCCCCCTTGGGGTCGGTCGTCTTCACGGCCCCCTTCTTCCTCTCCTTCCGTCACTAATTTTTTAGATGCGTTCTCCGCCGCCTTGCATCTTGGAATTTTAGAGCCGCAGGAAGATATCGGCTGTTTGCTCCAGCCTCCTCGCCTTTCCTTTGTCAAATATGCTGCTGCTGCTGCTGCTGAAGTGCAACGGCAATTTCATCCCTTTCTCTTACAGGGGGGATTTTATGTCCGTCACAAGCTTTTATTTTAAAATAGACCGCGTAATTAATTAAACAGCTTTCCAAAATTATTTAGCAGGGAGTGAAAGATCGTTCTACGCCGTTTTCCGACTCCTAGCCTCCAGTCTTCTGTATTTCCCCACAGGCGTTTCTCTTTCCCTAATTTTTTTTGTTGTGTTTATTCCTTCTCGTCAACTTCTTCTCGGCTTCCATATTTTTTTTTGACGTGTGGTGTCAATAACAATTACTGCTTTGGGACATCCGTTGCACGTGACCAAACCGTGCGAGACTTTTTGATTAGATGTCATCGGTTATCCCATTTTTCTACATACCAACAAACTTAAATAATTTTATTATAGAAAGACCTGTGGAGGTCTCGAAATTTGGGAGACGAAACGTTTTTAAAAATTAAATCAATCCATTTCTGACTTTTGGCCATTATTTCTGTTTTAATTCATCATCATTATAAGAAGTCAGATTAATTTAATTACACAATTTACAGTTACATTTTTAAATTTCGTTTTTAACGTTTCAAAGGCTTCATTCAGGTCAATTAGCTTCGTAATTTAGTGGAAGTTTCTGTCTCTTGTTTCCTGTTTGTGCTATTTTTTTTCCCTGCTGCCCTGTGACATCTAAGTAGCTTAAAAAATATATACGAGCACCTGAAAAGCGCTTACGTTCCAACACTTGATACGGGGGCAAAAGTAAGATTAATGCTTTTACCACGATATTCTCCCATTTTTTTAACAAATCGTTCGTTTACGAATTGAATATGTATTCTTAGTACCAATTTAAAGGGTGAAGACAGTAAGTTTATTATTTGCTCATGAGTAAGGATGTTTGGGCCATACATTTTAAAAACGGACTCAATTTAAGATATCAGTATGTGTTCCTTTATCTTATACGACGAACACTAGAAAAATTTACACTTATAGACCAGTTACAACTACTGCAAAGGATCCTCCAGCGTTCCACAAGTAAACCCCCATAAAATTGGCTAGGGATCTATTGAATTAATACTCCTAAATTTAATGGAAGCAAATGTTTAAACTTGATATTTATTTCGTTCATTATATTAAGTTTAACTTCATTGTTGTTGTCGTGGTATTCAGTCCTAGGACTAGTCGGATGCAACGCTCCATGTTAACCTATCTTGCGAAAGCCTTTTCATTTCCACAAACCTACCACTTTTGAAATCCTCCCTAATCTGCTTAGCGGTTTCCATCCTTAATCTACCTCTTCTATTCTTACCCTACACACATCCCTGTAATGCTAATTGTACAAGACCCTCGTGTCTGAAAACGTGGCCTGTTAATCTATCCCTTCTCTTAGTCAACGTCCTCCATATTGTTCGCTTTTCCCCTATTCTGTTTAGAAATTCCTCGTTAGTGATTCTATCCACCCAGCTCATTCTCCTATAACACCACATTTCAGGTTTCTATTCTTTACCTTTCTGCAACTCCTACTGTCCACGTTTCGCACCCATGTAACACCACGCTGCATACCAACATTGGTAGCAACAATTTCGTAATATTTACCGTAAGTAAATTCCTCTTTTTCCCGAAAGCCTTCCTTGCCTGTGCTATCCTACTCTTTATGCCTACTATACTTCTACAATCCCCAGCTATTACGACTCTAAAGTAATAGAATTCCTTAGCTTCCTTCAAAATATCCCTTGCCTATCTAACAGCCTTTGTAATTCCACTAGTTCCCATACTACATTCCACCTCTTTTTGGTTTATCCTCTATTAATACTAGTATGGAACTATTTTTCGAGGACCACGTTCATGTCATTTATTACGTTTTGCAAGTCTTCTTCTGAATCGTCTGGTACTACAATGGCATCGGCAAAGCGTAGGGTTTTTATTTCAGTTCATAAAATACGTTAATTTCTAGAATTATATAATTTATAAAAGTAGAAGTAACAGTAACTAACAACTTGTAACTCAAGTCTACCCTCTGTGCCGTGGTTTCTTTGCCTACTCTAAAACCGAGCGGACCCGAAGTGGCACGAGCATTCACGATATTATATATATATATATATATATATATATAGTAACATGAAAAGTTACGATGAACAATGCAGGCCAGCTTACGAGTTGCAATTGTTGAGGAACTGACGCAACCCGGGCCAACAATGTGGTCTGTCGTCATGGGGTGATGGGAGAAGCAGGTTGTGTCGGCGGGACGACGAGAGAATGACCACACCCTGTAGATATAATTTTTTCTCATGCTCTGATTGAAATTAAAACTATTAAAATCAATTTTTGGTATTTTTTATGAAAAAATCCTCGAATACAGAGGAAAGACGGATCTGCTACAATATATATATATATATATATATAGATATTATTTAATTATTAAAATATTAGCAGGTGGTTGTTGGACGTATTCCTCTAAATTATAAAACTGGGGAGGGTAATTAACGAATGCGAATGTCTGCGTGACGTCAGTGTTGCGTCATCGGTGCACTACAGTACGCCAGTGGTGTTTGAAGGGTTAGGATAACACAAATAAATTAAACTACAGAACATATATATTACAAACACAAACCAGTTATTCTTTAAAAATAAAACATGCCCTCAAGATCTCGCAGAGCCAATTTCATTTTTAATTAGGAAATTAACACCTAAAGCATAATACGATTTTCACTATTTGTGGGGAAACTTGCAACGACAGTAACTAAAGGATTAACGAATGATTTAATTAAATGTCGTTCAGTTGCAGGACTGTCACAATCTATTTCCCACAGACGCTGGTCATTGCTCTCAAAGAAACAACATTATTTGACGAGCTGTTAGGATATTTACTGTATAAAAAATGAGTTATATTTCTGTTTGAATGTCTTCTGCTGGTGTAATGTTCCACTGGAGCCTGGAGAAGGGATGTATGTGTATATATTTTTTTAATTTCTAGCGAACCTCCTGCGTCCAGCCGGCAAACACTTTCGATCTATCACGCTCGATCAAACTGATCCCCAGTAATCTGGAGCGTCAACTGGCTTTGTTCTTCGTTTCAAACGTTTTTATTTTTCCCTCCCGCCGCTGTTGTTGAACAAAAGAGCGAGGTTTGTGGTGCCGTAGAATGTCATGGAACAAACGCGGCCGGAATTTGTATTTAGGTACGTTTATGTTGTGTGTTACGTGTGTCTGAAACAACCGCCAATTTCTCAAGAAGACACTCAACCTTTTGACTATTATTTCTATTTTTCTTATCGGTCATTCGCTTCTCCATATGTCTGTAACTCGGTACAGTTCAGGAGATTTAGTTAATCCTGTAGACAACTCCGCCCATATTGTAGTGGGTGTAGACTTCAGCTCACTTTTACTCCTGGTTTTGTTTAGACAACTTGGTAGTGTAAAAGTAATTCTGAAAATATTGGCGTTAGGATATATATTTCTGTCAGCTCAGGATATTTTGTACGTCAGGAAACGCACCCGTAAAATTTAATAGATAATAAGCATAGCGTGTGCTAAATAGACGTCGTCGTAGTTTCCGTTTTCCTCCCGTTCGTATGAAGAAAATTAATGTTTTTAACAATGATAGTAGCTTTCCGCCAGGTCACTTGCAGGGGAAGTTCCTCCTCAGACGACAATACTCCCCTTCCCCTTCTTTCCCTACTGCTCAAGGAGAATCTCACCAACTGTACAGTACTCGTATTTGATATAAAGGACAAGCATAATTGTCTTGGTTACCTTGCTTTACCTTCCACATCCCCCTTCCTTCCTATGATATTAAAGAGGAGTTGCTTGTTTCAGGATGTGTACCGTGATAACAGCTTTCATTCACAGATTTAAATGAAAATGGCTGTTTCTACAACTTTGGTCACCCTCTTATGCCATCTTTTGGCAGGAACCTTGATTTAAATACTAGAAGGAAGATTAAGAAAATCCAGTACCGAGTAAAACAGCAGCGCCATTTAAAAGAATAGTTTTATTCTGCTTCACGAAGCTTTTGTAGTTACTATTTTTAACCTCTGGCTGAAGGAAGGCTGTTGTATAAAATTATCCCCGGGGGTATTGTGAATACTTTTCTGGTGTAGAGCAAGGCGATACTTGTCCGACCTTAGAGCTGAACGATTTCTAGTCGCGTATTCATGAAACTCGCCATTTGTTTGAAACAAATTAGTGTTTCGCTTTACAAACTTTAATATTTCATAAATATATACGCTTGGTAAAGTAAGTATTTGCAAACTTTTGAAGAAAGGTTTGCAACTCGATCTAGAATTCGTGCTAGAAAGTATTCTAATTGCACGCTTTTGAAAGTTAAATATTTCATTACTCCTGGAGCTGTTAGAGATGCCATAGGCTCATAATTGAATGAAAATACGCGAAATAAACCATTTTGACGTACTTTGTGTCAACGTGTTGCATTAGTGTTCTCAGAGAATAACAAGCTGAACTTAGTTTTCCGGCAAGCAGATCTATATGGTCATTCCATTAGTGGTAAATGTGTACTAAATTTTTCTCCTTAAATTATATTTTATGGGTGACTAAGCAGGCTGTGAGAAGCAGGCGCAGAGAAGAGAGAGCAAGGTGATAGGTGATAGGTGGGGCGGAAGGCTTACGGAACAGGAAATTCAATAGTGTGAGAGGCAGGTGCATTTTGGAGTAGGAAGACATGTGGCTGTGGCCTGCTTTGTCCCGCATATCGCTTCCTGTCCCACAGGTGCCGCGTCCCATGGCGTCGCTCGCGTCGCGTCACGACACGTCACTGCCAACACATGTTCATTACCGTGACACCGACCAAGATTACGTCTCGAGCCCCACACACACACACACCACGAAACTCCTTTCAACGTTCACCTCTAACTCCTCGCCTCCTGATCGTGCGTACTTCACACTGCGTCACTCCGGCTTACTTACTCGTTGCCATTGGAAACAAAACATTGGTGACGTCATCATGACGCCTATCCGAAAAAATATATAGTATTTATTATTACTAGAAGTGGGCTGCCATTTTCCCGGTGGCGGTATTGATCAAATTAAAGTACAAAGATAAATTAAAAGAACAAAAATAAAATACAAAAAAATACGTCCATTTTGTTTACAAAATAAGCACCAAACTTTTCCGTGTTTCTAACTTCTTTTTGAAAACATTTGTATTCCTAGGGAAAGCCCCTCTACTACCCTTACATTCCACTTCCTTATCACTCTGTTTACGGAAGGAATATTTATTATATATTAAAGGCTTTACGAAATAACGAAAACAGTTTACAGGAGGATGGAACGTGAAATAGAATTCGAGTAGGGACAAGTTCATTTTTGATTTAGGAGTAGGGACAACGGAAGAAATACTGACTTTGGTGTCTAATTTCAGAAGACAGGATAAGAAAAAAACCAGTCTATGTTCATGGCATTTGTAAAGTTTAAAAAAAAACGTTTTTAATGTAAACTGGAACACACTATTAAGTGTTTTGAAGAGACCAGGGGAAAGAAGGCTTATACATAACTTATGCAAAAGGCGGTCAGCAGCAATTAGAATTGAAGGGCAAGAAAAGAAAGCAGAAATCTGTAAAGGAGTAAGACAAGGAAGCAGACTGTCGCTGTTTAAGTTATATATAGAACAGGCAATGAAGAATTAAAGATGAATATGGGAAATTAGTCATACTGCAATGAGAAGAAATAAAACCCTACCCGTTCCCGATGATATTGCATATAGTCAGAAGAAGACTCTTAATGACACAAATTCATACTTCTCGGTACCAATAAAACCATTTTTAAAGGGATGAGGAAACCATAATAAATGGCATCAACGTGTTCATGGAGTAAGAGTTCAATATGAGGATTCAGAGAGGGGAAAGTAAGGTAATGGAGTTAAGTATGGGAAACACTGGAATAAAAAAGGGTGTTAGATTGGGAACGGATATTTTGACGGAAATTAAGGAATTATCCTACTAGGGATGGTAGAAGTATAGTAGACATAAAAAGTAGGATGGCACAGGCAAGGAAGACTTTCTCGAAAAAAGGGATTTAATTACGGGTAATATAAGTGTGACTATTAGGAAAACATTGCTAAAAATGCTCGTATCTAGCGTGGCGTTATATGGGTGCGAAACGTTGACGGTATGAGGTTCAGAATGGAAAAGAATAGAAACCTTGAAAATGTGGTGCTACAGGAGAATGAGATGGGTAAATAGATTCACTAATGAGGAAGTTATAATCAGAATAGAGGAAAAGCGAACAATATGAATGACGTTGACTAAGAAAAGGGATAGATTTATAGGCCACGTTTTAAGACACGAGGGTCTTGTAATATTAGCATTAGAGGGAAGTGTGTGGGGTAAGAACAGGAGAGGGAGGACAATGATGTAAAACGCTAAGCAGATTAAGGATGATGTGTTTTGTGCTAGTTATAAAGAAATGAAAAGGCTTGCGCAAGATAAGTTAGCAATGTGGGTTGAATCATACCGGTCTTAGGACTGAATACCACAACAAAAACCAACGTCAATCCACTCCGAAAACGGTCAATATATTGATTACTATCGCCATTACTCCCTTATCGGTCAATACTAATCGAAAAATATTAATATTCGTCAGTATTGAATTTCTACTTCAATATCAACGCAATCCGCACACGGTCAATATTACACCGAATTGATCAATATATTGACTGAATGCGGCCGATTTTAAACGTCTTCGTGTTTGCCGTCAATTAGATTGACGACCCTTAAATTTAATATCGGCTACTTTAGACATTTTTAATATCAACCCTCCTCCGTTTTATTTTCTTTAAGATTGCCTTGGGTACTGGAGAGTATTTGAGAGTCAATTTGTAAACGTTACAGTCACGGCACGGGGTGGATCATGTAGCAAGTGTAGTAATGTGCCCGAGGTATTATAGATTAAATGGAGAGGTGCAGAGGGCGCGCGGCTCGTCGCATAGCAAAGTGGGTGGGAAGGGCGACGACGATGAGAACTCCTTGTGAAATGCAGAGTCTGCCGACTGCGCCTCGCCTCGTCTCGTCTCTAGGCCCTCGTTATTACACCATACACACCAACGAAATGCATTATCTAAATATACAACTATTTAAATGTTAAAAATTTCTCACGCATAAATCACCTACAACTTAATACAGTTTAAGGTTTAAAATAAACGTGTATGTTGTGTCATTCAGTCTTTAGACTGGTCTGACTCAACACTATCTTGCGCAAACCTTTTCACTGCTACATAACATACATCCCCCAGTATATGCTTAAGCATTCCATCCTTTGCCTCCCTCGTCTTCCCTCTAATACTAATATCACAAAACCCTTATGTCACAAAACGTGGCCTATTAATCAATCCCTCTTCTTGGTAAACGTCCTCCATATTGTCTTCCGACGATATTGTAATATTACGGAAGTCAGAAGAAGACTTGGAAACCATAATAAATGGCATGAACGCAGTCCTGGAGAAAGAGTTCAATATGAGGATTAATAGAGGCAAAACCAGCGTATTAAAAAACACAATATATATGAATAGTATACAATATAAAAAGGTAACTGATTCTAATAATTTGTATACTTTTCATCATTATCATGAAAATTAAAAACAATTACTTCATACAAAAAAATTTCCTTAAAAATTTAATTTTAGTAGCACGAATAAAGTTACAGAATTAAAAAAAACATTATCGGACACTAAGCATAGGACAGGAATAAAATATCAAGAAAGAAACCTCTACAGAAGGCAGTCAGCAGTAATTAGAATCGAAGATCAAGATAAAAAAAATCAGAAATCAAGAAAGGAATAAGGCAAGGATGTAGTCAGTCGGCTATGCAGTTTAATTTACATATATAGAACAGTTCGTAGAGAAAGTTAAAATGGAATGTGGAAAATGAATTTTACTGCAAGGAAAAGAAATAGAAACCGTATGCTTTGACGATAACATTGTAGTATTAGGGGAATCGGAAGAAGACTGGGAAACCATAATAAATTACATGAACGTGGTCCTGGAGGAAGAGTTCAATAAGAGTAATAATAGAGGTGAAACCAAGGTAAAGGAGTGTAGTATGCGAAACAGTGAAATAACGAAGGGTGTTAGATTGGGAAGGGATATTTTGAAGGAAGTTAAGGAATTCTCCTATTTGGGAAGCGTAAAAACTAGGGATGGTAGAAGTATAGTAGACATAAAAAGTAGGACAGCACAGGCAAGGAAGACTTTCGCGAAAAAAAAGGGATTTACTTGCGGGTAATATAAGTGTGAGTATTAGGAAATCGTCGATAAAAATGTTCGTATGCAGCGTCACGCTTCGTGGACGATAGGAGTTGGGGAAAGGAAAATAATAGAAGCCTTTGAAAGGTGGTGCTATAGGAGAATGCTGAAAATCAGATGGGTGGATAGAATCGCAGGCGAGGAAGTTCTATACAGAATAGAGGAAAAGGACGTTGACTAAGAGAAGGCATAGATTAATAGGCCACGTTTTAAGACACGAGGGTCTTGTTAAATTTGCATTAGAGGGAAGTGAACAGAAGAGGGAGGATGGAATACGCTAAGTAGATTAGTGAGGATGTGGGGTGTGGTAGTTATAATGAAATGAAAAGGCTTGCACAATTTAGGTTAGCAAGGATGGTTCCATCAGGCCAGTCTTTGAACTGAATACTACAAAACAACAATTTCGAATAAAATGTGTTTTATTATTTCCATAGAATGAAAGTGTATTTTGTATGCGGAGCGGATGTATGTTTGAGGTTGAAGGGCGACGCGTACCTTTGACCGGAAGCAGAGCGCGTCGACATACGTTTCGATTGTGGAATAGAAAAGAGGCTCCACGCGTCCTGCACGGAACTCTTTCCCGAAACCACCGTGAATTTTACTTTTTTTTTGGTGGGGTTTTATTTTTGATTGGGAAAACAATTTATGAAAGGCGTGTTTGTATTTGAGGGTTCTAGTTGATGACCGAAGGGCTTTATCGGCAGTGCGGGCTTTGATTGATTGTATTTGCTCTGCTCGCACCGTGTAATGACTGACCTAGCTGAGGGCAGAGTAATGGATATCTCGCTCACTCGCTCACTCGTGCTTTAATGGGAAAAGTCACCGCGCGCCACTTCCCTGCCTGCCTGCCGTCTGTCTGTCTGTCCGTCTCCGAATCAACAAGTTGCTTCTCATCAACATGACTTACACGAGCACGTCGCATCAAACCCTCAATCACAGTTTCGTCACAGTCTGTTACAATAATCACTTAAATACTTGCTAATCCAACAATTCCATAACATTCCTCCTCCACTTCCGTCGTCTCAAAAGAAAACTCACCATCGACCTCATCCTTCCCCCTGTTCCTTCAGGCACACCCTAACCCACCCGCAGACCACATCCTCATATATCCTCCAAAAAAAACGTTCACTGCCTGCACACCCTCCACCCACCCACGTCGTATGCCTCGCAGGTACTCACAAAAATAAATAAACCCAACCCGTCCTGCTAAATCAATGGATTAACCTACGCCACATGTTAATTATATACATTATTTAGATTAAGGAAGTGGACATGCCTCAATTGATGCCCAGTCTTTCTTCTATAATATACAATACTTTTATTTTTGTATTCACTATTTAATAACGTATATACTGTATCAACTATTGTACCAACTAAAATTCAATACGATAAAAGTTTTTAAATGAAAAATAATAATAAATTCTATCTACTAGACTACAAAGTTCATGTTAATTATATACATTATTTATATTAAGGAAGTGGACATGCCCAGTCTTTCTTCTATAACATACAATACTTATATTTTTGTATTCACTATTTAACAATGTATATACTGTATCAATTACTGTACCAACTAAAAATAAATATGATAAAAGTGTTTAAATGAAAAAAAAGCTATTTACTAGACTACAATACTCTTGTTGTTGTACTCAGTCCTAAAGCTAGTCTGATGCAACCCTCCATATGTCGCTCAAGCCTTTTCATTTCCGCATAACTATAACATCCCACTTCCTCCCTAATCCTCTCAGCGTATTACATCCTTAGCCTTCCTCCACTGTTCCTCCCCCTCACACTTCCTTCTAATGCTAATTTTACAAGACCCTCGTCCCTTAAAACGTGGCCTATTAATGTATCCCTTCTCGTAGTCAACGTCCTCCATATTTTTCGCTTTTCCCCTATTCTGTTTATAAATTCCTTGTTAGTGATTCTATTCACCCATCTCATTCTCCTATAACACCACATTTCAGGTTTCTATTCTTTACCTTCCTGCAACTCCTACTGTCCACGTTTCGCACCCATACCAACATTGGTAGCAACGATTTCGTAATATTTACCCTTATATTAACCGTAAGTAAATTCCTCTTTTTCACTAAAGCCTTCCTTGCCTGTGCTATCCTACTCTTTATGCCTACTATAATTCTACAATCCCCAGCTATTACGACTCCAAAGTAACAGAATTCCTTAGCTTCCTTCAAAATATCCCTTGCCTATCTAACAGGCTTTGCTTAGCGGTTTCCATCCTTAACCTACCTCTTCTCTTCTTACCCTACACACATCCCTGTAATGCTAATTGTACAAGAATCTCGTGTCTGAAAACGTGGCCTATTAATCTATCCCTTCTCTTAGTCAACGCCCTCCATATTGTTCACTTTTCCCCTATTCTGATTTTCAGCATTCGCCTATAGCTTCACATTTCAAAGGCTTACATTCTTTTCCTTTCTGCAACTCCTACCGTCCACGTTTCGCACCCATATAACGCCGCACACCATACGAATAGGTATTTATGAATTAAAATATGACACAATAAAGGACTATAGTATAAATGTCTATTTTTATTACTATAAGAGATAATAAATGTGTAATATAATTAAAACATTACATAGGTGGGAGGATGTACCATCACAAGAATACTGTAAAACCTAATTAGAAATATAATACGGTGTGTCTCTTCATTGTTAGAAATTCAAACATGAGATGCATTTCGACGATATTGAAATATTACAAGTGGAAAGGAATGTATTCAAGGGGAGATTATTAGGAAGTATCTACATACCAAAACAAAAAAACTGTAGAAAGCAGAATGAATCTAAAAAATAAGGGAGGATAATGGGCATCACTTAAGCTAATTTAGTCAACAGAATCTAGTTGTAAGGACTAGGGTAATGTAAAGATAAATAGAAAAATAAAATCAATAAGAATGATTAAGCGTTTTAATGTAAAAAGTTATAAATAAAATTATGTTTTGCAATAAGGTACGTGTATATAAATGTTGTTTAGAATAAGGTTTAGGATTAGAGGTTTCATGATATTGCTAATATTTTATACCTTTTTTGGGCTAAAATAATGTAAAATTAAATTACGCTTTTTGTAAATTATAAAAATTATCGAAGAAAATTTAAAAATGGATGTAAATTGTAATGAGTAGGAATAAAAAAAATGTTTGTAAATGTTATTGTATATGGGTGGGATGAAATAAAATAACTTTAGTGAAGAAAGTGACTGGCAGATGGCATTGATGGGGGGAGGGGGAATTTGTTTACAATTCCACTTGTTAGTGAAGTGTGCATTAAGTGTTGTTTCCTTGCTGTTTGAGGTCGTGTCCTGGATGTATGGAGATTTATACTGTAAGTAACAAATGTTCTTAAATTAATCGTTTTCAAAGAAAATATGTGGGGTAACTTGGCTGTATGTTGGTTATTAATTACAGATTGAGGAAAGCTTTTGTTTTAATTAATGACGATACAATAAATTAAATTGTAAAAATATTTTGAGGACATTTTAATTGGCTGTAAACGTGGTACATTATTAAAAGTCCTACTGTGCTTTATAGATAAATTACTAAGGTTTTAATGGCATTACGAAACGCACTGTAATTTTTATTAAAAGGCATACAGCCTAGTTTTGTGGAATGCGGACTTTTAAAGTAGCAGACAACAAGAGAGAATAGAAACGCTGCTCGAGTAAGAAGAATAAATGGCCCTTTATCGCGTAGTAGTTCCTCGGACCATACATCATCGCCCGAACACGAAGATCCCACGCGAATTCATGAGCTCGTTTACGTAGATAATTGATGGGACGTTGACGGGATTTCTTCTCCTCGTGGCGGTGGCCATCTTCGTCCTTCCTCGTGTCGTGACAGCTGTTTTTCACTGAGGGATGAAGGGAAGGGAAGGGACGGGACGTGGCGAAACAAACTATAAATCATAAAGGGGGTGATAGCTGGAGGGACTCTGGGAGCTTACGGACAACTTGTGGAATCGCAATCTCTCCAACTCACAAAGATTCTTTCAACTTTAAGCTTTCGGTGGAAATGTTTACTGTATTTATTGTAAAATAAGAAGAGATATTTCTTAATCGTTGATGAGCAAAAAGTAGTGTGTGTGTGTGGAGGAATCTCTCTGTATATTTATATTACATATTACAGGCTTAATGGTTGATGTTAAAGAATGGATACCCAATTTCAGTCTTGGTTTATTGACATAATGTTGTACAATTTAATGTGAGTCGTATATTTCTCTCTCAGGAGCTCAATAAGCCATATTAATCTGAGGTTTAACTCCTACGTTAACATGCGAGAGGCGCTGCGGGAGTTTTCTCGCCAGAGTGACTGCGGGGCTCACCTGATCATGTCGGGAATGCCTCGCACTCTCTCTGGGTATTTTTTATCAAAGTTCTCATATGCCGAGACACCTTCACCTATTTTAGGAGGTATATGTACTGGGGTCAAAGACCTTGGGCATATGGCAAGAGTTGTCCGCTGATCCCATTGGATCAGTCGGCCAACTGCCTCCTGAAACTGGTGGAGACACGGAGAAGGGAATGCTGCGTCCCCACAGCAAACTCGTCTCCCGTCATTCGGAAGGGCGTGAGAATAGTACCCAATGCCCGACCTACCTGATGCAGGTTTTCTAGGGTTTTCCCTGCATCTCTTTAGGTGAAACACCGGGTAGGATCCTTAAACCATAGCCCGGGGGCCCTAGTTAACCCTTGGCTACCTTGCTCTACCTTCCGCATCCCCCCCTTTTTCAATTCCCTTCCTATGCTATTAAAGGGGAGTTGCCTGTTTCAGGATCACCCTCATGTAGCCTATCCCCCCCCCCATTACATTTAAAACATATTATCGTCGGTTCCCAGGCTATCACGTTTGTGTTTACGCCCTACTCAATTTCTCTTTAAAGATATAACCAATATAATTACCGTTGATTTAGATCCTTCTGTAAAAAACATTGTCCGCAATACCCCATTAATCACAATGTAATCAATTTTTAAAACTTACCTGAAGAAGTACACGTCTATGGATGAAACGTTGTATTTATAGTAACTAATTGTAAATTAAATTTGTTTGCCGACATATTTGGCCGTATTTTTATTTATTTATGTTTACTAAGTTCAGATAATTTGATTTATAGACAGCTCGTCTAGTTAACAAAAATTGTATCCAATCATAAAATAAAAAATTAGAAACTTCTAAAACTTACAATTTAAAAAAACAATAATGAAAATATCAAAATTTGTAAAATTATAAGAGTATAAAAATTATTAAATGTTTCAATTGTAGGTCTGTTATATGTAATTAAACAATTGATGACCTTCTACAAACTTTATTCTATAAATCTACTCGTAACAACGTTTCAGGATTATCATCATACTGAGTAAAAATCAGTCTTTTAACAAAATTTAAATAAATTCCATGAATAAATTATTTTATTGTGTTGCCTGTTGTACATGGGTCGTTAATTCCTCAAGTCATTAAAATGAAAACTTATATAAAAATTAAATATCGAAAGTAATTAAAAATATAGGGGTGATTGGAATTATATAACAGTTACTAAAGTTTGTAACTTCAAATTAACTTTTAATTGAGATCAGAAAACAGACAAAAAACTTGATAAAAAGGAAGAATTAAAAATATAACTGCCATGTTTCTGTATTGAATTGTTAGTATTTTTCCACTTCCAGCGCCAAAGATCGAATGCGGAACCGCATAACAACAGCCGTAAGTGGAGCTTCACTAATTTGTGTTCTTTGGTTGTACTTTTATGTATTTGTAATGTAATATCTTAGTGTAGTTCAACCTGAAGAGGGTCCATATTGGGACCGAAACGTGCAGTTATATAGTAAATTATTATTTTGTTTTATTAATTTTGAATGTTTTTTGCCCTCAATTAAACGTTGATAATTGGAATGACTTACAGTTAAATTAGATTTTATATTTCTTATAATTATACGTTGAATTTAGTATATTGTGTCGTGCAGAGCCGTAATGATCTGATTGGCTGCAGTCTAAACACAGCGTCGCTTGACAAAGCACGTGCTCGTCATTTCGACGATTTACGTATAAACATATCTGAATATTTTGCCGCCTCGACTGTGTTATTAAATTATTTTGTGCATCACGAGTTTATAAATTATGGTCCATTGTCTGGAGAGAGAAGAGGTACTAAAAGCGGTGTCGTGTACGAGGAATCTGCGTGTCCTTAAGCGACGCGTATGACAGCTGTCTCACATACATCTACACTACACGCTGGAATTTGCATTTGCATTCCCCTTCACTCGGTCTTGCCACTATGGGTCTCTCTTGTTTCCATATTAGCCTCCATGCTTCATCAATGAAAACATATTTACAGTCCAATTAAGTCCTCCGTAATAGTTAAATACATAATCATGTATTTCAAATTACTGTAATGCCACAACATACAATCATAAAAACCTTTCAAAAAGCAATACCACTCCATCATCTAAATTTGAAAAGTCTAAATTTGAAAAGTCTAAATTTGAAAAGTCTAAATTTGAAAAGTCTAAATTTGAAAAGTCTAAATTTGAAAAGTCTAAATTTGAAAAGTCTAAATTTGAAAAGTCTAAATTTGAAAAGTCTAAATTTGAAACGACTAAATTTGAAACGACTAAATTTGAAACGACTAAATTTGAAACGACTAAATTTGAAACGACTAAATTTGAAACGACTAAATTTGAAACGACTAAATTTGAAACGACTAAATTTGAAACGACTAAATTTGAAACGACTAAATTTGAAACGACTAAATTTGAAACGACTAAATTTGAAACGACTAAATTTGAAACGACTAAATTTGAAACGACTAAATTTGAAACGACTAAATTTGAACCCTTCTAAATTTGAACCCTTCTAAATTTGAACCCTTCTAAATTTGAACCCTTCTAAATTTGAACCCTTCTAAATTTGAACCCTTCTAAATTTGAACCCTTCTAAATTTGAACCCTTCTAAATTTGAACCCTTCTAAATTTGAACCCTTCTAAATTTGAACCCTTCTAAATTTGAACCCTTCTAAATTTGAACCCTTCTAAATTTGAACCCTTCTAAATTTGAACCCTTCTAAATTTGAACCCTTCTAAATTTGAACCCTTCTAAATTTGAACCCTTCTAAATTTGAAACTGTTTATTAATTATAACCGTATGCATTGAATGCTGAAACTTCTGATTTTTTATATTTTGCAGGAATTCAATAAAAAATTGATACAATTAACGTTGTTCGATAGTAATTTCTATGTGACTAATACATAAACAAAAGAATACAAATACGAGAAAAATTTTAGAATCAATGTGTATCTTTAAAATGAAAAAACTATGAATGGCAGGAAAGAAAGTGGTAATATATCAAATAATTATGTAAAATTATTACAGAAAATCAAAATTTTACAGTGGGCAGTGTTTTCTTATTTATTTTTTTAATTTGGTTCAGTTATCAGATTTAGTCCTTGGACATTATATAAGTTGATTCTAACCTTAACGATAATTTTCGACTCTTTTGGCGATTTACTTTCTTTCACGTAGCTAAATTTATTATTTTGGTTTCATTGATATAATTTTCAATGTAAATAATTATTTTGCGACATCTAATAGTAAGTTAGAACAGCCACTTAGTTAATTTTTTTTTAAAAAAAATAATGAATTATACTACTACGTTTCGTCTCTAATTCAGACTTCTTCAGGTATAAAAATTTAGCTGCTCGTGGACCTCACTCCATTACTACTCGGTCCAAACGAGTCATAAAAGAAAAACCCGAATCCATTCGTAATCATTGAAATCCCCATTGTCATTTATTTTAGTGTCATAATTATTTCTTTAATTGATACAAAGTAATAAAATGTATTAAGAAATTGTAAGGCGAAATTTTCCATAATAAATCAAGTGAAGAATTCGTGGAAAGAAGGAAGGATAGATTTTAGGCTCAAATACTTATATTTCAGTAAGGACCGGTTCAATCAAACAAGTTGGTATTAACTAGGTTATTATTTTGTTTGAAAGACCCGTGTACTGCCTTTCAAATAAATAATTACACACAACTTGTTTGCTTCCATTTCAAGGTATCACCACCCGCCCTTATTGAAAACCCCTATAATATACTGAAGAAGCGGTGAGTCGTGGAAAGGAGCCATCTTTTTCTACATGAGAGAATTTTCTACGCTCCGATCGCTAAAAGTAACGGTTTTCCAGTACATACTTATAAAATCATGTTGTCAAAATAATTTTCAGTTTATTATCAAAATCTCTGGGTCCTATTTTATGAAAAATTTAGAGTTGAAATTTTTTACCATTCTGTTTTTTTTTTATTTCTCGATTTATTACGCAAAAATTCGCTCCTCCGAGTTGGTTTCAAAGAATAAGTTATTTCCTAGTCATGCAGATTTCACATTCTACAGTGTCTATTTCCTCGTGGTGGGCTGCGGCTAGTGGGACTGGGGCAGCGATCGCGGACGCCGCCTCATTACTTATACACGCTGTTAGTGCGAGAATCGATCCCCCGCTACCTGGCGCCCCGACGCCAGCTGCGGCGTTCTAAGCCAGGCGTCGCGACGCGAGGCAAGGCATTAATAAGCGCTTGAGGCTCGGGGGACGGAGCGGCGCCTGCTTCCACTCATTACCGCTCGAAATCGGAGACTTCACACTGGCGCTCTTCCTTTCATTACGGATGGAACTCTTACTCTCCTACAGCATTACTACCAACTCATCCGGGGAAAAAAAATCATACTCGGACTCCTTGCCAGTAGATTTTTATACACGATACAAAGACGTCTTTGTTGCATTGTTTGAGCCACATTCTCACCCAAAAATTCTTTGACCTCCCGGTTGTAGCAGAACTTTTTCTTTGTGCTCAAAATGATGAAACCAGGTTTCAATCTTGATTAATAAATAGTCACATTTAGTTTCAAAACGACTTCATAAACAACGGATCTTGTATCTCACAAGCTCTTTGACCTCTTGGTTGTTTCTCAACTTTTCTTTGCACTCCAGTTCAAAATGGTGAAGCCACGTTTCATAACTCGTTTCAATCTTTATTATAAAATGGTCAGATTCCATTTAAAATCGTCTGCACGAACTACGAATCTTGTAACTCTCACAAATTCCTCGACCTCCCTGTTGTTGATGAACTTTTCTTCGCACTCTGGTCCAATACGGCGGATCCAAGTTTCGTCAAACGTTACAATCTTCATTAGAAAAAGTGTCGCATTCCACATAAAAAGTCAGCACGAACAATGGATCTTGTTTCTCAAAAATTATTTGACCTCCTGGTTGTTTCTCATCTTTTCTTTTGTGGTCTGGTTCAAAATGGTTGACCCCCAAGTTTTCACCAACACGTTCTCAGCCAATCTAAAGTCATGACAGTAAGTGACAATTTACCCTTTACTTTAAATGTCCATAATGAAGCTGCAGAAATCTCCCTGTGCTTCTCGCAGAGATTATTTCTCCACTTTGCTCCTGAGAGCCTGATTTCCCACGGATCTACACACGTGTGTTTCAAAGTGTAGTGTATTGTGAAGTGCGTGGATCTATTATACCGATATAGTGTTCCAAATTGACAGTTTCTCTAGAAATTATATCTTTTGTATTAGTTATGTATACTTTCTTTTATTTGTCTATCATTGTATACATAGTTTCTTTTACTATCTCTCTTATTGTTTTGTACTCATATTCTTGATATGCTGTATTCATATTTTGTTTGCTCTGCTTTGTTTTATTTATTTATCATTGTATGCATAATTTTCTTTACTCATATGTTGTATCCATATTTTGTTTCTTATATTCGTATTCTTAGTGTGATATGTAACATATTCTTTGACTTGTCCTATTTCCTCAATAGAGGACTAATGGATCCAATAAATCTTATCTTATAACTGTACCCTGCTTTTTAGAATCACTCCACTTCATACGCTGTCTTCAGCTCAGCAATCAGTTCCTCATCTTCAAAACTATTCTAGAGTTCAAGTTTGGAGGAACCTGACGTACCGAATCTCTCCTATTATCAATCCTGAATTCTCCTTACTTTGTTTCCCTGATGAAGAGAAGACAACGGATGTTTTCCTTAGTCCAACTCAGTTTGTCTGATCGTTTCCTTTCCTTGGCTAAGATCTTTAAATTTCAATATGAATCGTATTTTTAGGTTTTTGAAGTTTCAGCCATGAACTACATTCCACTTCGAAAAGACGACTCCAGAAATATTCTTCTAAGAACTGTCTCGTTCACTGTCCGCTCTGCTACTGTCTCTAAAAATTTATTTTTCACTCGCCAAACACAGGCCAGATGGTCCGACAGTAGATTATGTCACACTTCTCAGCCCTAGTTACACCCCTCTTTACCGAGTCTAGCCCTGCAAGTGAAATACTCCACTCAGCCCAGAGCTTAAATTCCAGAGAAAAATTCTGGGAACTCTTAAATTTCTTTTTAATTGTTACGAAGTTTTTCTATTTTTGCGTACGAGGTCATAGTTATCTTATTATTTATTTTATGTTGTGGGGAAACACGGGTGAATGTTGTGACGTAATGAGGCAAACAGAGAATAGATAGAGCGAGCTTTTTACCTGTTGAATAGCAAACCAAAAGAGTCTTGTTACACAAGAAACTCTGACGTCCGTCGTTGCAAGGGAGAGACTCGGGGCTGTCGCTATCGATCTTATGGTTCACTTTTTTTCTTCCCCCCCTCCTCCCACTGTTTGAAATCTGGACAAGGAGCGATTCAGCAGCTGCAGTACCTCCACACAGAAAGGAAAATAATTTCACCGCCATCATTAAATTAAAAATGCTATTAAAGTCACGTTTTATTTGACTCTATTGATTCACTGCACAGAAAAAAAAAGGTATGTCAAATAATTATAACACACACAAAACAGTGAAGTATCATTTACGTACATATACTGTTCTCAGATCAATATTGATGAAAATAAACCTCATACGGCCTCGGACAGTCTTCACAATTTCACGAGGAACAAACTATGAGTGTACTTGGTCACTTTCAATCCCCTATAAAACCGGAAACAAAAATTATTAAAAGTTATTCACATGTGAATAATGGAAAGGTTGCTGTGACTTGTGCAGAGTTATATTATCCCTGCCTATTCGGGAAGAATTTTCTACTATTCACGTAGACAAAGTCCGTTTTGTCAAAGAGCTTGCAGCATTCTTCTTTCCTCCTGTGAGGCTTCAATATTCGCGTAAAAGAGAATTGTGTCCAAGACGCCTTCATGCAAGTTTTTTGTGCGTCCTGTGTGTGAGCAAAACGCAAAGAATTTTCCATAAAATCCGAATACGTTTCGTTTCGACCCCCAACTTTCGGGGAGCTCCTCAGTTTATCTACATAAAAATTAAAGCATTTAAACACACACACGCACATATTTATAAACCCACAAATAAACTTGGTACGTTGTAGGTACTTACAATTAAAATGTGTGTGAGGTTGTTTTGAAAATCCTGTGAGAGTTAGACATTCAGAGATATTATTTAAGCTTGTTTAGTCTCATAACATACATAATTACTTTAACTAATTATATTAGTCATATTTTAATAATTGACGCCGCTCTTAATGAGGATTTGAAGTAAGCAACTAATGTACACTTCTGGAGGAGTTAAATATGATTTATTGACATTTACATTTGTCTGAGTTCTTTATAAAAATAAAAACTAGCCTTGTTAGCCACAAATAAAATTAAATCCAATTCAAAAGATTTAGTAGAACACGACGCTGCGTTCCATTAATTGGAATAAGTTCCCCTCCCCTTCCCCAAAGTTAATAGCCCTTGAATTTATTTATAGATATATATTATTCCACCTGAGGGATGAAAGGACGAGGAGGATGAGCAGAAGATCCAATTAAAGGAACTCAAACTTCATGCTATTCTGGATATTTTTTTTTTCGTCCTTGTTTTAACCCAAAGCACAGTTTCACCTGTAACTTCCTAATGCCAGGGCGTCCGAGGTCAGAGATATTACACACACCAAGCACCACTTGTAACGGTCTCCCTTTAAATAATATTTTATTAACGTAAGCTGTGATATAATTTACTTATCCTCACGTGGCTGTATGTAACTATAAATATAAATATCTGGGCTCCCACCGTTTTACTAACGCTATTTTTATTGGCCCCTCTACAAAATTAAGCGTTTCACAGACTAGTTTGGTTCCTCCTTTACACGTCAGCGATGACGTCAGAACAAGATTCTAACCGACGCCGAGTCGTACCAACTGCACACTCAATGTGGCTGCCTTTTCAAAATAACTTGGTGTAATAAATTTGGCTTATTATCATATATTTCTTAACCATATAATTTTTCGGGTTACTTGAATATTGATATTTATGCTACAAACAGAGCAATAATAACTTGTCGTTTCTTGTTTAGTAAAGGTTAACGTGGCAAACCTTGCCGAAATTTATTATTCAAATTTCGCTCCATCAATCTGTCTTTTGAGAGATTGAATCGTTAACGAAATAGATATACTCAAATACTAGAACTTAACAACAGGCTTTGAACGTTACTTTTATTGATCCAAATTATAACCATGGTATACTCACGGTTGCCACCTTTCATCAATCTGAGGAGATTCAATATTTCAACAGTGAATTCATCAACTTTGAACAGATAATATTTATTTAACATACTATTTAATACAGGTAATGTTTTATCATAATCACTAGATACAAACATTCGCCGTAACACAATAACCAGCGATCATCTTCTTCCCCCCTAACCAAAGATTTTAATTTATCTCTTATAAAAAAAATGAAGAAATATATTTTTTTTGTCAAAGAGTAAATACCTAAATTTCACTTTGCTTACGTCTCATGTTATAGAGTGTAGTAATAGAGTGTAAACGTACAGATGAATATGGCAACATAATGCCGAAAGATTCGGAATAAAATTATATGACTGACAGAGGACTAAATTCTGGTCAATAAAAGAAGACTGAAATTTGGGTATCTATTCTTTAACATCAATTTATATTAAAAAAAACAGTCGTGATAGCATCAGTACCAAGTATTTTTTTTTCCTAAATTCGGGGACGGTCATACACTCGAAGGCAATTTAAAATTTGAAATATAAAAGTATATTGGCTATAAACGCCACGCCACACGACTAACCAACCAGTTTTAACAAGGGAGAAATACCGAAATTATGTGAGGAGCAAAACCACGCTGAGCGCAATTCAATCAGCGGTTGTGTGAAGAATCTCCCAGCTCCTTGGGCACCATTTTTTCTGTTTGGTGTTGGTGGTGGTTTGCGCTGATGGGAACTTCCGGGACGGAGACTGTGATGGGATTTTCGTGTCCACAGTGATCCTCTTCGTTATCAATTGATTCGAGTGGTGAGTGGTTTCAGTGGTGGTCGTTATGTTGGGTCGAGCCTCTCACATACCATGCAGCGTCCTTCATTTCCTTCATTTCATGTTACAATTTGTCTTTCGGACCGTGGACAAAAACTAACAATGACATAACAGGTCTATTTGCAGAATATTTGGAAACTGTCTTTAACCCAGGTACCGATATTACAGATTTCTTCAGAGGCAACACTTTGAATGAACCTGAGTCTATTTAAATCCCAAAGAGGTTCAGAAAGAAATATATTTACTGAATAACAAAAAAGCTCCAAGAATAGACCAAATTACTCCAAAAATGATGAAAGAGCTCCCCCCCAAAAATGGACTTCTACTGGTAATATATATATATTTTTTAACACTGTAATAAGACTTCAACACTAGCCACAAAATCTTAAATTATCTGAAATTATTTTAATACCTAAACCTGGGAAAATTATTAGATTGGTTACTTTTCCATCGTATCACATCTCTTCAAGATATAATCCTGGACCATCAATTTGGCTATTTATACAAGAATCTCTTGATGGCAAAAAGTACTGTTCAGTAGCATTACTCGACGTTGGGCATTTGATCCAGGTATATAAATATAAAATCAACCAGTTACTACCGGAGCCTTTCTGTAACGTACTAAAATAATACCTGGTGAATCGAAAATTCAGAACTAGAGTAAACGGCGAAACTTCCACCTTTCACCTAATCAAAGCAGGCGTTCCACAAGGCAGTGTCCTGGGACCCATCTTGTATTTAATATATACTTACGATCTTCACTCAACCACTAGCACAATTAATGGCTGACGACATGGTTATCATGGCCACTAATGAAGATCCAGTGCGATTTTACAAGACCATCTTAATTTACTTTAGGAATTGACAGATAAATGGAAAGTCAGAAGTAACGAGACAAAATCCTTACAGGTTACGTTCACTGTACGAAAACAACAGCAGTAACTATAAACAACAAGCATCTCCCGGTATCGACGCATGTAAAATATCTCGGAATCCATCTAGGCTCCAAATTAACCTGGAAAATTCATATACAAAAGAAAAGGAAACAAATGGACTTGCTTCTTGGAGAACTACACTGGCAGGAGAACAAAATAACCATATACAAAGCGCATCATTAAGCCTTTATGTGATAGAAAGTTCATAAATACAGAGGACACAATCAGAGCCATGGTTGATGATGCTCCGTGGTATGTGATCAATCAAACTGTACATCAGGACCTTTCGTCCAGGATGTTATACAAGTGAGAGAGAGAGCCAATAGACACCTCAAAAAAGTGGAAAACCATAGCAATACTGAAACTACAGACGATTAAATTGATGGTGACGAATTGACCTGATCACTGGAGAGGACCGCATCAGGACTCTTCCAAGGTATAAAAAAAGATAGCTTATAGAACCTGTCATTCTGATTGCTATTTCAGTAAATAAATAAATGTTCCAAGGAAGTTGTAGTCCTGTTGGGTTGTTCCCGTGCATGAGCTATGGCGTGGCGGACTTTTTAATGGTCCGGTAACCTGCAATCAGTCATCAGAAGCCATTGCGCTGCAAATTACCCCCGGTGCACCGCAGAGCGGCGGCGGATGAATAACTGTCATTTCACCTCCAAAGGGGACGCTCCGCCGGGACTTTATTTTTAGTAGTAGTAATACTCGCTCGCTCGCCGCGCATGTATACTTTGGCGCGAGCGACTTGCGGAATCCGACTCTTTGTTGGCGGCCGCGACGTCGGTTTGCGTCCCAGAGGACGCGCGCTGGCGGAGTCGTTAATTAGTCATGCAGCAGGAGGCAGCCGGTGGCCGGCGGAATAACAACCCACGCCCCCGCCCCCGCAACGTGCTCCAAATTACCCCCGACCCCCGGGCTCGCTCGCCGGCAGGCCGGGGCTATATAATTAGTACGCGCTCTCGCGGCAACTTTACCGACGAGCACACAAAAATGTGAGCAGCGCCGCGTTGCCATGGCGACGGGCCGTCGTTCGTCACTCGTCCCGGTCAAGAGCGGGGAATAAAACAGCGACCGGGGCCGGGATTTACCTTCCGTCGATACGTCAGCTGACCCGCCCCCTGCTGCTTGCTATTGACACATTTATTGCGGAGACCGAGGTTACGTGCGCCTCGTGCACATAATATATTCATGTAGAAATATTGTTTGTATTCAACAAATAACGGAGGGCGAGCATCGGTTCACTTTGACAGTGTCCCGGGGGCAAACACACAGCTTTCAACTAGTCTTAAAAGCACGACAACACTTGAGATTTCATTTAAAATAAGATACTACACCTCAATATTTTCTTCTTTTCAAAAAAATTAACACTGTAGCCACAAATAGTACAATTAAACTGACAATAGTGCACCTAAACTCAAAGAAATAGATAAAGTAATAAGGAAAAATAAGGCCAAAACAGATAAAAATTAGTGAAACCCAAAATATAATTCATAAGCAACTACACAGTTAAACTGAGAATAGTTCACCTACAATCAAAGAAATAGATACAGTAATAAGGAAAAATAAGGCCAAAACAGACAAAAATTAGTGAAACCTAAAATATAATTCATAAGCAACTACACAGTTAAACTGAGAATAATAGCTCACCTAAAATCAAAGAAATAGAGACAGTAATAAGAAAAATAAGACCAAAACAGTCAAAAATTAGTGAAATATAATTCATATGCATGTTTCGGCCCTGACCTGGACCCTGTCCAGGTTGTGCTGAATTACAAAGAAATAAATTCTATCATTATAAAGATATATCAATAGAGACAAAGAATACAGTACGTAAAAAAACCAAAGGCAAAAATATTTTTAAAAAAGATAATAATTAAACATTGCAATTTACATTTCATAAATTAAGATATTATAAATACTACTGAGAAAATCAGTGTCAGTTTTTACAATAAAAATATTAAAGTTGTTTTTTATATGTGAAGCATCTCTGAAACTAATCGGGATTTGTAGTTAATGTCTTGGTCTAAAATTTGGAAATTCTGTTGTTTCTCAATTAAATTTGCTGTTTAACTAATTTTTGTCTGTTTTGGCCTTATTTTAACTTATACGTACAGACATTAACAACTATTTTGGTTTTGTGGTATTCGGTCCGAGGATTGTTCTGATGCAAACTATCTTGCGCAAGTCATTTCATTTCCTTATAACTAGCGCACACAACATCCTCCCTAATCTGCTTAGCGTGTTCCATCCTTGGCCTCCATCTTCAGTTCTTTCCCTCTAATACTACTTTTACAAGACCCTCGTGGCTTAAAAAGTGCCCTATTAATCTATCCCTTCTCTCAGTCAACGTCCTCCATATTGTTAGCTTTTCCCCCTATTCTGTTTAGAACTTCCTCGTTTGAGATTCTATCCACCCATAGGATTTTCAGCTTTCCCCTATAGCACCACATAGTGAAACGTAGCAAACTGTAATATAAGATTTGAAATATAAAAGTATTTTTGCTGGAATCGATACATGTTTCACTACTATTTTTCACTCTTTTTGGCCATATCAAAACTTTAATTTAAGCTTACAGACATTAATAACTATTCACTAAATATAAATTTACTTCTTCATGAAATATTACATTTCCGTCATCATCTCTAAGTTTTTGACTTTTCAATTTTAGATATTATGATTTATCAAAAAAAAATAAGTTTAAACCTGAATAGACCTAAGAATAGGAACAAATGTCGGTATAGTTATTTATTTTATTAATATGCTGTAGTTTGTTTTTATTTTATTAAAGAAAATTACTGAAAAATGGCTGCAGTAGTCAAAAAAAAATTTACTAGTAATCGCAGTATCCAGTAAAAAAAATTAATCTTTATAATAAAAATGAAATTATGCGTGTTTGTTTATTCTGTAAACTGAATTCCCCATCAAGAGGGTAGAAGGAATTATTGTTAACATTATTTTTAAATTAAAATCTTATTTTATTTGAAAGATAATATATGGCCCTTTCAAATAAAAATATAATGTCCTTAATGCCATGGTTAATTTCATATAAACTACGACCCGCCCTTATTGAAAACCCCTATGGCACGTAAATAGATCAATTACTGTCGCTTGTAGTATTTTTTTACTTTCAAATGATGTCTGACTCTGTTACGTGCGTTCCTTGTTCTTAAATACTACGAAAATCCCCCTTTATGGATCATAAAATTTAGGTTGTGTTTGTAGAACTCTATCTTTACACTAGTCTGATACAAATCTCGATGCCTTTTCATTTCTACATAACTACCACATTCCACTTCCTCCCTAATCTGTCTAGCGGATTCCATCTTTGGCCTTCCTATTCTCTTCACTTCAGACTATTGCTAATTTTGCAAGTCCCTCGTGTTTCAAATCTATCCCTTCTCTTGGTCAAAGTCCTCTCTTCTCTTATTCTCATCATAATTTCCTGGTTAGTTACCCTATCCGCCTATCTCATTCTCCTATAGCACCACATTTCGAAAGTTTCTATTGTTTTCCTTTCTACAACACCTACAGTCGACGTTTCGTACCCATATAACGTCATACGAATAAGTAATTTACGGATTAAAATGTGAAATAACAGAAGAATATAATATAAATGACTGTTGCTATTAATTAAAGAGATAAGAAGTGTAGAAACTGATTAAAAGGAAGACGTACATTTTAGAGATATTTATTTTAGTTAGTTTAGAAATTAATGTATTGTTTTGCAATAATAAATGTCTGTTTCACTACACGTATTAAGACGTGACTACCGTAGTAAATCCGCCAACAAATTTGGAAAGCCCTATAATATTTTTATTTCCCCAATTTGTATTTATATAAGAATGTTTTTCGGATTCAGAACAGTTCCTCCAGTTTGACGTCCTGTAGTATACGTATTTTTTTTCTTCATTTTTCCTATGTAAAAATATTTGAGCACAATTGAAATGTCAAGGTAATGGAGTTAAACACACCAATTCAACACGCTGTTTAACAAATATATAGATTACTACCATTTCATTGCGCTTGAGAGAAGAGGCCGTAGATCAGAGGAAGAGCAAACCTTACACTTGAAAGTGTATGGGCAAATACGTGAAGTTGGTACAGTCCACAGATACAGACAGGACGGTGAGGGAAGATATTCCACCGAATTTCTTTGCTTTAACAAATATTAATTTATAGTTTAAATTGTAAAAACTTTGACATTGACACACAAAGTTCTCTCTCATTATGATACAGAAAATACTGACATAATTTTGTAGACAAACGTTTACTGCTAAAACAAAAATTGGTACAGAATAGAGAAAACTTGCCTAATAATAAATCATCATTTGACACATTTTAAATACGAGAATATTTATGAACATAACCACAAATTTTACAATATATTTATAAAATTTATGGTTTAAGTTATTTTATCTCGGTTTCAAGAGAAAATTTGGTTTGTCCTAAATGAAATGTTCCAAAACTATTTCGAGCCCAATCAGTATTACATAGAACATATTGTAATTTTCCTTTCCTAATTTTCTTCCTCACTTTATAAGTTTGAAAATGACCTTACAGTTAGTGTTTTTTTTATAATTTCACTATTTTTCACCATGACATGGCAGTATTATAAATTGAATAAAATAAGATAAAGAGGGGTGAGTAAAGAGAGAGGGGGAGGAAAGGGGGAGGAAACAGAGAGAGGGAGGAAATAGAGAGGGAGGAAATAGAGAGGGGGAGGAAATAGAGAGGGGGAGGAAATAGAGAGGGGGAGGAAATAGAGAGGGGGAGGAAATAGAGAGGGGGAGGAAATAGAGAGGGGGAGGAAATAGAGAGGGGGAGGAAATAGAGAGGGGGAGGAAATAGAGAGGGGGAGGAAATAGAGAGGGGGAGGAAATAGAGAGGGGGAGGAAATAGAGAGGGGGAGGAAATAGAAAGAGGGTGAGGAAAGGGTGGAAGAAATAGAGAGAGGGGGAGGAAAAGGGGAGGAAAGAAAGAAAGGAGAAATTGTTTCTAATTAAATGTTAGACGAAGGCTATGTAACCCATTTTATACTGACGAAAAAAATCTAATCGGAAACCACGGAAGATCGTGGGTTTAATTCCGGTCCTGTTTAGAGTTTCCCGTAACGATGTTTTAGAAAATAATTAATAAAGTTTTGTTTCAAATCATCCGACGTTTCATCCCTACGTTTTCAAGTAATTTCTTCCAATACTAAGTAAAAATTCTGAAAGAGAAACTGAGATAAAATTTGTAAACATTTGAAGCATGTGTCTGATGACGTCACAAACATGGTGACGAAACGTCGAAAAAACTAAATAAATGTTATGGGGTGTGAAATTTGTCTTTAACTTAATCGATTACATTGTTGTGAAAAATTGTGGACAATATTAATTATAACATTATAAGTGCTTTAATTACTATTTAAGTTTGATGAATTAAATTTAATCATCGTAAACATAGTATGCGTTTACGGTTACTAATTATTTGTTTCTTATGTTTGTACACGAAGATTAAATGTGATACTTATTAATTGAAATTATTTGAAATACTTATGTTTTTCGTAAAATTCGGTTACGATTGTCTTTTCCTGAGGGGCTTGAAAGAGTTTGGACGAAACGTAGCAATTGTCTTTTAAGTATTAGTTGAATGTTATTATTATATATCTTATTATTTGTAGAATTAAATAATTTGGAGTACTTTTATATTTTTCGTAAACGCCATCTTTATATATTTCCAAGACATAGAGGGTATTTTTCGGGCATACTGATCGACCCTTCTCCAGCCCCCTTTATTAATTCTAGTACATTTTCCTTAAAGTACTGTTTTCCGCCGCAGTTATTTCCTTGTCGTCAGACCCTTACTTACTTGACTTTCATTTCATCAGTCTTGAGATCTGTCGCCTTTATGTGCCCACTTATTTTTATTTTAGTGATGGGAGTGTTTGTTTAATTAATTCACTTCCCGACATCGATAAGCATCACCCCTTGTGCCTTTCCGTCAACTCATCTCCACTGCGGGATGAGCACAATTCCTGTGCTGGTAACCAATTTCCGGAAGAAAATGCCCAAGTACCTCACAATTATATCAATTGTTTCCCCTTCACAACACTTTACCGGTAAGGAACGCAAATAACCATCCCGAGGGTGAATTGATCACATCGTAGCTTTGTCTCCGTCAGTTTCTATAAATGAAAAATACACTCGTTAGTGAAATACGATAGAAGTGAAAATGGTTGACAAAACGAGAAATATAATGTCGGCAATTTCGGTTGCGTTACTTTCATAGATGAAGAAGTTGCAAAAGTCAGGACGAAACGTCATATGAAAAAAGTGAATAACTTGAGAATTACTTATGTTATCAGAGTCTTTTGGAACATTAAATGGTATAAACGGATAAAAGTCGGAAGAATTATTAAATTCAATTACATTAATTCATCAAAAGGCGTTTCGTCTATTAGTATGGGATTTCATCTGTTGTTTTCAAAAAGCAAAATAATTAAACAGGTGAACCATGTTGTTATGTATATAAAAATTGTAACGTTGAATCCACGTTATGTTTGTAGTGTGCCTGATGACGTCTCGAAAGGGAGACGAAACGTCGCATTATTAATTATTGTTGTGGTATTCAGACCTAAGACTAGTCTGATGCAATTCTCCATGATCAACTGTCTTGCGCAAGCCTTTTCATATCCGCATAACTAGCATATTCCAATGTCCGGCTTAATCTGATTAGCGTATTCCATTCTTTTCCCCCTCTTCTTTACACGTCCCTCTAATGCTAATTTTACAATTCTCTAATGTCTTAAAATATGGCCTTTTAATCTATTCATTCTCTTTGTTAACGTCCTCCATATTCTTCGCTCTTCCCCTATTCTGTTAACTTCCTTGTTAGTATTTTTATCCACCCATCTCATTCTCCTACAGCATCACATTTCGAAATCTTCTCTTCTTTGCCTTTCCCCAACTCCTACCGTCCACGTTTCACACCCATATAACGCCACACTCCATACGAACGTTTTTAGAAACGATTTCGTAGTATTCACAGTTATAATACCGGTAAGTAATTACCTTTTTTTTTGCGAAAACCTCCCTTGCCTGTGCTATTATCCTACTCTAGTTATTACGCTTCCAAAGTAGCAGAATTGCTTAACTTCCTTCAAAATATCCTTTCGTAATCTAACTCCCTTTATTATTCCGCTGTTTTTTATACTACTTTCCATTAACTTGGGTTACCCTGAATTAATTCTCATATTGAAGTCATGGTATTACGGTTTCTGACTCCCCCAATACTATAAGAAAAGCGTAGTGTTTTTATTTTTTCTCCTTGCAGTATGATTCCTTTTCCATATTCCGTTTTAACTTTCTTCATCGCTACTTCTATATATAAGTTAAAGGGCATGGGTGACATATTCCATCCTTGGCTTACTCCTTTCTTGATATCAGCTTTCTTTTCTTGATCTTCAATTCTAATTACTGCTGCCTATCTTCTGTACAGGCAATTAAATTGAAATAAAATTATATTGTTAGTTATTGGTCGCCTTTTTATTTATTTTAAACAAAAGAAGTTTCGGCGTGCGTGGACGATGGATGTTTTCGTACATTTTCTTTTGTAATTTTATCAACTTTCACCTTCAAATTAATTTGTTAATTAAAAACTACATAGAGTACGGGATTAACATTTTCTATTTTTTTTCTGTGAAAAGAGTCTCAGTTAAACTTAGTTAAAAATAACTTGTCATTATTTTAATTAAAACAAAATGGACCCAAAAGGCACGGTAAACTGAATTTAGGACAGTCTGACGGAGCTTAAAAACGTGATCCTTCCAATCATGGCTGCTCGCAACGTGTAACAGAAATTTAAAAAAACTACGTGTTTCAGGGCTAATGGAATATATTTTTTTTCGTGATTTAACTTATTTCTTTCGGCTTCTCCAGTCCGACTAAATTCACTATTAACTGTCTGCACAACCTTAATCTAGGTTCTGATCTTCTACATTGGCCTTTCACCTAGCTTCTTTCTTTGAACTGTATTATCATGCACCTTCGATCAATGTCCATTCATCACCGATTTCCTAGAATCAGCGTTCAGTGCTAATATTTATCTTGTTCTTTTACCGCGAAACCATAAAACAGAAGCAGTTAATATCTATTACATTGAATATTCAAGACTAATTTCTTTTAAATTTATTTCACAATAACGTGATAATTTTCTCTGAAGTCATTGGATTGCTCGACCGTTAAATTTTGACATTTGAGAATTGAGGGAAACCTTTCAGAAAGTAATTAGTTCCGAATAGAAATATTTATTAGGATAGGAACGAGCCATAACCTTCCTTCTATTTTATATAAAAGTTTACATTCTTAATCCGTACAACGTACTTCGCAGTAGTTAAAAATATTCGTCTGTTCCTCTGGGATACGAAATAAGTTAACTTACTACTGGTTCGGTAACATTTTAGGCTGAAAAATGGAGAAACACAAAAAAGAAAAATGAGACAAAGAGATTGGAAATTATGAAACTTAGGCAACAGGACGTGCCTCAGAGTTTCAAAGAAGACATCAAGAGTAGACTGAAATAGAAAGGAGAATGAAAAATTATAGATGATAAAATGGACACTTTTTAAGACAGAAATGACTAGAGAAGCCGACGAGAAAATAGGAAGAATAGCTCAGTCCAATAGGAAACCATAAATTACACAATAAATCATGAAAGGCGTTAAATATAAAAACGCGAGAGATGAAAATGGTAAATAACGGTGCAGACCCTTGATGAATGAAATAAATAAGAATTGAAAAGCAGAGAAAGAGACTTGGCTCCAAAAGAAACGCAAGGTGGTTGTAGATTTCATGGTGTAAGTGACAATAGACGTAGCTTATAGAAAAATCAAATGAGCATTCGGAGAACGGAAAATATTAGCAAGAACATCAGGAGAGAGGATGGGAAACCAATTCTTGATAAAGAAGGAAAGCCATAAAGTGTGACTTTGTATGGGTGCGAAACGTGGGTGGTAGATAGTTACAGAAAGAAAAGGAATACAAATCTTTGAAATGTGGTGTTACAGTAAAATCAATAACAAGGAAGTTATAAGAAGAATAAGGGAAGAGAGAAAAATAATCACAATTTCGATTGGCCAAAATGTGGAAATTTTAGACGAAGAAAATAATTACTTCTCGAGAATTATGAGAGAAATGTTGTATATCAGGCTGTGCAACCCTCAAGCAAGGAATCAATCTTAACCAATAATTTGAACAAGATTTACGATACTCTTTTTTGGTATAATATTCTTCTCCATTAAACAAATTGATAACATTGTACAGACTATTTTTATACATCTATTTACTCGTTACGATGTTTCGGCATGTTTTTTTATGCCGTCTTCAGGTGTTTTTTCCTCCCTGCAGAGGAAAATGTATAGAAAATGAACCGTAGGGCGGTGAAATTGAGACCGTTTTTATTTAAAAGTATATATATATGGAAGCAAAAACTTACAACAATATCAAAATATAACAAAAAATTCTTCTGCATTGTTAAAATTTGACTACCGAAAGGAGTCATTGTTACCACTTTATTTCGGCCGTGACACTAAATTCTTCACACGTACATTCTGCTGAAGGAGTCCAGGAGTAAGTATGATGAATTTCTAAATTTGTAAATTTTCCACCATATTTTTTTATATTTAAATTTAAACATTGTAACATAGAGACCGTATTTAATTAATTGTAATGTTATTTTGGTAGTACGCCTGAGGAGTTCTCAAAATGGAGACGAAACGTCGCATTTGAATAAATGGTGATAAATTTATGTGCCGACTTATTGCCCGTCTTTTTATTTATTGTAAATGAACGTTTTAATTAGGTAAATGATTCATTCATAATAATTAATGTAGTTGCAAAGGAAATGGTTTTCTCCGTGACGTGGTCGTGTCACTAGGCGACGTGTGGAAAGATGGCGGACCAGGGCTGCTTACAGTCAGTTTTATTTATGAAGATAAGAAGACCTCGCAGAAGCTGTTGCACGTGGTTATTTTCCCTCTCTCTGTCCGGCCCTTGATATGCGACTCGTGAAGGCCGACAGCGTTGAGGGACCAGACTCGAAATTACTGCGAGACTGCGGACCTCCACTCCATGCATTTCTTAAACTTCCTCCCGAGTAATTATGGGCTCCACGGACGTCTGTTATCACCATAAGGAAAACATGACCGAGTTACTAACAGGAGCGGATCCTACATGACCAAGATCCCTAAAAGCTGTCACTTTAACTTATTTCATTTCCACAAGGACGTTGTTGAATAAGTAACTAAATTATCCCCCTGGATTAAAGAAATTGTTAAATATAATACAAAAATTATAAGTGTGTTTTCAAATACTTACTTTACCAAGCGTATATATATTTATGAAATATTAAAGTTTGTAAAGCGAAACACTAATTTGTTTCAAACAAATGGCGAGTTTCATGAATACGCGCGACTAGAAATCAGAGGTTCAGCTCTAAGGTCGGACAAGCATCGCCCTTGTTCTCTCTACACCAGAAAAGTATTCACAATACCCCCGGGGATAATTTTATACAACAGCCTTCCTTCCTTCCGCCAGAGGTTAAAAATAGTACCTACAAAAGCTTCGTGAAGCAGAGTAAAACTATTCTTTTAAATGGCGCTGCTGTTTTACTCGGTACAGGATTTTCTTAATCGTCCTTCTAGTATTTAAATCAAGGTTCCTGCTGCAAGTGTTGAATGAGCTGCCTTATAAAATAGCACATCACATATCTTTAAAATTTCTATTCAGTTTTTTCTGCTCTTTTGTTTGTTTGTTTCATGTATATAGCTGCTGCTGGAGCAAGGACAGTTTCCTGGTCCAAGTAGTTAAAACTCCATTGCGTGTTCCTCAGTGTGTGCTTGTTTGTGTTTCCCAGTGTGTGTCCGTGTTGTGTTTATATTGACTTTTGTCTATATACACTTTCTTTTACTAATTTATTTTAAGTTTATTTGTCTTTAATTATGTACTTTATTTTGTTCATTTTTAATTTTTAATGTATGACGTATCCTATTTCCTCAATCGAGGATTAATGGAAACAACAATAAATCTAAAATCTGAACATAAGAGGAAGTCCAAGGTTCCAATACGCTAAGAAGATTATGGAGTATGTGGGGCTGTGCTAGTTATAAGGAAATGAAAAGGCTTGCGCAAGATAGGTTAGCTTGGAGGGTTGCATCAAACCAGTCTTAGGACTGAATACCACAACAACAACAATACCGTGTGGAAACCCGAGAGCTGTTTCTGCAACAATTACACCGGGAAAGCCTTCGATCTCTAACAATACAATAACGACTGAAAGTCAGATTGGTGGATAGAATCGTTAACGAGGATGTTCTAAGCAGATTAGGGGAAGAGAGAACAGTATGGAAGACTTTGACGAAGAGAAGGGATAATTTAATAGGTCACATTTTAAGGCATGAGAGTCTCGTAAAAATAGTATTAGAAGGAAGTGTGTGGGGAAAGAACAGAAAACTGGATTTCCTGGAGTGGATTTGTCAGGATGCGAGTTACCGGGGGCGGGGGAGGAGGAGGAGGAGGGGGAGGCAATGACGAACAAGTAAGGGATGACGTCGACGTGACACACGTGGAAGGTCTTGTCGACCTGTCAGACCATCAGATAGGAGTAATTACACACGAAATAGTAATCCTGAGGAACCTACGTAGGATCATTCGGGGAACGGCTGATGAAAGGGAGAAGCGGGCTGTTTTTTACCGACATTTTACAATCAGTAATAAATTGTCTAAGTAAGGATCGTCGGTTTTCCCGGTATATCTGTGGGATTTACAATTCTTGAGTCTTCACATGATTCATAACTATCGATGGAAAGCTCGCCCATGATATCACTCCATAAAGATGGAGCAACCTCGAGAATTATCCCAAGTTCCAACTTTTTTACGTACTTTTGACTTTTGTTACCCGGGGTATTCCCCCAAATCCCATCTATTCTAGTCAAAATCCTTTAGGAATACAGATTCCGTGATTGATTCTTAAATGGAGGAACGTTTTAATTGAGTTGTATTGACTTGTCCCTCTGGCGGGCGGCCGCTGTATGAAGGAGGTGTGGCAAGGCTAACATCAAAGCTTCATAATGTTCGGGACAGTCCATTTTCCCTCTGGCTAACTTGTCCGACGCAGATGTCCGCTGACCTTCCCCCGCCTCCATCGTCAAAACTACCCACCAAATCCAATTTTCTTACACAGTTTGATGTTTCCCTCGCTTCACTTCACACATCCTTCCCCTTACCTCTGCCTCAAGGACTCTTCACAGGATATTATGAAACAATAGACCACTACTCATTATAATAATTAAATACTGATAAAGTAACTAACAATTCTGAAACAATACATCATTTTTTATTTTATTCCCACTACGTTTCGTCCATAATTTTGAAACTTTTTCAGGTACGAACAAATGTAACCACACGAATGGGGAAGAAAGGCCTGTAAGTCAGAAAAATTATTAAATTTATCGACAACAGTTCCTTAAACGACGTTTCGTATTTTTCTTGTATTTTCGGATCTCATCTGGTGTTTTAATTATAAACTTAATCAAATTTCTTCTGAAGTTAGCTATTGTCAAAATAAAAATTTTCTACACCATTCATAAATTTACATAATAGTTTTTTGACTTAGATATTTACAATAAATAAAAACGGCGGAGGCATTAAATATATAGCTCTTTATGAGCAAAAGCGACGTTTCATCTCCATTTTGAGACTTCTTCAGGCTTACTACAAACATAATATTAGAATAAATTAATTCAGAGTTATATGTTACAATTTGGAATTTATATATTTTTAAAAAAAATTGTTTAAAACTTACAAATTTAGCAATACATTCTATTTACTCCTCGACTCCCTCAGTCGTAAAGATGATTGAATTTACATGTGAAGAATTTGGAGCCTTGCATGGACCATCTCCAACTCCTGACCGTTACTGCCTAAATGATGTATAACAATGAGCGCTTTCGGCTGTTTAATTTTAACAACAGAGAAGAATCTTAGATTTTTGTTCAAATTATTGGAGTCATTTTTAAGGTTGATTGCTTGAGGGTTTCCCACAGCCTGATACACAACATTTCACTCGTAATTCTCGAGAAAGAACTATTTTCTTCGTCAAAAATTTCCACATTTTAATGCATTTTTTAAAAAATTTCATTAGTAACAACGTTTCAACATATTTTCATGCCTTCTTCTGGTTTTCTTCCCAAATAAGTATCGAAATAGGGCGTAAGAAGTCGTATATGAAGTCAAACAGTAGCAAGCGAGATGTGAGGCAAGACGTAACACTTAAACGACAGTCGGAAGTGGTTATGAAAACTAGAGGCCTAACGAATTGGGTCGTGACGTCATCGTGACGTAATCTGAACTATGTGCGATTTCGTCGAATAAGTAAGCCACTGGCGCCCTTTCTGTGAAAAAAACATATTACCCATCAGTCTGGTGTGGTGACTCATGAGCCCCTACATTGAACGGGTAAAGCAAAAATAATTAAGTTTCTGTTATTTGCGTACAGCAGGACGAAAAACGAGGGTGGTTTGGTGAGGCCGAGTAGGCGGGAAACGTCGCCGTTTACAACATTATTTATTGCCTGGAGTGCATTGTATTGTTGGTCCGGGGAACTGTTCCGAGAAAGGCTGAAGAAGCAACATGCATAAAAGTTAAATTCGACATGTTCTGAGAAAGAAGATTCATTTGATGGGAGTACGGAAAACAAAAAGATAACATTTGATGGAGATTTAACCTGAAGAAGAGGCGCTAGAGGATCTAGAAGACGTGATCCAGAAAGGAACCAACGGCAACGGCAACACAAAGAACGACGTCACCACCAGGCCCTTGTTAACATCTGGTAACTTCATTTTTTAACCCGGCTTCCCACTTAAACCATTCTCGTTGATTCACGATTGTTTAAATTTCAATTATATCGTTGTTCGTCACCCGCGTCGTTCCCGGGAACAGCAGCCATTTAGAAGCTGCATAGATTCTATTTGCTTTACCGAATGAGCCAATTTGTTTATACATTGTACTCGTAAATTTATAGTTTTATTAAAACTTAATTTGAGTTATATTTCTTTTGGAGATTTTATGATGTAATATCATCATAATTAAATGGAATATATTCAAATTAAATATACTCTTTTTATTATTTAACAATTCCTAGTAATAATAATATTTTTGCGGTGTAAACGAAGACCAAACACCACACTGGTAATAATTACGTGTGGAAAAGGAGTTGAAGTGTTTACTTGTTTGCCTCGGATCTCTCTACCTTAGTGTCGGACTTGTGATGAAATTTTTGTCATGTTTTGGCATTGTTGTGGGAGGAGAAAGGCTGAAGATGGCGTAAAAGCGTGCCGAAACGTCGTTACAACTAAATTTAATAATAAAAGTATGTGAAAGGTCATCTATTGATTGATTAATAATAAAAATAAAACAATTTATGAGTTGGAGATTTTATTTTAGCATATTATCAGGTATTTGTCAGGATAGAAAATGGAAGTCACAAGGGAATGTGAAGCCGGATCCTGGGCAAGATGACTCTAGGAAGTGGTTACAGTTGACCGTCGCTACCTTGGGTTTTGAGATAAGAGGGTGTGGGGGAGGAAAGTTGGTGGGTGTCCGAGTCCGGATGCGAGAGCGACGCGGCGCCGAACAAAGAAGCCGTGGGATGGTCGTGCAAGGCAGCAATCAATACCACAGCCAGAGGGCGGCTTGTTACGAGCTGTCGAGTGCATTTCTTCGTTCACGCAAAATATTCAGCGCGGAGCAGCTTAACGAGGGAGCCGCGGCGCTAATGTGGGCTCGCCGCCGCGATAAGGAGCTTAGGCGTCGGGGCGCCGGGCGTCGGTCCCGTTACCCAAACATCACCATCGCGTCACACCGGAAACGATCCTAAATACAAACCAGCATCACAACATCATTCCAATATTCCCTTTAAATTATGTACAAACTTATTGACTTGCTTCCGGTACCCGGGTTATCTTTAAAACCTTCCAACAATTTAAACTTTGTTAAAAAATAATAAAAGTATCATATTTTTATATATATCAAGTTACCTATTTAGGTTTCCATTCCTATTACATTACTCAAACCAAACGCTCAATAAACCACGGAATTAATAAACATAAAAATGATTAAAAACTCAACATACAAAATTATTCATTTTTTTTTCAAAGCGTATATATTGTAATATACTTTTTTTGGGTATAAAACATTAATTAATTAACAGAACAAATTATGATCAATTTTAAAATTTTTCATTTATTAATTTAAAGTGAATACACGGGCTTAATCTCAGGGGATTTTGGGTCTCTCAAGAGATGGAGTATGCAGTAGCTGAAAATAGAAAGAAAAATCATTAAATATTATTTATCCAGAGCAATGAGCAAGTTTCACAATTTTTTTATAGCTTGCCCACAATTACTGGGCCAACAAACATCCACCTCTCGAATGTTTGTGCGTCTCTCTGGCGTCTTGCGAGATATAAAAGTTATTCCAGCACTATAAACGAATTAGTGGGCTACGCCGGGCACCCAGGTAGTTTTATAATGAAATGTACAAGAGAGTGATTTAAAGATGGCGTCAAAGGGTCGACAAGGGCTATATTTCCAGCAAGTGCTAAGTACTTAGGTTAGTGTCGCTCGCCGTGTAGCTGTAATAGAGACGTGGACGGGAACAGGTTCTAAACGCTATTAGGAGGCCACCGTAGGAGTAAGTAACCTCGGCCCGGCTCATTTCATTATGTAAATGGCTAACTCACTCTGCGCGCCAATTACAAGTAAGCTCTTACCCGTAAATCATGTGCGAAAACTGATGGACATAATTGCACGGCCTTCTCCTGCAGACAGCGCACGGGCTTTCCAAAAACGTTAAATATATTTTTTTTCTCTAATCCAAAGTGTGGTCCTTTAGTAGTGCGCTTGGCTACCCGGCTCTTGACATCCCTTTCTTATATTCCTAAATCTGCAACGCGATTAAATAAATATTGTCAACCTGAAGAATATTCTGAAGCATGAAGCCATTCAGCTCGGATGACGTGACGTTCACGTCATTCGGAACTGGGGTTTTAAATCCGTTGACGTGAACCAAGGACACTAGTGTCAGCTCGCTTGATTTCTTATGACCTTTGGAGAGTGACTTTCCTTCATTAGTTTATTTTTATAAACATTTAACTGTGAAAATACGTTTATATTCAGCTGAGAAGACAATGTCTCTACTTACGCGGTATTTAAATCAAACTTAATTGGGTTCCACTGGTCCTTAGACTGGTCTATTCTATGCAAGCCATTATCCTACCACGTTCCACGCCCTCCCTAATCTTTAGTTTATTTTTATAAACATTTAACTGTGGAAATACGTTTATATTCAGCTGAGAAGACAATGTCTCTACTTACGCGGTATATAAATCAAACTTAATTGGGTTCCATT
>CM067378.1:110486334-110788834 GCA_034510155.1 Eucriotettix oculatus
ATGCATCACTTGTAAGTACCACGCGTAGAAGAAGCGGGCCTGCTCAAACTCGCCGAAATATATCAAGATTAGAATCCCGAAGAAGATAAGTACTTGGGGGCTTCAAAAAATTAATCGCAACATTTCAGATGTAATTGAACAATGTAGTGTTAAAAATAAGAAAATTTTCAACGTTCATGTTTTTTTAAAAAAAATACTGACTGCCTCTACGATGGATCAACCGTTCTGGTCAAAATGGTTCAGCATTATGACACTAACCCCCGTCGTCAGCGGACCTCACTGCATGTGTCGTAGGGACTTTTACTCTTGTTTTAGTGGCACCACTTGCACCAACAATGGGCTGAAATGTGGAACCGCATAACAACAGCCGTAACTGGAGACTCAAGAATGGGGCATAATCAGCACATTTCAGTGTAATAAAAAAAACTTTAATGTGCAATGCAATTGCCTTAACTTAACCTGACAGCATCACACTAGAGGACTATAAAATAGGAATTCAGGAGAAGTGAATCATCAGATAATTTTTTCTCTAAAAACGACCAAAATTATAAAATAAAGGAAACGGACCAAAGAACAGTTGTGGGGAAATATTCCTTCGTAAGCAGGGCAGTAAGGGACTTGAATGCTTTGCCTGCGAGGGAACTAGAGGCTTTCCCTAAGAATGCGAATGTTTTCAAAAAGAACTTAGAAACACTGAAAAGTTAGGTGCTTAGCTTGTAAAAAAAGGACGTGAAATATTTTAAAAATGTGTTTTTCATTTTTTTCTGTAATTTATCTTTGTTCTTTTACTTTATCAGCAATTTATCTTTGTACTTTAATTTTATCAAAAATTACCTGTAGTATTAATAAATACAAGTATTTTCCTTTATTAAAAATTATCATTATATTTTGTATTGATTATTTTTCAAATTTTCCTCATGTCAAATCTGATGATCCTTCTCAGTCCACGTTCATTACCTGTAATAATAACAAACACAAGTATTTTCCTTTATTACAAAATTATCATTATATTTTTTATTGACTATTTTTCAAATTTTACTCATGTCAAATCTGATGATCCTTCTCAGTCTACATTCCCCAAAATTTAATTGTGTAGAACTGTGCAATCCTATGTACTTTAGGGCTACAATTTGAATGGCCTTCGGTAGGCTGTTTTCTTAATAAAAAAAACATTTTAGCTGCTTCCATGTATTAAAAATGGAAGTAATAAATAAAATATATAAAATAAAGTAATAAATATAATCAATAACTCAATAATCTAGAATTATGATCAATTATAAATAAAAAATTCAGCCAATGTGTCAGCAAGCCATTTATGTTTATTTAAGGTATGTACAATGCTTCCTCCATATTTCTGGACTTTCTCAGGTAAATTACAAATGAATAAATCTGTATACGAAACGTTCTAGTTTTCTTAAATAAATATTAATATTGTTTGCTGTCATATTGGCTGGATTTTTTTATTGATAGTAAATATATTTCCCAAGCCGTTTAATAATATTTAATCAGTTTAACCAATTTACAGAAACAACATCTAGCAATCCAAAGTTTATTACCTACAAAGGCAGTTTCAATCGAATTGTTATACCTTCAACATCTTTTTTCCTCATCAAAATTCCAAAATTTAACTTTACCTGAGAAAGTCACAAATATGGTGACGAAACGTCGAGGCAACTAAATAGAAGCTTTTTTTGTCTGTATCTGGTGGCTAACTTATTTAGTTTAATTATTGGAAGAACAGACGTTAATTGATTTACTATTAATAATTATTTTACTAACCAAAAAGTCCATGAATCAAGTGGAGGACATTCGAAAAGGATAAATTTTGGGGAAATAGTTTATAAAAAAAACAATGTTCGTCTTTTCTAAGTTTGTTACACTGCATCCGTCCAAATGACTGTTGATTCCGTCATTGAAAGTTATATTTATGCTGTCGTTAAAATCCTTTCATAAACTGTACTTGAAGGTTATCCGTTTTGTAGATTTGTATCAGAGTTAACTTTATTATATATTTTTTTGATCTGTTGTTCCCTTTTCGGAATAAAAGGAGAGGAAGAACCAAGGGAAGCGGTAGAGGCGCAGAATCAATAGGAAAAACAGGATGGAAGCTAAAGTATCATAAAGATACAAGACAAAGGGGAACATAAACCAGACGGATTTGCAAAGTGATAAATCATCCAGAATAGGAACTGAGCATGAAGTATAACATAGAGTGAAAGTAGAGATTAACAACACTGCAACGAGATTTATGTCTACGTGTAGACTTTATCAAGGAAGAGGTATAAATTTTAATAGCCAATAAAAGCCTTGAGAGCAGCGCCTGTGGAAGTTTGCCTGAGAATTACGCAACTGTTCACACTGCAAACACGAGGACGTAGTTACAAAGTATGGATAATTACACACCTTGCAATCAATCACAGGAGTCAGTCGCTCCCTTCTTAGCCAACTGAGGAAGTCTTCTTCCTTCACACAATCCTGATGGACTGACAAGTCAAACATGAAAGCCATTAAAAGTTCAGTTGTCCCTTGATGCTCCGACATGCAACAGCGTGCAAGCAGCTAGGATGTGTTTTTTTAGTAAGATTTAATTAAGAAAACAGCCTATCTGAAGGCCATTCAAGTAGATAGGATTGCACAGATTTAGATTTATTGTTGTTTCCATTAATCCTCGATTGAGGAAGTAGGATACGTCATACATTAAAAATTAAAAATGAACAAAACAAAGTACATAATTAAAGACAAATAAACTTAAAATAAATTAGTAAAAGAAAGTGTATATAGACAAAAGTCAATATAAACACAACACGGACACACACTGGGAAACACAAACAAGCACACACTGAGGAACACGCAATGGAGTTTTAACTACTTGGACCAGGAAACTGTCCTTGCTCCAGCAGCTATATACATGAAACAAACAAACAAAAGAGCAGAAAAAACTGAATAGAAATTTTAAGATATGTGATGTGCTATTTTATAAGGCAGCTCATTCAACACTTGATTTAAATACTAGAAGGACGATTAAGAAAATCCTGTACCACAGAGTAAAACAGCAGCGCCATTTAAAAGAATAGTTTTACTCTGCTTCACGAAGCTTTTGTAGGTACTATTTTTAACCTCTGGCGGAAGGAAGGCTGCTGTATAAAATTACACAATTAATGTAGAAAAGGATCAATGATTTGACATGAGTAAAATTTGAAAAATAATCACTAAAAAAATATAATGATGAATGTGATCTGTATGGAAAAATGTTGGCCAAATAACTGAGGAAACTGGCAGAAAATGGAAGACAAATCGTCATGAATAACATAGATGCTATGTTTGTAAATATAAATGAAGCTCATTCCTTTTAGTTTCAAATTCCTTCCCGTCTTACATTCCTCATCAGATCAATCAGTTAGATTTCTTATTCAAACCATTAGTCCTCGGTTGAGGAAATAGGATACGTCAAATATAATACTCCAAGAAGTATACCAAATTTTACAATTAAGAATTGAAGGACAAATAGAGGAAAGATAAAATTCAATCTTTCAAATTTCAGTCGACGGAGGAGAAAGCAGCAGAAGATTGTGCGTAGGTTAACGTAGAAAATAGGTCAGCAGTTAATTTGTAGTTGTAAAATAATAGGATAATTTGATAGGACACCATAATACGCTCCATTCATTAACAGAGATTTAGAACTCGTTATAAACAATTTTTGAACCTTTCAAGCTTTTATTTCTTCCGGAAGAGTATTGTACAGATTTATACCGGAATACTGAATGAGGCTTTTTTCAAAAAGACTTAGACGATGTTTTTCAACACGGAGCTGAGAGAGATTTCTAGTGACTTGAACCGTTTAGAGCATATAGATTGATGTTGCCCCATCGAAAATTTAAAAATTTCTAGAAGATACGTACAAAGGCAAGGTTAAAATTCCAAGTTTGCAAAACAAAGGCTTGCGAGTGGTATTCTACTCCACACAAGATACTAAACATCTTGACCTCACTTAAAATTTGGTATGGAGCCCAATGCAAGTGATTGTGCCATTTTCAGAGTTTTATTCTGAAATATTTTCCAAGATACAACAATGATGAAAATCAAAATTTTAGTAAAATAAAAAGATAAACTAAGGGATAATTACGAGTGGCCATAACTTTTGCCTAATGGGAAGACAGTAATGATGTCTTTCATCTTCTACGTCAACGTCTGTCTCCCTGTGAAGCGTCCACCACGATGAATGAAAGTTTCGGGAGTCCTTTGCGTGAGCTGTCAGGATGATATAGGACATCCAAAGCAGGAGAACCCCGGCTGCATGCAAAACTACCCTGTTGCGTTTAATTGTTGATCGTGAAGAAAGGATAGAAAGGAAAGATTTCGGTTTATTAGATGCTATCAGTAGTCTTACAAATCAGTTTGTAGCGCAGTAGAACCCGCGTCCAAATTTTTATTATAATTTACGGGAACTTAAATACCAAATATTCCGGAATGACAAAGTCGCTTGTCAGGAAGAAGGGGTTTTTCCGCGCGTCGTCTCGGCGGCTCGGAAAAACAACAAAGGGACTGCGACTGATACCTGGACCATAAAGCTCGGACACCTCGTCGCCGTTTCGGAATGTCTTAATCTGCCTGGGAATTTGGTGACCGGGTGGCGTGTGTTCCCCAAATGAAACAAGGGATATGATTGGAGGATATCCATCCCTGCCACCTTAGTGATAGGTGTCGGATAAGTGGGGACAAGGCTTTAAAGAGGCTGGCGGAGACAATTTTAGGAGATTGGACAGATTTTGCAAAGTGATGGTGAGAGGATATTGAAGGAGAGTGGTGAGAGGATATTGAAGGAGAGTGGTGGAGGAGATTTTTGAAGGTGGTGAGGTGGCAGCGGAGACAGACCATGCTTTGATCAGTCCAGGAAGCAGGGAAGAAAGAGGAAAAAGCGGAGTTTCCTTACTTTGCCAGCACGACTTCGTACGATTGTCTACCGGCCGCTTCAAGTTCCACAACACGGAAATTACAGCGAGACGCCTATGAAAACAACTCAGGTTCGTCAACGAACAGATCTGCTACACGTGATCACCCAAACCATTAATACCCTGAGATCTTTAATAAAATCCCATTTTTAAATAATTATTTTGAACTTAATATATCTACGCACTACCCATATTAAAAATTATTGTGTTTACAATTAATAAATATATATATTTAAACTCAATTATTAAATTCATTAAATAATATCCCCCCCTCATTTACAAGTTCAATTACTAGCATTTCATGTTGACGTCATAGGAAGATCGGAATCGGACATTTGGTAGCTAAGCCCTAGAGGTCTTAAAACGTGCTGCTGATGGAATGGGTCATGAAGTCAAGGAACGAAAAAATAAGTATAAGACAGTTGACAAAAAAAAGATACGCCAGCAAAGTATAAATTTGAGATGGTCCAGAGCTTCGTATACCTTGGATCGATGATAAACTGCAACAATAGTGTATCTGAGGAAATCAGTTGAAGAATTCAACTATCTTAAAGAGGTTATTGCCAGAGTCTTGTGGTGTAGTGCTACACACAGGTCCCGGGTTTGAATCTTGGCATGGGCTTGGGGACGTTTGTGACATCATGGTCGTGTAAGATGACAGACCGCAAGGCTCTGAACGGGCTGCAGAGCCTAGGAAGGCGAAGAAGAAGTAGAATGGAAGTTATTGTGGTCTCCAAAGACAGTTTCAATCAAGATTACTCTCCCGTAAAAAGAAACGTGTATTGTGTAAAACTTTAATTAGGCATCTGAGACTTGGTCTCTTACGGAAACTGATGAGCTGAGGCTAGGTCCATTTGAAAGGAAAACACATGGACCTCTGAAATTAGGAGAGATCTGGAGATCAAGGTATAACTACGAGCTGTATAAATCACCCGATATTATACAAGTAATAAAGGTTTCCAGGTTGAGGTGGGTGCGCCATGTTAAAGAGAATGATGTACTAAAAAGAATCCTGGAGTATAAAGTAGATGGGAGAAGAAGAATCGGACGCCCAAGACTCCGTTGGATGGACTGTGTTACAAATGACGTCATAAGACCGGTGGAATAAAGCAAAGAACAGGGACAAATGGAGGAAAATCCTGAAGGAATGCCGAGGCTCGTTCTAGGCTGTAGAGCTGCACATGACGCCCAAAATTCAGTTGTATGGACTGTAGTATGAATGACATCATGAGACTGAGTATCAAGAGCTGGTGGACTAAAGCAAAGGACAGAGACCAATGGAGAAAAAAACCTGAGGGAAGCCGAGGCTCGTTATAGGCTGTAGAACTACAGGTGACGTCCAAGACTCCGTTGGATGGACTGTGTTACAAATGACGTCATGGAACTGGTGGACTAAAGAAAAGGACGGAGACCAATGGAGGAAAATCCTGAAGGAAGCCGAGGCTCGTTCTAGGCTATAGAACTACAGGTGACGTCCAAGACTCAGTTGGATGGACTGTGTTACAAATTCAGTTGTATGGACTGTAGTATGAATGACAAATCTGAGACTGGGTATCAAGAGCTGGTGGATTAAAGCAAAGGACAGAGACCAATGGAGGAAAATCCTGAAGGAAACCGAGGCTCCTTATAGGCTGTAGAACTAAAGGTGACGTCCAAGACTCCGTTGGATGGATTGTGTTACAAATGACGTCATGGGACTACTGGTGGACTAAAGAAAAGGACGGAGACCAATGGAGGAAAATCCTGAGGCTCGTTCTAGGCTATAGAGCTACAGGTGACGCTCAAGACTTCAATGGATGGACTGTGTTATTAATGACATCAAGATCTGGTGGGCTTAAGCAAAGGACAGAGACCAGAGGAGGAAAATCCTGAAGTAATCCGAGGCCCGTTCTAGGTTGTAGATGATGATCGCTTGTCGTTCAATACTTAATTAGTCAATGAGTTTGTTAGTTCTATTTATAAATCCGACAGGTATCGGTTAAACGTAAGACCTCTGAAGTCCTTCATTTACTCTGAAGGCGTTCTGTATGGGAAGCTGCTGCTGGTTGCTCGCATCAAAATAAAGTAATTTAATTTAAAATCAATTATTGCGACAGTTTGATAACACAGAATGACGTTTTATATTTCCTTTGAGAAATAATTGCAACTATTGTACGTTTTTTTTATCTCCCACGTCCTTCTCCGCCTCGTCTACTTTAATAAAAAAAAGTTTTCCTCGTGTTGGAGTCCTTTGCTGTATGCACACATCCTTGTTTTCCTGGTTCGTCTCGTTACTCGTGAGTAGGGTTTTTTTTTCTTCTTTACCTGCCCTGAAATAAACTGTTTTAATTTGCATGAGACACGTTTGCGATGAGTTTCCGCCATTTTAAACACCGCACGCGCTCCCTGGCCGTTACTGACTCCCATTAATTCCCGAATGGCTCTCAGGTCCAGTCCCTGAGTGCTTTCATTTGCATATTTATAAATGTTACTCAATTAGCAAATTTATCTTTTAATTTAACTACGTTCCACGTTAATGTTTGTCTATATAAGTGGCCTAGTTCATCTACGCGACGTGATTACGTATTTGCGGCTTGTGATTAAATACAGAATATCCTGGGTTCCTTTTGTTATTCCTTGAAGGGAAACTGAGCTTGGCGTTGATTGGTGGACTGAATAGAATCTATCCTTGCTTATTGGTAGGAAAATCTTACTATTGTCTTTCATAACCCCTTTATTGGTCACTTTGATCATTAATATATATAACTGTTCTGATGTACCTCGAAATAATGTAGGCGAAAAATTACGGCCAAAATTGGTCAGAATTAAGCATCATTTGTTTATTAAATTATAACACGACGTTTCGATTTTATGTATTATTATATATAGGCATATTTTATTTCATTTACTTCAAATTATACTCAATTTTTTTGTAGATTGTTTTCACACCTGAGGAGGTTCCAAACAAAGGAATTTAAATATATACATATTAATTTACCCCTTGCTGAACTCGCCTATTTCTACGTCGTCAGCATGATTATTCTCCATCTCCAATAACTTTTCCTATGAAATATGTCTTTGTTCCCCCTTCCTTTCCTCGTCTCACTTTCCTTTTCTTTCCATCACTCTTCTCTCCGTCCCTTCTCCTCCTCCCTTTCTCCACCTCTTTCCCTTCTCCTCTCTCCCTATCTCTTTATCTGTCTTTTTCTGTCTGTCTGTGTGCATGAGCGTGTGTCTGTTCTTATACTTCCCACTTCTTTGTCACTGTCCTATTATGCCTACTCCTCCATCTAATAGAATTATTGTGATCTCCTTCCTCGTCAGTCTGATTTTTCTCCATCTCTACTAACTTTTCCTAACCCCTTCTGGATCGCCCCTTCTCTCTCTCTCTCTCCCCTCTCGTCTCTCTTCCCTTCTCTTTCCATCCCTCTTCTCTCCCTCCCTTTTTCTCTCTCTTTCTCCGTCTATCTTCCGCCCTCCTCGGGCCCCAGACGTTGCGGGAGATTTTGTAATATTTTAATTAAAGAACTGAGGAGGATCCTAAAGTTGGGGGACGAAACGTCTTCAAATTAAACTATTGCATTTTTTTACTTTTTGCCATTCTTTCTGTTTTATTTATGAGAACTTCAGTTGTAAATGTTCATTATAGTTTTTATTTACCTAGTGAGTGTCGCTCCTGGAATTTCTTTTCATTTTAATGTAAGAGTTATCATAATTATTTTTTTGAAAGATTTCAATTTCTGTCGATGAAGAAAAAAAATTATTTAGATATTATTATTTAAAAAATGATTTAGATTGCCTTAATTGGTGTGGGATGCATGTAGCGTGAAGGTCGGACCCCTTGCATAGCCTTCTCAATTACAGTATTTATCCACGTGAAGCCTGCTAATGGCGTAGATTAGCGACGCGACTGTAATCCTAGACTAACTCTTAATGTCTGTAATTGCATTACAACTTTTTTTTTCTCGGGATTGTGGACGGTGAACCCACGATGGCGTCAAGTTTCCTAGAAAAATACAAATACCGACACTTGTCGGGGGGAAAAATATACTTCAACGCGGAAAAAGAACCTTTGAAAGTAAAAATAATTATAGTATATTAAATAATATGGACTCCTATGTATTAAAAAGTACCCTCTTAAACAAGAGGGGAAATTAAAATAACCTTTATATGTATTGTCAACATTTTCAGTATCGATTTTAAAATCGATAGTATTTGGATTATCAAATAACGTATAACTTTCCGGTGTGATGACTCAGTAAAAGATTCTGGATTAATCACTCTGGTGAAGTCAGCGCCTGAACACACTACGGTTCGGCGAAATTCATATCCGCCGTCATCAGGTGCATAGTGCATACTTTCCAGATGGTTTTCCCCATGATATTATAGCACGGTAATTGGTATTTTGTCATTTGTGAAGGTAAAATTATCGAGGGTTGGAAAGTTGAGTGTCTGCAATCTCATGAAATACCTTCGGGTCACGTACAAATACGACCTGCGTTATTTCCGCAACAGCCGGCGTGGGAAAGACGAGACCCACGAAAATAACAAAAATTTGAAATACCACGTGGTCGCCTCGGCCAATGGGGGTTTCGTGGTTTAAGGACAGATCGATTGTTGACGAGATCGATTTCGTGTTTTTTTTTTGGTACGCGGCAGGGAGAATTTTTAGAGGGACATTACACTGTCAGAACTAGAAGTTTGACGGACGGGAACCGGTGCTTGGTCCGGGACCCGTATGGAGGAGGACAACAGTCGAGCTGTTGGCAAGTATGGTAGTGCATAAGAGGAACCAGCCAGAGGACAACCTCTATTAACAGACCGTTTCCAACAAAGTATGACCGTTGCATCCTCAAGGGGTATATATGCTTAATTGTTGCACTTGGTAAATTTATATGCAGTTGTCAGAAAATAAGTACCTAGTTCTGAGATGAGAAGAGATGAGGTCAGGTTTCCAATCCTTGACGTTTAGGGAGGGTATCGCCCCCGGGGAGGTTGGGGTAGGGTGTTATCCTGCGACTATAGTAGATCTGATGGCTTCACCGAACCTAATTAATGTTTCCCCTAATTTTGTAAATATTTCCCTCAGTAATGTTTTCCCCATTTTTGTAAATAAATTTCCGGTATCTTTTAATTAGCCTTTTAATTAAACTCCCCAACCCGTCCTAATGTAACAGTTGTCATAACTATTTTTTTAAAGCTTTCAATTTCTGTCGGTGAAGAAAAAAAAATTATTTAGATATTATTACTTAAAAAATTATTTTGATTGCCTTAATTGGTGTGGGATGCAAGTCAGGTCAATTAATAGAAAATATTTTACCAAGTACTTGGATGATGTTTAATAAATAAAAATTTCTGTAATTATTCTTTTACGAAAAGAGGTTCCTTTTTCTAATATTGCGGCATTTCCAAAATTAGATTTATTAATTTTTTTGATCTTTTATTTAGAGTCGGATCAACTACTACGGTTATTAGCGACTACGGTAGGGAACTCGTTTTTTTCTCTAGTTTCACAGTGTGAAAACACGCAGAACATTCATTCGAAAGCCCATGTGCCCATGATTCGGACTCAGGACCTCTGTGATGTGAGGCAGCGACACTAATCTTTACACCTTCAGGAGGTGATGAAGTTTAAAACATTTCTTAGTAATAGGGTTGTGTTACGATAAAGTCCGTTTTGTTTGGCCGATGTAACAAATTGGGACAATTAATTTTATACACGATATTGAATATGGTTCTTGATCTTAGATTTACTTTTCAATGTATGTTTAAAGGATGTGGGGCAACGTCTAGCTATATTTAATTTTTTTCCTCGTTTCATTGTCATATTAAATAATATAATATAGGGTTGTCTAATTTATTATTATTTGTTATTTTAATCTGTGACAGCCTGTTGCTTAGTACGCAGCTAAAGTCTCTTTTCCATGGTATTTAAATCTCGGTTGTTATGACTCGTGTCATTAAGCTCTTGTCGCATTATCTTATCAGCAAATCTGTGAGAAATATTGCTACTTTGTCTTCTTTGTTGTCTGCTGTTGTGGGAGCTTATCTTGTTTTGCATTCAGCATTTCCGTATCCCGAGTAGATATTCGACAATTTGTCCTATTTTCCTCTGTCAGTCTGAATCATCGTCGTCGTGGTAAATGTCGCACTGACCAATTAATTGGTTTAAATTGTTCTTCGGTGGCATAGAGTGTTTATTATTTTATCCGTGGAAGATTTTTAACCTGATTATTTTCCCTCCCAGTTCCTGTTGCAGTTGAGCGCATGCCGAGATGAAATGCCAATGTATGAGTAAACTTCGTCTTTATGAGTTGATAATGAAGTCAGTGGTCCATTGTGAAGGATAACGCAACGTCCAATCACTAATAACGGAATGAACGTAGACGATATGCTAATAAAAAAATTCTTTTTATATTACAAAATGGTTTAATTTATGGGTAAATAAGCATGTAAAATCCACTACGAGGCCAGCAGAAATGTTGAAGGTAATTACAAACAGTATGGAAAAGTTAAATGATGACTAATTTGGAATCAAAGTACATTCACTCCGTTTGTGTCCTGTAAGGGGATGAAGAATTATAGCCTTGGAATAGCCATGGTCCTCGTCATGAAAGTGTGGAGTATCATGAGTTGTGGGATCTTTGCTTTCTTCCCTGTATTCTATATGGTTTTTCAATTTGGCAGCCTCCGGCGGTCATGTTGTTTTGGTGGCGTCTGTCTAACCTGTTGTCTATTATTCACTCACCATGCCAAGTTACGCGTTTGAGCATCACAATTTAGTATCAAAATGAGTGTTCGTTAGCGTAAAGTTGCGCGCCATTTTACGACAGACCTACCTGTTGCCCTTCAAAGTCGACTCTCCAAGGTTTGGTGGCCAAATTTGAGACTATCGGTTCGGTACACAATGAGCCACCACCCGTAAGTCTAAAGAAATGCCACATCGGCCGAGAACCCCGCCGCGGTGCACATTTTTTTGAAAGTGACGTTGGTAAGGCCATCACCGACAACGGCGAGCGCTACAGAACGTTGGTAACCGATTTCGATTGGCCCAAATTGAACGATTTGGACGGCCCCACGATGGATATTCTGAGGGCATGGTTATCTCTACCAGGGGTGACGTTAATTGGCCACAAAGATCGTGCGATATGACCTCGCTAGTCATATCCTTGTCAGCTTTCCTGAAGTATCAGGTCTATGCGTAGAAATCGCAATAGACAGATGCCCTTAAAGTCAAGATAACCCAGGCCATCGTTCAAATTCATCCGGATCATTGAAAATTGGACCACTCCGATCCCTGCCACCGTGAAAAAATCCGCGATGTTATATTCCTTACCAAGGATGCGGTCTGTCGCCCATCCTGTTTAACTTATAAATAGAACAGGCGATGAAGAAAGTTAAAACGGAATATGGAATATGAATCATACTGCAAGGAGAAGAAATAAAAACCCCTACGCTTTGCCGATGATTTTGTAGTATTAGGGGAGAAATCAGCAGAAGACGTATAAACCAGAATAAATGACAATGAACGTGGTCCTGCAGGAAGAGTACAATATCAGAATTAATACAGGGAAAACGAAGGTAATGACTATAGTATGGGAAACAGTGGAATAACAAAGACTGTTAGATTGGGAAGGAAGTTAAGGAATTCTGTTACTTTGGCAGCGTAATAACTAGAGTAGGATAGCACAGGCAAGGAAAGATTTCGGAAAAAAAGCAAAGCTCACCAATTTATTGTAATACTTAACCATTAACAGCGCTTAACATATTTAATTCATATAACAATTACAATTTACAGTACCAATATTTAAATTTAACTATATGCAAATATGTCTTCTACAGTAATAATATCCTGAAGATGGTGCACAGAAATATGACCATTCATTAATTTGGCTGAATAAATTACTTTTTTATTAAATTACAACAGACGTTAAATCAGAACCTTTAATTAATTAATTATTGAAATGTGGTGCTATGGGCGAATGCTGAAAATCACTAACCTGGAAGTTCTAAAGAGAATAGTGAAATAGCGAACAAGACAAGGGATAGATTAATAGGCCACGTTTTGAGACATGAGGCTCTTGTAAAATGTGTGTGGGGTAACAACAGTAGAGGGAGGCCAAGGATTGAATACGCTAAGCAGATTAGGGAGGATGTGGGATGTTATGAGGAAATAAAAAGCTTGCGCAAGACCAGTCTTAGGACTGAATACCTCAACACACACAGACATATTCCATTCAAATTAAAAAAGAATTTTGTTAATACCTCAGGCACGTCGACCCGCCCTTAGTAAAACCCCCCACTACTGGGATTCCAACACAGAGACGAGGCAATGACCATAACAGGGACAGCCGTTTTAACAGACCTTAACATAATTTATTATATGGCTTAAAGATTCCTTTCGCCGTCTTCTCACCTCACTTGCCTGACCAGACGTGACGTCACACAAAGATATTATAATTTCCGCAGGTACAAACACGCCGACGCTTTATTTGTTTACAGCTATGTCGTGTCGATGTAAGGGTTGGTCATGCACGGGGCTTGACGTCATCGCCGCCCACGCACGCAGCCGAGTCCGCGGGGCTTTGTGATTAATGCAACGCTCGCTGCATTTCGTCAACGGCCGCCGCTATATTATAGCGCTCCGAAAGAGACTTTTGTCTCCCGCCAAGTATTTTTCACAAAAGCGAAACGCTGGAGGAAGAGGAGAGGGAGGAAGCAATTCAATACTGGAATGTTGACGCGATGTGTTGGAGGTTGCAACAAACGTAAGCCACGTCACTGCTGCCGCCAGACAGTCAAAAACTAGCCGCTACGTTTCCACCCAATTCGTCTATTCTTCTCAATAAAAAGAGAAGGGATTTATAAAAACGAATGAAACTCATCTCCGGGCGTTTCTTCATTAAGTTAAAAGCTTTTCAAAGACTAAAGAGGCTTGTCGGCCATTTGCACAACATACTGTTAAAACAAGGTGAACATTTTCACCTTTCAGGAAACAATGGTCGGCCACCAGGGGACGATGACCTACGAAATTTTCCTTAAGACCAACCCCCTTCCTCCGAAAGTGCGGATCCCGCGATCGTTGAAAATTAAATATGTTTGGTGAAGACACGTCACGTGTGGCGGTTTTTTTTGCATTTAGGAGGGGAAAGGCTGCGATGTGACAAGGAGGTGAAATTTGGAAGGAAGAGGAAGGTAAGGAGAGGAGACGAAACATGAATACTTAAGTTGAGTTCAGATTTGAAGCTGGAAGAAGTATTGGTCGAAAGTTGGAAAGAAGAAGAATTTAGGAAGGAAACAGAAAAAACTTTCACTATCTCCGAAAGCAACCGCCAAGTCGCACAAGTAATAATCAGATCTCAGGTAAAATCTTCCTTTGAGACCCAACCAATGCCGCCGACATAAAAGATTGGTTTTCCTCGGTGCTAATCGAGGTGATAAAATTATTAAACGAATAATAGATTGAGTTCAATATTAAATTGAATAAAACAGACCAAGGGATGTTAATTAGACCTGAAAAATTATATTCTCATCTTTTTTTAAATTTTCTATAATTAAATCCTTAGGTAACTAGTTAAATAGAAAAATAGCATCTTAAGAAACTAAAATACGATCCCTGGGTACATTAATATTTTGGAAGTTATCCTCCTATTTTAATGAGTATTTGGCTGTATTTTCATTCATTTTATTAAATGTCAGAAAATTGATTGTTTAATGGTTGCTTTTCTTTTCTTTTTTTTGTTTCTCAAAGCTTAGAAGTTTGTTACAGATAGGAACTCATTTTGTGATCAAATAAAATGCCTTTACTCTTTCCTATCCATTTATCTTACCGGATGTGCAATTATTTTCATTGCAAACTAATAAATAAACTGGTTAAAAATATGTTTGCATACACTAAATGAAGAATCTCTCGGTAATGATTTTCATTTCTATAAAATTGCAATACTGTTTCTTTTTCTAGGCGTGTAGTGGACCAATACAGAATTTACCAGAAGTTCCAGTCACGTTACTCAGAAGGTCAAATATTAATTAATGTCGGAGGAAATTGTATCTTATTGGCTTAATTAGGGAACTCGGAAGTCAATCTATCCCGCAGCTAATGACTTAGATTTCACGTTCTAAGTTCCACAAGAAGTTTATCAGTATAATTATACCAAATAAATGTTTATTATGTTCTTGTTATTTAGGACGAAAACAGTTGAGCCAGCGTTTTCACTACTCTACAAAACTTTGTCACTATATTTTTCAATAATCATATCAATTACCGACTGATTTTTCTAAAGGATTAAAGTAACGACCCTTTCACATAAAATCCAATTTTTTTATTTTATACTTTAAGGAAATATTGGTTATTTAAATTTATAATTCGTTGTATTATTGTCGATATTTAACTTCAGAAACAATTATATTACGTCAGAGGATTATATAAAATAAACTTAGTTTGGGTGTGAATCGGTCATTAATTTGTACAATATTCTTATGACATTTGGGACTTCTTCAGGTGTTAAATTTTGATGAAATTATGTCAAATGTTTTTAAAAAACGTCCTACATTGTCCGCCTCCGAGGGCGACGAAACGTTTAATTTAATTTTTTTTAAAAAAACTCTAATTTATTTGATTCGATTAAAAATATATTTATATATTTATCATAACATCATAAAAACGTTTCTATACTTATTATGCATACTTTGTCTGGCTGGACTGTTATAAACGTTTTAATTTCCGTCAGACTTTGCCTGAAGGGAGCAGAAACGTTGTTGCGACGTTAAGTGATTAATAATAATGTATTGTTTATTTATATAAAATTTTACTCTTGTATATTTGATTATTAAATCATCCAAAAAAATAAAGTTATATTATACCACTGAAATTAACGTAAACTGTGAAAAATTAAGTATTGGTATGTTTATGATCTTTTGCTTTTTATCTAAGTTCTTTGCTTCTTATGTTTATATCTGTGGTATTGATTACGTCATACGCATTGTGCCGCTGTTTATTGACAAGGTTTTACATAGTTTAATTTCCTCACAACTGAAAATATGCAACAAAGTTTGCATTAACGTTAGGTAAAGTGTGTTTTTTAATTGTTTACATGATTATTTGTTCTGTTATTTGTTCTTACTGTATTATTTAAGATAAATTGAATAGAATAGTTAGTACGACTTGGTTCCTGACTAAGTAAGTGGCACCTGTTAATAATTCTGCCAAAGAAAATAACTGAATAAAAGCGGGGGAAAAAAATGTTGTCGTAATTGCCTTTATTAAAACCGCGATGCAGTCACTCGGAGCGCCAACGAGTGTTTGAATTCCTCGGGGCAATACAACGCTATTGATCGAAATGCTTCATTACGGACGACCGCTTTCACTGTTCGAAACGTCTGGCCAAATGAATCCGTGCACCGAGTACCTCACATCGTCTGCAGAACATCGAAAAAAGACACAGAAACGCATTTCAAAATCTACCAGGTTTTCTATCATTCAGTTCTATTAACTGAACTATATTTCTTATCTAGAATCCATAAGTTATTTCAAGGATTAGATGAGTATACATCGGGGAAAATAATACATGTTGTGGTACGCGATTGCCTGTACCACATAATATTAATTAAATTGTATTTTTTTATTTCTTATTTCTTGTACATAAGTATTTAGATCTAAGCAGGACGAAGTCGGGAGCATGAATGAACGCGATAGGTTAAGTAAATGACGAATTACAGTCATCTTCTCATCCTCGGCCAGAAAACGGAAACATTAAGGTTCGGTAAATATTATTGGATGATATGTCCTGCGGAAGACATGGGCAGCAGATGTTATTTACCAGCAGCAATCCATCCACTTGGTCAGCCCGTGGGAAAAAGTAAAAATTGACCTGACGCCTGGACCTGCTATTTTATCCCGATTCCCCGAAAGCCGGAACAATAGAGGCAAGTGACTTCATAACAACAATTTGTTATGCAGTGCCCAAGATTATGAAGGACACTTGCCGCCGAAATGACAATCTCCAGAATCCTACCCTCCATATGGAGGAAGTAGAAAGTGCACCACGACCACCAGGAGAGATTTGGGCGGGGCGAGAAGAACAAAACCAGGGTGCACTAGGAGACGAGACAGGGCAGTTTATCGAAATTTTTACTTTAACAGAGCAGTTTATAGAAACATTTACTTTTTTGAGATCAGTTTATCGAAATTTTTACTTTAACACAGCAGTTTACAGAAACATTTTTTGGAAGCATTTAGAAGACAACATTGAAAAATTAAAAAATTGTTACGTCAGTTTCACTGGACTTAAAATCTGATCTAACCATCCGTCCATCTTTGAAGCCTCCGACGCTTGGGAGACGACGTCCAGCAGCCATCAGCTGCCAGCAAGGACGTCGGGGATCGTCACAACACCACCGTGGTGATGGACTCACCCACCTTGTTGTTTCCTGCCTCTGGTCGTTTTTATATAAAGTGTTCGCTTTTCCCCCTCCCCCCCCCCAATATTCGATTTATACCCACTGAGCGTTTAGCTTTCCCCGAGTTTTAAAGATTGAATCATGCTCCCGATGTAGTGAGCGAGGATCCCCTTTAAATATCTAATTTAATAAATCAGCATTTGTTAAAATTTAAAACTTATAAATTTTTTTTATCCCGTATTAATTAAACAACATAAATTCATTCTCCCCACACTTACCTATTATAAAACGTGCACCACAATGTATGAAGGTGTCTTCCTTGAGATGCGGACGTGACAAGTCTTCTTGTTGCCGAGGGTGGTTCGTGGGCGCAAGCTCGAGGACATCCCCTTTACACGGAATCAGATTTCCTGCTAACAATTTTCCTTGCGACAGATTCGTTATAACAGCGTCCAGGGTGTTTTAAATCACGGGGCCTCTTCTTCAGGACTTAAACTGTTTAGAGTAGAAAGTAAATCGCATCATATTTTTTTTCCTCCTCTGGTTGGACTTTATAAATAATGTCAGCCTCGTCTCCTTTCTTAAAGTCGAAATGCAAGTCAATTGACTAATCGTCTTTGCCTTACTTTGGATGCTTTTTTTTTCTGAGAATGTGAGAGCTTTGCGACTTTTTATTTTATTTCCTGAGCACAGCGCCGATAATTCGTTACATTACCGTGTCCCACAATCGTGGTCATTATCAAATAAAATCTACAAAACTTGATTTCGCCAAATGCAAAGGTTCATTACTCACACACTGTTTAAATCTTCAAAGCTTTCTACGTGGGGCCTTCTTTTTTTAAAAAAACACCTTCTAATCGCGAGTTAAATTTATTAACAAGAGAATGTTAACGGAGAAAAAAAATCTTTGGTTTTAAATCAGTCTCAATTTTGGTAAACATTAAATTTGTATTTAAATTTCTAAGAATATATATAGAAGCTTTAATAAATAATCACCACCCAAAATATTGATACATAAATTATAGTAGATTAGAAAAATAATATTAATATAAAGAAAATTAATAATAAAGAACGGCTAATATAAGTATGAGTATTAGGAAATCATTATTCGTATGGTGTGCGGCGTTTTATGGGTGCGAAAAGTGGACGGTAGGACTTGTAGACAGGAAAAATAATAGAAGTATTTGAAATGGAGTTCTACAGAATAATGAGATGGGTGGTTAGAGTAACTAGTCAGGAAGTTCGAAGGAGAATAGGGGAAGAGAGAACAATATGGAGGATTTTGAAGGGATAGATTAACAGGCCACGTTTTGAGACACGAGGGTCTAGTCAAATAAGCATTAGAGGGAAGTGAACAGAAAGGGATGTTTGAAAAGAATAGAAGCTTTTTGTAATGTGATGCTATAGGAGAATTAGGTGAGTAAACAATCAGGACGTTCTAAGCAGAATAAGAGGAGAGAGAAAAGAATACGTAGCACTTTGACCAAGAAAAGGCCACGTTTTGGGACATTAGAGGGAAGTGAACTGAAGACGAAGGCGGAGTATGGAATATCCTAAGGATATTGGGGAAGATGTGGAATTTGGTAGCTGTGTAGAAATGATATGGCTTGCGCAGGACAGGTTAACATGGAGGGTTACATCAGACAAGTCGGTGAGGCTGTGCTGAGTGTCTCCAACATGGGGAATTCTTCACCCAGTGACGAAATAATGTGGCGATTGCCATATACACTCATCACAGTAATATGAATATAAATAAAAATATTAATTCTACGGGAAGATTTCTTAGAATTGCCGCCGCGGCGTGAAAACCAACTGCGAGTTATAAGTTCTATATCATTCATCCCATTTAATATCTGTTGTTGCAGTAGGCTGAGAAAAAAAACTAACCGCTTTGGATCGTCGATACGATGCATGCATGAATTGATATATTGGTAAATTTTAAAATTTAGTAATTGCTAATATGAAAATAAAAAGTAAACTATGTATTTTGGTGTCGAAACCGCTGTAATGCGAGTCGCAAAAATTTAACCATTAAGTGGGGAGGAAAATTTTATTCTGTTAGAATATTGAAAAAATATTTATTCATGTTACTGTACCGGGGGAATTTTGGGCTCTCTCCAGATACTGGGAGGTTCATATTGTGACGTTTTCAATTTCGGTTTAGTTATGTTGACCAAAAATTAAATAATGGATAATATAAATAAGTTCCCAGCTAGTATTTAAATAAAATAATAAAAAAGCAATGAAATAATTACTCTTCAGATCAATTGATTACAAGAAAAGAAAAGCAATGATGGTATGAAGGTCGTGAGTGCACAACCCGACGAGGGTGATACATCAATTGCGATACGATAGGTCGAAAGGGGTGGGGAAAAAACCGAAAAGATTACAGCCTGAGAGGCACGAACAGAACATTTGTCTCGGGCAATTTGATTCATCGGACGCTCCAAGCCACAGGAACCGTAATATATCCCCGGGAAAAGCTTTCCCGAGGACAGAGATGTAAAATAAATGTTCACCGACGTCACACAGACCCGAAAATTGTAGCCGTAGGCAGAGGGAGTTGTTCATTAATTGAAAGAAACGGTTAAACTGCTATTTTTATAGCAAACTAGGCGTGAAATTAAAAAGAATCAATTAAATTATTTGATAATCAACAGCTTTCACCTCTCCATTTGGCACGAAACAAGTTTTTTGAGGTTATGTAGTGTCAGTAAGTAGATTTAAAAAAAACATCAAAACGGCGAAAAGGAATCATCTTAATTACGAAAACAACATTTCGTTCTTCAAGGCTGCAAAAGTATTATTTAACGCCTTATATTACTACTCAAATAGAAAAATAACCTATTGCAAATATAAAATCGTATGTATTAGTTTAAATTAATAATCAACAGTGAAATGTTTGAGGGAAAAAGAGATTAAATTAGAGAATAAAAATTAAGAGCCACACAGCGTGTCGTAAACTTTGTTAGTTATATTATAACAGTTTATTGCATATTATATAACAGTAAAAGAAGTAAAACTGATTAAAAATCACATAAAAGAGCCCTTAATAAGTCTATTTTTCTAAAATTATAATATTCTTCAGAAAAGATCACAAGTAATAAATATATATATAAAAGTGTATCAGTATAAAATCAAGGAAATAGATAAATTGAAGAAAAAAAATTTAAGCAAAGTGTCTACCGAATTTGGGAAGTAGGATAAAGCTTTTCTGCAGGATTAGAGGAATATCTTTGTTCGTTTATGTGAATGTAATTATAAATAAATAATTTATTGAATAAGTGACAACATTTATTTAAATACAATAAACAAATAAAATGCGGCCAAAATGACAGCAAAAAAATAATAAATATAATTACGATGTTTCGTTCATAATTGTGGACTTCATCAGGTAAATATTAAATGGATAATCTTATATCCACATATGTAATACTTTTGTCCATTTAAAAATATTTTCACAAAACGGGTCAAACGTCGTTGATTATATCAAGTAAATATTAAATTGTTTTGCTGACAGATTTTTTTAATTTTTTTAAATACATGATAAAATCTTGCGACTCTGTAGAAGTAGTGGGAAATAAAAGATAAGTATACGCTTATTACAAGGGAAAACGAACACAACACTATTAAATGTTTCATAATAGCGTGACTTTTAGAGGTTTGGATCACTATCCCAGTGAACGTGCCATTTGGTTCGTGAGGGGTTGAGGCTTCCACTTTGAATCAGTAGCCTGCGGGAATGACTGGGAAGTTCTTCCGAGGTTAACGAGGACCGAGGAAGCAGATGGTGAAGTTGGAGAGATCATCAACGTCACCAAGCAGTATTTACCTTTAACAACAACTCTCATAACATTATGGAAGATTTTGGTTTTAAATGAATGATTGTAAATTGTATTAACATAAATCAGTGTCAATTATAATTTATTACTTTTTCATTGCAACCCATTTTAATGTATAAAAGCGGTTTAATTTAGTTTAGTTAAATAAATTTTAAACTTCTTTTCTGGTTCTCATCAAAATTTTCCAATGTCTTTTAAAGCTTTTAATTATCCATTATTAAATCAGTTACATAGCGAATTGGACAATCTTTGATTTTCGGCCCGTAGCTTGCGTGTAACTTCTTTATTAATTTAAAAATTTGCTGAAGAGGTCCACACAGTTGGTATTTATATTAATTAAATTTGTTCGCTGACATATTTGGCCATATTTTTTTTATCAAATTAGCCTAATGTCATAAATAAAAAAAATCAATCAAGGGGAAGGAAATAAAAACCCTACGCTTTTCCGACGATATTGTTGTATTAGTACTATTTATTATTACTAAAATGAATATAATAATATTTGCACAAAGACAATAGATGTGTAGGTATAGACATGAGTAGTATTATGGAAAAGTGACTAGGTAATCAGTTTATCAATTTAAAAAAATATATTCCTGAGGACGTTCACAAATGTGGATGAAACGTTGTAATTATAACAAATAAATCTACATTTGTAGTATTAGGGGAGTCAGATGAAGACTTGGTAGCCATAATAAATGGCATTAACGTGTCCTGATGAAAGAGTTGAATATGAGAATTAATAGAGGGAAAACTAAGGTGATCTATACTACACTCCATCACCTTGGTTTCCTATAGGAAACAGTGGAATAACAAAGGGTGTTAGATTGGGAAGGGATATTTTGAAGAAAATTAAGCAATTCTGCTACTTGGGAAGCGTAATAACTAGATTAGGATAGCACAGGCAAAGAAGGATTTCGCGAAAACAAGGAATTTACTTAGGATAAGTTGAGAAAATCCTTGCTAAAAATGATAGAATGAAGAGTGGCGTTGTATGGGTAGGAAACGTGGACGATAGGAGCTGCGGAGAGAAAAAGAATAGAAACCTTCGAAATGTGGTGCTGTAGGCATAATGAGATGGGTGGATAGAATCACTAACGAGGAAGTTCTAAACAGAATAGGGGAAGGGCGAACAATATGGAGGACGTTGACCAAGAGAAGGGATAGATTAATAGGCCACGTTTCATCAATCTGAGGAGATTCAATATTTCCACAGTCAATTCATCAGCTTTGAAGAAATAATATTTAATTAATATACACAATACTTTTTCATAATCATCAGATAGAAACTGGATCTGTAACACAATAACCAGCGATCATCCTCATCCCCCCCTCCCTTCCCCAACCAAAGACTCTACTCCCCCCTTTTATAAAAACTTTGCACAAGTATGATCTTTTTTTTTTCTAAACTCGGTGACTGTTACTAAGCCGTCGTAAATATATTAAATAAATATTAATTTTTAGACACAGTTTTCTGACTTTAAGTTTACAATAAATAAAAAGGCGTCCAATAAGTCAGCATATAAATTTATTACTATTTAATTAATAGCATGGAGGCTTGCATCAGACCAGTCTGAGGATTGAATGTCAAAAATTATGATTTTTGAATACTTGTCGTGTGGCTTGAAAAGAGTATCATCGCCTTTCCTTGTGCCTAGCTTTAGTGTCATTTTGTTCTAAATTGGGGTAAGCGTTTTAACAAAGGTTATCGATCTCCGTACGTGGTCGATAATTTAATTTTCCCCTCCGTGTGTACGTTTGTCGACGAGGGACTCATACATCACCGCAAAACAAGCGGCCGAGGTAGTTGAGACATCTGCTGGCCGTCTATATATATATTTTTTTTATATGAAACCGTAAAATGAAAATGATATTGGAGGTCGTTTCGTCATTCGTAGGGAACTGAACTGTCCGGGCGCTCGGCTTTATTATTCATAAACTTAGCATTACCATCTGATATGTTCCATGGCTATCTCGCTCCTCGCGCTAGTGTTACTTTCTTTTAGAAATAAATCCTGATATGAAATTTTCCCTCTCTACAGTGTTTCATAAATAGCGGCGAGACCAGTTGACCAAGTGGAAGAGAACATTCAAGTCGTATTGATTCCCCCCTCCCCTTTTAACCTTGACTTATTATCATTGCTCATTATTCTGTCTTCAGTAGTATCGTCAGACCACGGAGTAATTTCAGGGATGAGATAATAGTAACCAATTAACCAACCTGCTGTGGTGTAGTGGTTAGCGTCGCTGCAGAGGGAAACTGCTCCAGGAGTAATGAAATATTTAAGTTGCAAAAGCGTGCAATTAGGATACTTTCTAGCACGAATTCTAGATCACGGAGTTGCAAACCTTTCTTCAAAAGTTTGCAAATACTTACTTTACCGAGCCCGTATATATTTATGAAATATTAAAGTTTGTAAAGCGAAACACTAATTTGTTTCAAACAAATGGCGAGTTTCATGAATACGCGACTAGAAATCGTTCAGCTCTAAGGTCGGACAAGCATCGCCCTTGTTCTCTCTACACCAGAAAAGTATTCACAATACCCCCGGGGATAATTTTATACAACAGCCTTCCTTCCTTCCGCCAGAGGTTAAAAATAGTACCTACAAAAGCTTCGTGAAGCAGAGTAAAACTATTCTTTTAAATGGCGCTGCTGCTGTTTTACTCTGTGGTACAGGATTTTCTTAATCGTCCTTCTAGTATTTAAATCAAGGTTCCTGCTGCAAGTGTTGAATGAGCTGCTGCCTTATAAAATAGCACATCACATATCTTTAAAATTTCTATTCAGTTTTTTCTGCTCTTTTGTTTGTGTTGTTTCATGTATATAGCTGCTGCTGGAGCAAGGACAGTTTCCTGGTCCAAGTAGTTAAAACTCCATTGCGTGTTCCTCAGTGTGTGCTTGTTTGTGTTTCCCAGTGTGTGTCCGTGTTGTGTTTATATTGACTTTTGTCTATATACACTTTCTTTTACTAATCTATTTTAACTTTATTTGTCTTTAATTATGTACTTTATTTTGTTCATTTTTAATGTATGACGTATCCTATTTCCTCAATCGAGGATTAATGGAAACAACAATAAATCTAAATCTAAGAGGTCCTGACACGGTCTTGGACTTTTGTGTCGCCATTGTCACAGAGACTGGGATTAAGACTGCTGGGTCAGTCCGAGCTAAGTGGTCCAGAACTGGTAGCCGCACCATCTCAGGGGACCCTCATGCTTCAGCAGTTCAAAACTAATTTTGTTTCAATTATATTGTGTCCTGTTCAAAAATGGCCGCACGACGTCGTTATTCGATTTTGCAAGTGTCTACGAATTTCTCAATAATCCACGACTGTGTTGACGCATCCTTTTCAAGTAAACTGCATCGTGTTCAGTATATATAAACCTACAACTTAAACCCACATTAACTAACATAATATTAGTTTTTGATGTACTCTGGGTTTCACGAAGTTGTCGATTCCAAATGAAGGAAATTGAATTTTCATAAGCTAATTTCTGCAAGCGTAATAACTGCGGGTTGGTAGAATTATATTTGGCATAAAAAGTAGGACAGCACTGGCGAAAAAGAGGAATTTCCTTAGGGGTAATATAAGTGTAAATATTAGGAAAACATTGCTAAAAATGTTGATATAGATCGTGGCATTGTATGGATGCGAAACGTGGACGATAGGAATTGCGGTAAGGAAAAGAATAGAAGCCTTTGAAATGTGGTGCTATAGGAGCATGAGATGGGTGGATAGAATCAGTAACGAGGAAGTGCTAAAGAGAATAGGGGAAGAGCGAACAATATGAAGGACGTTGATCGAGAGAAGGGATAGATTACTAGGTCACGATTTAAGACATTTATTAACAAGAGAATGTTAACGGGGAAAAAAATCTTTGGTTTTAAATCAGTCTCAAATTTGGTAAACATTAAATTTGTATTTAAATTTCTAAGAATATATATAGAAGCTTTAATAAATAATCACCACCCAAAATATTGATACATAAATTATAGTAGATTAGAAAAATAATATTAATATGAAGAAAATTAATAATAAAGAAGGCTAATATATGTATGAGTATTAGGAAATCATTATTCGTATGATGTGTGGCGTTTTATGGGTGAGAAAAGTGGACGGTAGGAGTTGTAGACAGGAAGAATAATAGAAGTATTTGAAATGGAGTTCTACAGAATAATGAGATGGGTGGTTACAGTAACTAGTCAGGAAGATCGAAGCAGAATAGGGGAAGAGAGAACAATATGGAGGATTTTGAAGGGATAGAGTAATAGGCCATGACATGAGACACGAGGGTCTAGTAAAATAACCATTAGAGGGAAGTGAACAGAAAGGGTTGTTTGAAAAGAATAGAAGCTTTTGTAATATGATGCTATAGGAGAATTAGGTGAGTAAACAATCAGGACGTTCTAAGCAGAATAAGAGGAGAGAGAAAAATACGGAGATCTTTAACCAAGAAAAGGCCACGTTTTGAGACATTTGAGGGAAGTGAACAGAAGAGGGAAATGGGATGGAATACGCTGAGCAGATTAGGGAGGAATTGAGAAAAGCTTGTTATGCGGAAATGAAAAGGCTTGCGCAATGTAGGCTGCATCAGACCAGGCTTAGAACTGAATACCACAACAACAATAGTCTTTTGGTTATTTTTTCCGAAGATGTGTTGTCCTTTGGTGGTGAGGATTCTAGTATATTTTTCGTCTGAGAGTTGGCACTGGGGCAGTGGAAAATGGTGTGATTGTCTATTAGATCGTTAGTAATACGATAAATATCACTTTTAAGTTAGTCAAATATCACTTGACAAGCCAGAGATTTGTCGATCTGATTTTTGAAAGTAAAAAAAAAGAAAGCCAAGTACATCCTGTCATGACAGGGGCTGTGATGAAGTATCGACGAGCAGCGTGAGTGCGTCGACCCCGGAACATGCACCCCAGTTTCCGACTGGGGTGAAGCTTCGACCGACTGATGTTTTATGATCCGTTCCTGTCTAAAAATAAGGCCTCGCGCTTGTGTTCGCCTGTCTGCAGAAATGTTCGCGTGACCGCTTCTTAAGACGATGTGAATCAAAATTACCATCTCATTGCCCGACAGACTATTATTAGAGTCGACTTTGCTTTGACTCTCGTATTTGATTAAAAGAAAAATTAATACAACACTGCTTCACGCATGTCAACTCGAGACGGGTAATAACATTACGACAACTTATATACATATATATATATATATATAATAAAAACGTTCAAAATACACAAACTATTTTAACTGCAACAATTTTTCAACATATAGTCTACTAAATATAACAGGCGTTCCTTTTCGGTTATTTCCGTATGACTGACATAATGTTCAACACTTTAACCATTCAATTTTAAAAAAAAATGAGATTCAGGGTGAACTTTTAAAAGATAAAATTTTAGATAATAGTAGTAAATACATTTCCTGAATACATATTTCCTTTTTTAATCTTTTCAGAAAAAATAACGTCACTTCGTGTGAAAACAAAAAGCTGCATAACTGTTGCGTAAGGACTCCTATGGGCTATAAAAGGAAACCAATTGTCTCGTTATAGTTGCTGGTCGATGTTTAAAATGGAATAAAGCAAGCTGTGTGTGAGTCGTTAGTAAAATTCTTTTAATGTATTCCTTCTCTTGGTCAAAATCCACCATGTTTTTCTTTTTTCTCTTATTCCACTCAGAACTTCGTGGTTAGTAACTCTATCCTCTTATCGACATCCTTCTGTAGCACTGACTCTTATATAATCTTTTTCGAACTGTATTGCTTGTTCTTATTTTAAAGATTTTGTGACGTTCCACTCGCCTAGCCCTCATTGTCCGCCGTTTTATTCCATCCTACGAACCTCGGTTCCTGTAGTCCGTCGCCATGATATTACACGGTGGGTAGCGCTCTGGTGGTCCGAAATCCGAGGTACCCTTGACGCTGGAGGAAAGGTGGAAGGTAGCGAGCGTGTTGCGAGAGCACGACCACGAGGACCCTTCCTTCTCGATTTGGGCGTCGGTCTGAACGCTCGGTTCCAGGGCTGCACCCAGGAAGGGAACAGCGGCGCGAGTCTGAAATAGTGTACCAGCTTTGTACTATTTTCTCTGACCGCTTAAACGATTCTTTTCATTCTTTTCCTCACGTGAATAAACCTTTTTTAATTTTTTGTATTGCTGTTATGGTTTCCGCTTATCCCAACCTGACACGTGGCGACCCGAGAGGTCAGAACTAAATTACGACAACGAAAAGGAGTTTCTTTACAATATGTATAGTAAATATCCTGAAATTGACTCACTCAAACATTTAAAAACCAACTTGCTCTAAACCCTGGCTGCCTTCCTCTCGTTTCCACATTCCTCCTTGAAAATTACATTCCTATTCTATTAAAGGGGACATGCCACTTTCTGGATCACCTTCATGTAAACTGTTACCCCCCACCCCAACCTCTAAACAAAAGTGCTGGAAAAATTTTTAATCTTATTTGTGAGCGTCGGGCTTTTTCGGAATTAATGGAGAATGTGATCACGAATGCTCAAAATCGCAAATGCAGCGCCGCATCGGAAAAATGGCTAGTTAAAACGCTACATTCTTTTTTTTAAAAAAAGAAGGGGGCATTTTAAATAAAATGTGTGTAAATTTATATATTGTTTTTCTTATTCTTGGATTATTATGGAAAAGAGCCAAAAATTCAAAGTGAAATAAATCGCATCTGCAGCAGAAAAATTGCACGTTATATTATTTAAAAACGGGTCTATTTAGTGACTTTTGTGCAAATTTATATATTGATTTTCTTATTCTTGGATTTAGTATGGAAAAGAGCCAAAAATTCAAAATGAAATAATTTTAGGAATTAATGGGGAATGTGATCACGAATGCTCAAAATCGCATCTGCAGCAGAAAAATGGCACGTTAAAACGCTACGTGCTTTAAAAACGGGTGTTTTAAGTGACCTGTGTGCAAATTTATATATTGTTTTTATTATTCTTGGATTTAGTATGGAAAAGAGCCAAAAATTCAAAATAAAATTAATGGGGGATGTGATCACGAATGCTCAAAATCGCACCTGCAGCACTGCAGCGGGAAAAAATGGTGTGTTAAAACGCTACATAATTTTAAAAACGGCCCTTTTAAGTGGCCTGTGTGTAAATTTATATATATTTTTTCTTATTCTTTTAGTATGGAAAAATTTCAAAGTGAAATAATTTTGAATCTGGGGAGTGTCCGTGAAATAAATTTGCCTTGAATGTCTTCCATAAATTGTCAGAATACTTGACTGAAGGAAGTAGTAGAGGTAATGTGTCATGTGTGACGTAAGAAGTGAGTTGTACGTACGACCGTCCGGTCGTCCGGCTATTGCAGAATGTGGCGCTCGTTGCAGCCCAGACGCACCTCGTTTCCGACGGATCGATGTGTGCCATTTTCTTTACGAGTCTTGCGTTCGACTCCTGACCTCCTTACAGTCGTTTGGCCCATTACCGAGATTAAATTTTTGATAAAGGACACAACACAAATTGATCTAAATCTGGACTTGTTACTTTCTCACCATTTTTATAGGAAGGGGGAGAAAAAAAGTATGTTTCTCACCCACGCGCCACACAAACGTTACGACACATCAAGTGAAACGAATTCAGCTACAAGGCTCCTTCCTTCTCTACGGGAGACTTTATTATCCATTAATTTATATACTAACATAGTAATTTTCATCCACACGTCAGTAAGAGCGAATTCGGCTGAATAATATGAAAAATAAGGATGTTTTGCAGATAAGTCCGATAATAGTCGGATATATTTAAATGCATAGTACTGTGGTGTTCGTTGGTTACACCATCAAAATATTGTTGTACAATCAAACGAACAATAATAATAGTAATAATGTATTTAATTTGAATAGAAATATAACTCAAATTAAGTTATAGTGGAAAACATATAAATTTACGATATCAATTTAATCATTAGCTCAGTCGGTAAAAGCAAAGATAATACTCTACGCAGCTTCTTAAATGGCTGCTCCCGGGAACGCGGGTGACGAACGATATAGTTGAAAATTAAAATCGCGAATCAGACGAGAATGGTTTGTGTGGAAAAACCGAGGTAAATTGCCGTTACCAGATGACGTCGTTCTTCGTTTTTGTTCGTATGCCGGTTGTTCCTTTGCTGGGTCACGTCTTCTTCATATTAAGATTCTCTAGCGCCTCTCCTTCCTTCAGATCAAATGTTGTCTTTTTATTTTCTGTACTCCCACCAAATGAATCTCCTTTCTCGAAACGTGCAGAAACTAAATTTTATACATGTCGCCTTGTTCTGCCACTGCTTCGTCTCTCCCTAGCGTCTCTCTCCCTCAGGCAGCCTCCCTGCACCAACTGTCCAGGCCATCAACAATGTTGCAGCCAACAATGTTGCAGACGGTGACGTTTTCCCGCCTACTCGGCCCCACCAAACCATTCTCGCCTTCCGTCCTGTATACGTAAATAACAAAAACTAAATTATTTTTGCTTTACCCGACTGTAAGGGTCATGAATCACCACAGTACTGTCTCTTTCTTTACTTATTTTCTGTCTTCTGTTTCCCTCTTCGTTAATTTTAACCCCGTCTTTTCTGTAATCTAGGAACTCAGACAAAGTAATTCTGGATAAAAAGCGAAGAGAATAATAATGCACATAGAGTGGTAATGCCAGGGCTCGCTCCTTGAGGACCAACTCGCCCATAGCTGCCTGCATAAGCGGCAATGTAAAATCAGCCCCCGCTATTTATCTATCTCATAGCAGCAAGGAAGAAATTAAAGTGGATTATTTTATCTGGTACAAAGGACTGTATTATACTCAAAATAAATAAATAAATAATCAAGAACATCACCAAAGCTCAGTCCACGCAATTTTAATGTTTATTAAACAAAATGCTCTCTTCTTAGACCAGTAGCTTTCCCCCCATCTGTAGTTCTAAACAGAATAGGGGAAATAAGAACAATATGGAGGGCTTCGATCAAGAGAAGGGGTAGATTAATAGACCACGTTTTAAGACATGAGGCTGTTGGAAAAATTATCATTAGAGTGAAGTGTATGAGGTGAGAACAAAAGAGGGAGACCAATGATGGAATTTCCTAAGCAGATTATGGCGGATTTGGGATGTGCTAGTTATGCTGAAATGAAAATGCTTGCGCAAGATAGGACAGCATGGAGGATTGCATCAGACCAGTCTTAGGATTTAATACTAACATTTTATCACTAGAGGCGGTTCATCCAGTCACATACGTATCCGTAAAATTCAAAGATAAAAATATAAAGATGACATACTTTCTTTAGGCTTACAAAATTTTATTCTTTGATATAGATTATATGGATGGATTATTTATTCTCACGATAACTAAGCATGTCACGTAAGAATATAAAATTTACACGGAAGATTGACAAAAGTGACCCTGGTTTGAAATCAATGTTTACGAAGTTTACATCGGCAAATTTATCAAACGGAAATTTTAAAAAATATATATATATATTTTTCTCGCAAATTTTGGAGGAGACTATAACACTGTTTTTCCTTGGATCTTAACCATGAAAATAAATGATTTCCCATACCTTGAGACTGAACGAAATATTAAAAATAAAACACTACCACCTCAAATTATTTAAATGTCGTCAATTTAAATTCATAATTTAAAACATTTTAATATGTCATTTAAACAGATTTTGAAGAGAAAAATAATTAGTAAATGCTCAAATTTTTAAGCTTTCCGCGCAATGATTATTTAATTTTTTTGCGAGTGTGTTTTGGGAATATTGAGGTTTTATTTGCTTTTACAGAAAATCCTGTATTTTGTGGATGGCCGAATTTTATTTTGATTTTTTTTTTAATTGTGGTAGTGATATTTGCGGAGTGGGTGGAGTATTCTCTGACCTATGTATCACATTCTCCTCCTACGCGCAACTACGTTAATGTTATCCGCTATATATCTTGGAATTGTGTACGCAGTAGTTTAAAGGTCTTCCGTTCAATGTTATCCATCTCCATAGTAACTGTTAAAAGTCTCTCTTCATTCCTAAACCAAAAGTAAAATAATTACTCTTTCCCCATGCTCTTTGTTTGATAGAGCTACTATTGTCTTTAATTAAATCCTTTAGCTTAATATCTTCAAGGGACGTCTATATTAAATGATTGATTGTAATTAGAAGTAGATAAAATAAAATAAACTATTTTTAATTGAGTCTCAATTTTAATAAAAACCAAAATTATATTTTAACCAAAGTTGAATTCAAGCCAGACCCAACATTAGCAACTTTAATTCAACCCACATTTCACTAGTATAATCTCACACTGATTTAAATCAAACTTCTTCTAACACAAACAATTAAAAAATCAACCTTTACTCTACCAAAATCCACTGTTAAGTTCAGCTCTGCACTATTAACTTAAATCCACTAGTTTTCCTGCAATGTAAACAAATAAACCTCCCTCCCCCCCCAAAAAAATCCAAAATACCACATGTGCAGAAACAATTTTAGTAGAAGTGTCCAGAAAAAAAACAGATAAAGAAATATGATATAAGGAAATTGTGTAGACTAAAAAGAATGGAACAGACGTAGAGAATGAAACTTTGAAAGGGGAAGTAAATTATATTTTATCAGATTTAATTACAAGCCACACTTAACATTAGCAACTTTAATTCAAGCCACATTTCACTAGTATAATCTCACACTGATTTAAATCATAATTCTTCTAACACAAACAATTAAAAACAACCTTTACTTAACCAAAATCCACTTTACAAATCCACTGTTAAGTCATTCATTCAACTTTAATTCAAGTTTCCAATAAACACATTTAATCAACTCTAACACAACAAAAAAAAATACCTTCTTCAAACAAAATCCATAAAGTTCAACTCGATCAATGGATAGCTTTATCAAATTTCCTCAACAGATTAAACATATAGAGAACCCCCCTCTCCCCCCAAGAAAAATATACATTTCTGAAACAACTTTAGTAGAAGTGTCCAGAAAAATCAGATAAATAAAGATGATTTTATCAGGAAATTGTATAGGCAGAAAAGAATCGACCAGATATAGAGAATAAAACTTTGAAACGGGAAGTAAATTATATTTTATCAGTTTTTATTACAATTTTAAAAAATATATATATAAATGAGCTTTCGGGACATACCATAGTGATCTACAAATAAAAAGATCAAATTAAATGAAACACCACAAAGAGTTTTTAAAAACTATTCATTATACTGAAGCAAGTTTTTTTAATAAATTATGAATCTATTGTTAGTACCTTCTTATTACCAAATCTAAAAGATTAAGCAGTATATTATTAAATAAATACATTTCTAATTTTCCACGTGTAATGCACGTGGTTCCAGAATGCATCGCCTCACTCACTCACTCAGGGAACTTGTCAGTCAAACTTGGGAATTAACAACGTTTACATACTGTAGGATCTCCTGCGCTTACCGACAACATTTGGCAACATCCAAACCACAAATCGTCCAAATTGAATTTTGATTTTAATTTTAGTCCTAAAAATGTAATTGTTGACACGTCGAAATTTTATTTTCAATAAATAATTAAATAATACAACCAATAGGATTGGAACAATCTACCTACAAACAAAAAGCGTTAGTGCCAAATACTAAAGGAAATAGTATATAGGAGGATGGAACGTCAAGTAGAATGTGAGTTAGGAGAGATCAGTTTGGTTTTAGAAAGGAACGTAGGGACGAGAGAAGCAATATTAACTATGCAGTTCATTTTAGATGACAGGATAAGAGAAAACACAGGCCAACGTTCATGGCATTTGTAGATTTAGAAAAAAGCCTTTGATAATGTAAACTGGAGCACACTATTAATGATTTTGCAGAGGGCAGGAATAAAATTTCGAGAAAGAAGAGTTACCCATAACATCAGCAGTAAGAAGGGTGAGAAAAGAAAGCAGAAATCAATAAATGAGTAAGACAAGGATGCAGCCTGTCGCCCAGGCTCTTTAACTTATACGTGAAACAGAAGATGAAGAATATTAAAAGGAAATCATTCTGCAAGGAGAACCCTATGTTAGAAGAACACTTGGAAACCATAATAAATGGATGGCATGAACGTGGTCCTGGAGAAAGAGTACAACATGAGGAGTAGTAGAGGGAAAACCAAGGTCTATGGGAAACAGTGGAATAAAAAAGATTGTTACATTGGGAAGGGATATACCTGGACAGCATAATAATTAGAGTAGGATTGCACAGCCAGGAAAGAAAAATTTACTTACTGCTAATATTAGTATGGCGCAGAAATGAAAAGAATAGACGCCTTTGAAATTTGGTACTATAGAAGAATGCTGATAATCAGAAAGTCGGGCTGTGGAAAATAGGTTTAGATTAAACTTGAAAGCAATTTATAAGGAAGGATTTAAGGAAGCGAAGTGATGTTAGAATGGAATATTTTTTTTGATTTCCAATGCCGTATCTGAGGCCTATTTTAGTTAAATTTCTAAAATAGCCCCTAATTTGAGAACGAAATGTACGTGAATGAAACGTCTGAGTTGTCTACATAAGTGGTCATTATATTTCTATTTAAAACAACAGACGTGAAGTGAAATATTGAGCTTAAGAACGTTTTACTGTGTTAAAAGTGAATTTTTAAGGGAAATTTCCTAAGGATTTGTCAAGTCTCGGGGCTGGAATAAGAAGTCTCTCACTTCTCCCTATTGATGCAATTCAATTGATGCTATGGCAAAGTGTCCCACAGGCTTAACTCACGGGATATATAGGTCGAGAGTGAGGCATTGTGGGCGGATGACGCACGCATATCACAGCTGCCTGGAGACCCTGACTGTCTCTTTACGCCGTGTTTATGGGATAATTCCCTTCTTCCACTAGGTCATAGAAATGGGCCACAACACTTCGAAACGCTCACTTGGGATACGACGCTTCGTTTCCCGTAAACACGAAAAAGGGTTTTATCTTCCAGGTCAGGTGTACCAGCTTTTGGGAACGCTCCAATTGGTTTTTAATTTCTTTTTTTGTAGTTGCAATTATCACCTTCAGCACGAGTTATTATGTGACCTTGACGAAAGGCTCACTTGGAGAACAGATATTATCAGGAAAAGGGAAGAAATTGATCTTAAAGTTAAAGATCTGTACTGGATTCCAGGGAGAATCAACACAGAAACGCACACAAGACTCATTTGGACCCATGGAATTGAATTACGAGGTTTCCCTACCAAGTCCAACATTGATGGTGTAACGTACCTCTGTTAGGATTGCAGGATATAGTAAGGTTTTACACTAACAATATTATATTTATTATAAAAAAATATAACTATTTTAATATAATGGCATGAACGTAGTCCTGGAGAAAGAGTGCAATATTAAGATTAATAGAGGAAAAACCAAACTAATGGAGTGCAGTATTGGAAATAGTGGAATAAAAAATGCTGTTAGATTGGGAAGGGATATTTTGAGGGAAGTTAAGTCAAAGATCTGTACTGGATTCTAGGGAGAGTCACCACAGAAACGTTCATAAGACTCGTTTCGACTCATGGAATTGAATTACGCGGTTTCGCTACCAAGTCCAAAATTGTTGGTGTAGCGTACCTGTTACGATTGCAGGATATAGTAAGGTTTTACACTAAAAATATTATATTTATTATAAAAAATAGAACTATTTTAATATAATGGCATTAACGTGGTCCCGGATAAAGACTGCAATATGAAGATTAATAGAGGAAAAACCAAACTAATGGAGCGTAGTATTGGAAACAGTGGAATAACAAATGCTGTTAGTTTGGGAAGGGATATTTTGACGGAAGTTAAGGAATTCTGCTACTTGGGAAGCGAAGTAACTAGATTAGGATAGCACAGGCAAGGAAGGCTTTCGAGAAAGAAGAGGAATTTTCTTACGGGTAATATAAGCGTGAATATTAGGAAATCGTTGCAACAAATGTTCGTATGGAGTATGAATACAAATGGCTTTTATAAAAAAAAATTGTGAAGGGATCCTGAAATATTTCCCGCTTCCGCCAAAGAAATTTAATTTCCAATGATTACAAGGGGGGGTTGATTTCATCTCAGTTTCTCTCTCTCTCTCTGTAATAGCTTTGGATACCGTTTAGTACAAAGAGTATCTACTCTTTGGTTAGGTAATTTCAAAGTGCGTCGAAAATAGACTAATATCTCTGGCCGCGACTATTCAGATATAAACTAAATGAATTCCATTGCCATGGTACCGCTTAATAATGTCTCAGTTGGCTGGTTTTGCAGTAAATATCGATAAGTACCTTAGAACAGCTCATTATTATTATTTTTCTTTAAAAAAAGCATTTTAGTGCAATTTTGATGTTATAAATTTTTCAAAACATGAGCAAAGAGGTTAAGATTACGTGTGGTTTTCGTATTCACCGTGGAATTTCCTTGAAGCAGTGAACTAATATTTCGTTGTTTTGTGTTTTTACTGCAGCCCATGAATGGTTTTTGACGAAAGACCTAAACGTTATTTCAGACGGTAAGTGGCAGATTCACGTACTCAGTTGTATTGTTTCATACGGCTCGTTTTTTATTGTTGTCTTCTGAAAATTAATATCCCTGTTTATTACCTCGTTCGGGAGCAAATTGGAGTGTTTTTAATCACTAGAAATTATTGTCATGCTGCGTATAAGGCATGTATTGATATGACGATTAACCTTAACGGTAATACTGTGGGAAACTTTCCATTTCTTTACTATTTAAGGTTGTTGTTCCCATCTGATTGCATTTGGTCCGATATATAGTATGTAAAACTTTTTTTTCATGTTAACTCGCTCAAATTTACAATTGCAAAACAATAATTGATAACAATCTAAGCATATGGTGGTAAAAAGTAATTATTTTAGATTTTTTAATGAACATAAAGAAAGTATGAAAACAAACTACAATTCAATGATTTCTACATTAATATTGCTGATGTTATGACTTTTTTTTAAAAAAAAAGAAGATGGGTTAGGCTGAAGGGGAATAACAGGCCCCAAATGTATACGTCATATCCCCGCCCCGAACAAGCCGCGCCCATTAACTAACAGTGACGTCAGTAATATTCAAGCGTCATTTGCCACGAATAAATTATATTGATATTTTATCATCAAGTATATTTTTAATTTATTAAAATATTTCCCTTCATTCCAAACTCAGTTCTAAAATTAAATTTCAAGATTTTATCGTTGAAATTTATTAAATTTAGTGTTAATACAGAGGTTTGGAATATAATTTTTAAAGATTTTATAAATCAAATATTTGTAATATAGTATAAGTATTTCCTTCACTCCTAACACAATTTCGAAATTAATTTAAAGATATTTTCGTTTGTTTTCCTTCATTTCATTTAAACTTTTGAAATTGATGTTAAAGATTTTATATTTTAAATATTGTTAACTCAATAAAGTTACATTCTTTTATGATAACAAAAGCAATTTACTTGGTCAAAACAAATTTACATTAATCTGACAATGTTGCTATTTTCAATCTTTATGCCGACAATTCTTTTTTAATTAAAACTACAAATATATTTACAATAAAAATTATACAAATTAAATTCTTGAAACAATTTTTCTAATTCTAAACTCATGGTTGTATATTATGGGCGTTCTCATGGATCAGAATATAATCATACAAAATCTACTCAGACCTGGCAGTATAGGAAATCATCAAAAATGGTTACAGGTGTAATTTACCCCGTCAGCTTAGTGAATATTCCTGCTCCTTCCTCGTAGCAATTTCCTCCTCGGAGCCGCCGCCGCCGCTATTTGTCCCTGGTTCAGGACAATTTCCGGTTATCTTCCTTCTCTTGAACTGCCTGTGCAATAATGTGTAGATCATCTGTCCAGCAATCTCTCACCAAATCTGCCTTGCCATCTCTCTCTGAATCTCTTTTAAATCTCTCCCGTCTCCCCGCTCTTGAAAAAATCTGCCAAAAGTCTCTCTGCACGACTTTTTAAACTCTGCTCCCCACTTCTTTAGTTTATATCACCAAGGTGGCAGGAATGGAACATATATTGTTACACTTGGGGAAATACACCAGCCGATGCCGCCAAAGCTCAAAGAGATGTGTTTGGCCATTAAATCAATTTTCTTATTTTTGAAAACTGCGGCTGTTATGAAGGAAATTCTTTTCCGAATTACAACTACTTGAATAATTAAATCTGGTAAATGAATTAATATATTGTTGCTCGGAGAGGAGGCCTAATAGTCATTTTAGCAGAATATGGATGATGACGGGACAGGGTCCAGAAGGAAATTTGATGTGGGCATAACAGTTAAAAAAAAAACATCAATTTTGGTGGCAAATGAGAATTTTATGATTTAATATCTATATACCAAATCCACTGGATAATTGTTAAATACGAATAAAAACCATTTCAGTCTTCAGTGTTTATTTTAGTATGTTGAGAAGCTTTCGACTATTTCGCCATATTCATCTGTTATTACAGAGGATTTCAGTTTCATTACTTGTCATAAAAATAAAACCTGGCCGTAGTTGAGAGCATGAAGAAGACCGAGGGCGTGTAATTGGGCCACGGCTTGTGCTCTGGATGTAACCCATGGTCTCGTGAGTAGATGAAAGTGGGAAGAAGGAATGCGCGGGGAGGGATATAAATGAGGAGACCTTTGCCGTGGTCGCGACAGTCGCCATGTTGTCCATCGTGTGGAGCCCCACGGACGCTGGAGGAGGATCCACTCACTCCCTCATCAGCAGCCACTCTCAATGGTGAGGAGCATGATTTGTCGTTGACTTTCCGTCCATGGACTTGGCTGCTCTACTGCTACTGCTACTTATATTTACTTTTCTACTGCAATGTGTGCGGATTACACCATACGGCGTCTCTCGCCATCCAAGCATCCACCTCCTTTTATCTTTCCAATCTTCATCTCGCATAAATCTGTCCTCCATTGCTTGCATAACTCCTTCATTCCTTGTAAGTCTTCCTTTTTTTCTTTCGTTTTGGGGGTTGCCAGTAAAATATTCTTAATGGCTACCGTTCTTCTGGCATTCGTCTCAAATGTCCATACCAATTCAACCTCCTACCTTCCATTATAACCCCCTATTTCTTCCCGAATGTATTAATTTCTTATCCTTTCTGTTCTTGTCACACCACAGCTGCGTCTCCAGAAATCCGTTTCCATCGCTCTTAATTTTCCTTCATTTTCATTATTTATTTCCCAAACCTCAGAACCCCAATCGCTATGAAATACGCGTTTTCTACTTTAAATTCTTCTATTTTAAATTCTTCGAATTTCTGCCACACTTTCAGAGAAGGAGATGAAATTTGACATTAATTAAATAACTTCAACAGTTCAATAAATTATAGTTTCTCTTTAAACCGAAGATAAACGTTGTGATATATGTTTAACAGTTATTTCTTTTTAAAAAGAAAAGAAAAGGAGAATAAAAGTATTATGGTGTTGTTTAGTATATTTATAGCCTTTGTTCTTTCTCTAGACATAGGGCTAATTGTAATAAAATAATTGATTCAATTAAAAAGAATTAACGACCACACACAGACAACGTTTTGATTTAATTGAATCTATTACTAATGTTTTTGAGATTCTGCTTTTTTTAAGTTTTTTTTCCCCGTAACATTGAGGCAATCCCAAATGTGGTGACGAAACGTGGATTCAAATAAATAAAACTTTTGTGTATCTGGTCGTTAATTTATTTAAATTAATTATTGGAAAACCGACGTTTTTGATTTACTATTAATAATTCATTCGTCCAGACCCGGTAAATAAAACAGAATTATTGGTAAATCATATCATTATTGGTTTTAGCATCCAATTTTTTTTATTACTTAGAAGACTGTTTTCATAAATAAATTAACCAACACGTTCCAGTCCACAAATTGTATTTTCTGTCACCATTTACTGGCATAATCATCAGTGTCTCCTCCACAGCAATCCCAACATTAATGGACCATCAGCGAATGCAGCGGGTAGCGGACTTCTTGTGAAGAAAATTCCAAACAAAGACTGTACAATAGAAATGGGGAACGGGAAGAGGCCGATGGTATTGAGCCACCTGCCGAGCCGGCCACCTGTCGACATACAGTTCGCAGATCTGTCTTACTCGGTTCCTGAAGGACGGAAACGAGGTAACCATCTTTACTATTGAAGCTGAGTCAGTGGGACTCTATCGACGGAAGTGTATACCAACTTAATTACACTTATATAAAGTTACCAATATATTCAACCCAATACTTATAACAAATGTATTGCATAAAATTGGTAAACATGAGTGTTAAAGACAGAAACTAGATATCTTCATAGGTGCCTAGATACTCCGAGCTGATTTCCCCACTGATGAGCAGGATGGTTTACTCTTCAGTCAATCACTATTTGAATTAACTTCTCTTTTCCTTACATCTATTTTCTTTCTTCAACTGTCTCATTTTCTTTTCCCACTCAATTCTTAATAATTTTATCCCAGTATTCTATTATTTGACATAAAATTGGAGCAATAAGCGATTGAAAAACAGTCACCAATTTCAGTTATTTAATCATATTGTTCCTCAAAATCTAATTATCATTCAATCAGTGAATAACAACATTTCTGCCTTATCTTTCTTACATGCTTCCTCGCTCAATTACATCATTACCTAATTATTTTCTTCCTGCTCTTCCAGTGTCACTTTGGTCAGAGTAATATCAACGATGTATATTCCGATGACTGCTCACCATCGCTCTCCCATGCAATACAATTTACAATGGGTAACAAAATAACATGGAAGAAATATGCAGTGTTCTATTGCTGCTTGTACAGATACTTATAACCCAATAAATATTTTTTTAAAGTAGACACTATTTGTTCTTATTTTGATGGAACTAGTGCTTGCTGAGACACTACAAGAATTTAATGTGTATCAAATGTTTAAAATACACTGTATGCTTCACATATTGGTAATGTTCTTTTTAAAAGCCCAGTGAGCTATATAAAGATTTTAAAAAATTAATTTTGTGTTCACTATTTGCAGAAAATAATTCATCTTTTAAAAATTGATTTTATATTATATTGATTAAAATAATTAATTTTACATTTATAATACTAATTCATTTGTAGATATAATTGACACACAAGATGGAAAGAAAAATCATCGTGTTACAGAGTATAATACAAAACTTCAATAATTTCAGGATTCAACACTATTCTTAAATGTGTGAATGGAAAGTTCCGGTCAGGTGAGCTGACTGCCATCATGGGGCCTTCAGGAGCAGGAAAGAGCACCCTCATGAATAGTTTAGCAGGTTACAAGTAAGTTCATCTTCTCAGTTGGATTGATTAAATGTTTATTTGTAAACTATTTTATTCATTAAGCTTTTCCAATTCGTAACAGTGAGCCATAGCTTGTTTTCTGATCTGTCAGTTAAGCTCATTTTACTTATGAACATCATATGTAACAATTTGTTAATTTTGTTTGGAAAACCAGTATTTTAAATAGTTTATTAGAATTTTACCAGTGGAAAAAGTATTTCTTAGTGTCATTTGTATTTATCACTTTTTTAATGTAATATACAATATGATATTTTTTGTCCCAGAACATCACATTTAACTGGATCTGTTAGAATAAATGGCAAGGAGAGGCAACTTCGTCGCTTTAGAAAAATGTCTTGTTATATCATGCAGGATGATCAACTTCTGCCTCACATAACAGTAATGGAAGCTATGAATATTTCTGCAAACCTTAAGCTTGGAAAAGATATTTCAAGAAGTGCCAAACGTGTTGTGGTATGTTATGTTTTATTGATTTATTTATTGTGTAGCACAAGATTTTTTTGGTCCTTTTGAGATGTTTTAATTGCATATGAAAATTTTAAAAATAGAATGTAACTATCTATTATTTTATGAATGAGTGCTTGACTGAAATGTTTACATAGTAATTATGTCACAGAAATGTATTATAACTATTGAACAGTTGTTATCTGTTTGAGGAAGTTATAAAGATGACAGTAGATATTATATTAAGCATAAAACAGATAATAATACATTTGCCATAAATTCTATGTGATATCTTACAGCTACACAATTTAACAACCGTGTGTAACAAATCTTAAAAAATCTTAATATATTTATTTGTAGGTTGAAGAAATTCTTGAAATGCTTGGGCTATCTGAATGCAGTAACACGAAGACAATCAATCTCTCTGGAGGGCAACGCAAGCGTTTATCCATCGCCCTTGAACTTGTCAACAATCCGCCTGTTATGTTCTTCGATGAACCAACTAGGTAAGTAGTTGAATGTATTTGAAAGTAAAGCTGCATTTAGTAACAAATTATGATAGACATTTATCAAATGGTTTTTACAAATTATTTAGGCATATATTAACAAATATTACTAGTTATTCAGTTTATTTCCACATTTATTGCATGAAAGATTAGTTCAAGTTTTGATTCACAGTGGTCTGGACAGTGCTTCATGTTTCCAATGTCTGTCGCTGCTGAAGTCACTCGCTCGAGGTGGTCGAACAATTATTTGTACTATTCATCAACCAAGCGCTCGTCTGTTTGAAATGTTTGATCATCTCTACATACTAACTGATGGCCAATGCATATATCAAGGAAATGTACAAGGACTTGTGCCATTTTTATCATCTTTAGGCCTTCAGTGTCCAAGCTATCATAATCCTGCTGACTTTGGTAAGATTCAAATTACTTGTAATCCATATAAATTATTTAATTCAGCTTTCATTCATTCTTTATGAGAATTAATTTTATTTTTAATAATAATTGAAATAGGCGATAGAAAGAAAGATGTCTTCACAATCAAGTAATTAGATATAATGTTATATTGAATGTCAATTCTACAACAACTTTAGCCAGAAATATAAGGCACATACTCTTCTTTTGGTTTCCAGCCAAAACAATATATATTTTAACTTCTTAAAAATTATTTGTAACATTTTCAATCAACAATATCACAATTTTTATATGTGGTAAAAAATTATTTGTAATTAAGAAACAGTGTAACATAAACAGTTTCTAGATGAAAAATAATGTATTTATTTATTGTAATCCTTAGACATTATTTTCATGTTCATCCTTTTGTTAAAAACAGATAAATTAATTAAATAAATTACAATACAGTTATATTCCATACTTGGTGAAACAGTCATACAGTAACAGCAGGCTTACTTGATATGAATAAATAAATTGTTTTTACTCTGGAGACTTTATGGTTACACTTTTTCTTAATTACTTAAATTAACAGTCCTATTTAACATCAGTTTTAAATGGTTAACCTGGCATTTTACTTGGCTTGTTGAACAGTAATGGAAGTTGCTTGTGGAGAACATGGAGATTGTGTGCATAAGCTTGTTATGGCAGTCAACAATGGCAAATGCAACAATCTAAATCCTCAACTGCCAGCAGCAAATAGCTCAACATTGTGCATTGCCAATGATATTGCTAAAGAAGCATCAGAAAGTAAATTAATACTTTATATAATTCATTAAATATTTATGTTTAATAAAGTGTTAATATTTAACAAAAATTTGATATATTTTAAAATATTATTTTTGATATCAGATGATCATAATACTTATATTAATTTGTAGTAAGGATGTATTTCATTCCAGGTCTGTCAAATTTTTTCTTATCTTTGGAATAAGCCATTTTGTTCAAGCATTTGTTGTATATCTAGTTTTTAATTATTGGAATGAATAGCATAATAATTTAATGGTGTGGCCATTAAATATTGATAAAATTTTAATATTCTAATATAGTAAGAATATATATTCTATAATTTGCCCTGAAATTCAATAAGATTGTAAATGTTTGTAATGTGCTGATGAAACATGTTTTGTTGCAGGTTTGCATGCAAATGGAGTTGTAAAACCTGCAGCAACTTCAGTAACTGTTACTACTTCACTCTTAGACTCAGATGAAAATTTCTCCTTGGGTCTAGGTGCAGGCTTTCCCACTTCTGGATATGTACAATTCTATATTTTGCTCAAAAGAACTTTCCTCTCTACATTCCGTGATAAGGTAAATCAGTGCCTAATTTCTATTTAAAAATGTATACTTTCAGGATATTCTTACAATGTTAAATTATATGGCTCTTTATTTCATTTTCCTCAAATCATATGATGTTTAGAAAGGTATAGAAAAATCATCGTAAAGTTAGCTGAAATATTTATTTTTAATTCTTAACTGCCAGTTGATTCAGAATTAATTATTATTCCTACTAGTAACTGAGTTTGCTTGGTTCCAGTTTATTAAAATTTGGGACTGCATTTATAGAAGTTGTTATGGATAAATATTTTTAACTTCCCTTTCCAATTTATCCATAAAATGAAAAATATTGTTATGCAATAGAATCATTAATAGGAAACATAATTAATTAATATTCATGTAGATATTATATATCCTTAACTTTAATTTTATTACATTGTCTGTATATTTCATTTTATATTGTGCTTACATAATATTTTTTACTTTAGACTCTCACACTTATGCGGTTACTTTCTCATGCTGGGCTTGGTATCTTAATAGGCATGATTTATTTTGGCATTGGTAATGATGCTTCAAAAATTATAAGTAATTCAGGATGTATGTTTGCATCAGTACTGTTCCTCACTTTTAATGCCATGATGCCTACAATTCTAACATGTAAGTCATGTTCTTCAATAAATTCTAAGTTATGTTTTCATTTTAACTTGATAATTGAGTAATAATTCAATTTGTCTGCAACAGTTCCTCTTGAGATGGGAGTGTTTGTTAAAGAACACTTAAATTATTGGTATTCTCTAAAATCCTTTTACTTTGCAAAAACGATGGCTGATCTACCCCTTCAGGTAAGAATTAAACAATTAAATGAAGTGTTACCTTAGCATATATTTTAATATTCTTTTCTTTACTTTATTCTTTACGTTTTCTGTCAAAACAACAAAAGTAAAAAATGTATGAATAACGTTGCATATTTCACATTGCCAAAATGAATTACAAGTAAACTAATGACATATAATTCATTTAATATTATGAATGAAATACAATAAATGGCCACCAGTCAGAAATAGATTAATTTTAATTCTGCATAAGACATTTCATCCCCAACTTTAGGGACCTCCTCAGTTCTTGAATTAAAGGCTATACAGAAATTTTATGTTACTACCTGCAACATCCAGGGCCAAAAGTCTATTTCTGACTTGTTTAAAAATCAAATACATTAATTATATGTACCAATTGCTAAAATAAATCTTGTATGTTTTAATTTTTTCTTGTTCGTGGTATCTGAAAATTGACGAATTGTACTTGTTAATATTGGGTAACAATTAATTTAATATATAATTTAACTATAACCAAAAATAAACTATTTTACCTCTGAAAATATTACCTCTTGAGATAAAAATTTTAAATTAACCAAAAGCTTATTTTTTTAAAAAAAACACCTGTACATTGTATTTAACAGCAAAGAAATTTATATAAGCAATATCTTCATGATTATTTAATAAAGTGGTTGATAGTTAACAGCCAGATATATCAAAATGTAATTTTATTTATTTTAAAATTATTTTATTTTTAGAGTATATACTATATTGGCCAGAATATTTTAATAGTTTAGGTAGTTCATGTAATAGCTTACATATTTAGAAGAGAAATACATTGAATAATATAAAAATCTCTTTGTTGCAGTCCCTTTGTTCTGTTGTCTATGTATCGATTGTTTACTTCATGACAGCCCAGCCACATGATGTTACCAGATTTTTCATGGTACTTACTATGTGTGTACTTACATCGCTAGTAGCTCAAAGCTTGGGTCTTCTGGTTGGTGCAGCTATGAGTGTGGAGGTATTACAAAGTAGTTAGTCATTCCACATAAAATGCAACATTTTTATATAATGTTAAACTAAAACAATCATTTGTCCCTCTAGAATGGAATCTTCTTTGGGCCAGCCTCGTCAGTCCCAATAATTCTGTTCTCCGGATTCTTTGTTAACTTCAGTGCTTTACCCCCATACATGCAGTGGTTGCCATACATAAGTTATGTAAGGTACGGTTTTGAAGGAACAATGGTTTCTATATATGGTTATGACCGACCAAAACTTCACTGCGCGGAAGCATATTGTCATTTCAAGAATCCCAAAAAATATCTGGAAGAGATTGATATGGGGAATGCTGAGTACTGGATTGATGCTGCTGCTCTTCTAGGATTCTTTGCACTCATACGTTTTGTAACTTATTGGGTTTTCAGGTGGAAGTTACATTCAAAACGCTGAGCTTGTGCACTCCCCACGAACTATAAATTATCCACTTTATGCCAAAAACAATTGGTTTACAAGACTGTGTAATAGTTCTGAGCTGGAATCTCAGGTACTTGTTACAAGAGTGAAATGCAGAAGTAAAATGGGACAAATGAGTAAACACGATGTGATGGTACAATCGGTCCATTCAGTTACCAAGTGACGACTCACTCATTTGTGTTCCATCTGATGTTTATAACCGTCACCGATCTGTCATAAATGACACACATAAAATTCTCACGATTGGTAATATATTTGCCAAGGCCTTCTTACACTAGGTATTATTTTATGTAATTTCATAAGGCTGTTAAAAAAAATACTTAATATGAATTTTTCTCTAAAAAATATTATATCATTGACTTAAATATAACATTTTATAAGCATTTTTAACTTTCAACTTGTGACTCAACACATATACATATGAGTATATACATATATTATACATTGTAAAGTTTGAGTGCTTTATTTATTATGTAGTGCACTGTGATAACGAGTATGAGAAAACGATAATGGTATTTGAAGAAAATTATGTAGTTTTTATAGCATGTAAATTTTTACCCATTTGTTTCAAACTGTGCTGTGAAGAATGATAGAAATGCCACGTCACAACAATTCTAGATTAAGTCCATAGATAAGTAACGAATCTTTCTGTTTTGAGCAGCGGAGGAAACTTTCTTAAACGTTTAGTTAAATAGTAAGAAAAAACAAAAATGCACACCAAAGTTGAAGCCAGAAGATTGAATAAATATATTTATTCTTACCAATTATTTATAATTCTGAAAATGTTTTTTCTATGTGTACTCTTTCTATTAAAATATAAGTATTTATGTACTTAATGCAGTGTTTCTTACTTTAAAATCATGTAAAACAGATGTGTTGTTACTTTAAGAATATTTAAGTTGTTTTATACAAGTGAAATATTATCTTTTACTAATTAAGAGAATTCATTCATAATCTGGCTGTGAAATTAGATCTGTTAAGATAGAACAGAAATATTTTTAGCATCCACATTGCACTCAAACAGACACACACAAGAGATTTGTAAGGTAATAATAGGTTTCCTGAGAAGGCTGGAAAGGTAATGCAAACAATTAATATTTCAATGAAATTAGTAGTTCTGCAAACATATAATATTGTAATAACTATGGTTTCCTTAAAAAACAAATTTGTTGTTAATTTCTTCATTAGTTTGCACAAACTACAGTTATGACAATGTCAATAGAAATCACAGTTCATTAAACTAAAATCAAAATACAGTATCTGTAATTTGGGAAAAAATTATTTGTCTTTAACAGTTTGTGAACAGTAGGAAATACATTGGAGTATGATTTTTGATGATATAGTACCTCTTGTATGTGCAAGTATTTAAACTTTTTTTTCTATGCAAAATGTATGGAATTAAATTTATTTAGACATGTGTGTGTGTGTAAAGAATTAATCTCGAGTCATATTAAGACACCACTCATGTTTATAATTGTTTTATATTTGGTAATTACACTTTACAAACAGGAAACACCTTTCATTTTTATATTTGATCCTGATAATCATTGTGAAAGTAGATGATATACTTTATTCAATCTATGAAAAATGATAATTTAATTGACGTATATTGAACTGTTCCATAGTAGGTCCTTGGATTTGGTCTGTAAATTTCCCTTTTCACTTAATCCTTTTAAAATTAAAATAATAAATTATAAAGATTGTAAGTTGGTTTAAATAGCTGTTGTAATAGAGTATGCCTTTTTTTAAAAAAAAAACAATGTAAGGTTATGTAAATTAGTAAAAATGTGCTGACACAGCACAGCTTTTACAACCCTACACAATTTTGCTCAACAATTTAATTAGCTAACACATAAGAAGAAAACAGTATCGTTTGAAACAAATGTTGAAAATTCTGCTTTTTTGTGATTCAATCATAAATAAATTGATAGAATTCACAGAAATTGTGGTTCCGTTAAGTAAATCTTATTGTTAGTTTTGTTTAATGTGATATTTCTTAATCCGGTTTAGCTTTAATATTGTAAGTACCAGTACTTTAAATGCTCACCGATATCGAGATATAAGTAGGCATAATGAATCTGCACCAAATTATTGTATTTTTTGGAACAATACAGTAAATTTACTGTTTATTTTATTTGTTGAAGGAGTTACACATTTCAGAAATTTTGAAGTGAATGTTGCATATAACGTGTGGCGAGTCTGACCACATTTGACAATATCTTCAAAGGTAAAAAATTGAAACTTTCGTCAAACATATATTATAACACATTTCCTCATAAATTAAGGAAATATGATGAAGTTTCATTGTAAATAAGAATAATACATTAGTAGGTAGTTTTATTTTTCAGGCTTATGTGACATTTTATAATTCAAATGGTTCAATTTTGTATATTGATATATTTTTATGTGTGTTCCATGTCTCCAATGTAATTTTTAATTAAAAATTATAAATTCATAATAAAAAATCTTCAGTATTACAAACAAATTCTTTGCTTTTTGAATTGATCACCTGGATAAAATGAACAATCTTTTTTAAAGGCTTGTTGCATCACTCTTGTTACACACTGTACTTTCAGTCAGTTATTTGCCCTCATAGCAACAAGTGGAATGGGAAAGATGGCCGAATATCAGGACCATTGTTGACGCTGACCTTTTATATTGTTTAAAACTGCAATAATTTTCAATTTAAAAAAGTAATTCACGTGTATTATGATTTCACCAAATAGTCATTATCTTCCCAGAGATGTTCAGCTCAATATGCACCGTTCATTTTATTTATTTATTTTTAATCAAAATAGCAAACTAGGCTTAATAAATATGTATTTACTAAGGAGAAAAAATTATCATAAACTGGTGGACGAAATTATATATATCAGCATGCAACTGAATAGGGAAACATCCAACAATCAAACATAAACACAATTTATCAATCTGAGAGAACTAAAGAATTTCATGTAGGACCTAGAATTAAAACTAGCTGAATAATGTAATAGGTTCAGAAATGAGGTTAAAAGAAAATAGCGGGTCAGTTAACCGAATTCAAAGAAAATTTGTGTAGTAATTAAAGAACTCATTAGTAAAAAAAGCATTTCCATGAACAGATAAATTTTTGTACCTGAAGTATTCAGTAAAATAAAACTGACATAGAGGTTGTTTTTAACTCATTTGATAGAACTTATTAAGTAGTCCTGATGAACAGACACATTAGCTGATAAAATAAAAAATGAGACTTACTTGGGTTAAGGGAAATGGCGGCATGGCCAATAATAAGTTAAAGATACAAAAGAATCTGTATTACTTTCACCCTTGAGACTATTTTCAATGACCGACCCTGGTTGTTTATAATAAATGGTTTAATTTCTTTTATAAATTTCTTGTAGCTGTGTTTGCATTTTGTTCCTGGTATTTTAAAAAGTTTGACTCCTTTCCTTTATGGTTTCTACACAATTCATTTTTTTAATTGTGTAATATTTCAGAGTAAATTACGACTAATATTTGTGAATAAATAGTGAACAAAAATTGTACCTTGAGGAGTGTTTTGATCTGAAGTATATCTTTACAAAGATCTTGATAATGGAGTATCTTCAAACAGTAAAGGGTTTGGTGGAAGTATTCTAAATTTAAACTTAAAACAAATACAAAGTTCGGATTTTATCTGTCGAATTTTTAACGTTGAAATGGTAATTTGTAGATAGTTAATACGTAAATTCCGACGACTTTTAAATGACCGCGCGGCTGAGTTGTGCTCCTATGCTATTCTACCATAAGAAAGCTGTTGGCCTTATGTAGGTTAAGTTTGTCTGTGGAGACCTACTTTTACTAACCTTGTCACAAGCGAGAGTTTTCAGAGGACGAGTTATAAGTTGCGATTCCGAAATGGAATCGGTTAATTCTTTCATCAACAATATGAGGTAAGCTTACAATTGTGGGTTGTGACTGCATGTCATGTAAAACTATTTTGTGTTTCTAATAAATCGTGATATTTGTGAAAGCTTATTATATATTCGTGTTTATTATTATTATTATTACCCCTGATTAAATCAGACAGCTGTGAGTGGTTTTTTTCTCTTCGTTTTTGCTTATTATAATAGGATTGTTGATGAATTTGAAGAAGTACCGTCGTCGTGTATTACAAACATAGAAATGATGGCATGTGTCTCGTTTAATACTTGTGAAGAGAGATCGCTGAAATGTTATTCAATGGGAGCGATAAATTGAACATATGGATATGGATTCGCCACGTATGTGACGGTTGAAAGTTTCGTCGCCGTTCCACAAATATATATTTTAGACCAGTGTGAGATCATTTTTGATTACTTAGAACAAAAAAGTAAAAGAAAGGTGTCATTGATATATATATATATATATATAATATATATATATATATATATAAACAAGGGAAAACCTACTAACAACAGATAAATAAATCAAAAAATTATGAAGATTAGAAATTTGAGTAGATAATAAGATGTGACCAAACAACTGCTGTTTTAAATACTTTGTGATTTGCACGCTTTTTCGCCGTAAAGGTCATTGAACTATCAAGAGAAACTTTGTGCTACTGTGAAAAAGATACCTCCAAATATTGAATAGCATTTTTCCAAAATGAAATATTGTTTCGATGTCTGAAACTATTTGTATACAGAAGTAACTCCTTCTCACAAGCATAACTTCAGCCCCTTTGTTTGAATTGTTATTTTACTTAATTTATTTGTGTATAGGTGGCCTTATTGTTTTTTAATTTTTAAAAATGTATCTCAGTTTTGGCTGCTGCCATCTCATGTGGATTATTGTAAATCACAGAGCTGTTAACCTTGAAGAGGGTACAGACAGCTACCGAAATGTCACATTTTATGATTATGTAATAAAAGGCTTTTGACATTTTCATAATCCTTGTAATATATAAAACAGACATGAAACATGTAGTAACATTTATTGTTGACTTGGGTATTTAATGGAATAAATAAATCGAGTTAAAAAAGGGGGGGAGCTTTCTCTGCTACTCCTATGAATTGTTATTAATGTATTTCCATATTTTAAAAATGTTTTAAGAACTATTTTTAGCTTCACATCAATAATTTATTATTTTATTTATTTATTTTTATGCATTTTAAAAACATTTGCATACCTGCTTTCATCGAGTTTAATTCACTGGCCAAACAGTGTGGTATTTTATTTATAGAGTATATATTTTAACTTAAAATCACCCAAAATAGGGATTGAAAGCTTCTAATAATACAACGGACCAGTTTGAACAGGATAAATTAAAGTACAAGAGACTGCTGATAAGGCTGAAATAAATTTGTCTAAATATATTCATAAAAACAGTTCTTTTACAGATTTACCAGTAGGGTCCTCTTGCATACAATGATTAATTTACATCATTTCTTTACTTGAAGGAATATTTATATGTAACAATGAAATAAAAAGGTAAAATAGGAAAAAGTGGAGTCCACTTTGCAGACTTACCAAATAAATTCAAATAATAAACAATAAGACAAGAGGGAATATTAAGATTAAGATAACTTTATAATTAATAGTATAGATATACAATTATAAGAAGTAACTCTGGAAAATATAAGTAATTTAAGTAATTGATAAGTAACAAGAAAACCAATAATGTAAATTATAAAATATATGTATTATATTTGTACATAAATAGTATTAAGATAGTTTTATAAATGATAATACTCTGTAAAGAAAAATATTCTATAAATATGTTGTTACACATTGCAGTGTTTCCATTGATACAAGTACCACTAGGTGTGAAAAATATTTTTAAAGTTCTTAAAAATTTGTAAACAAAATAAATAGATCAGTGACTAATGTACAAAAAGGAAAGCATATACGGCACAAAAAAATATAATATATTCTTTAAATCCATCAATAATAATAATATAATGTAGTATTGTCTAGATACACCTGAATATGGCCCAAGAGGCCAAAAAGATCCTGTGATGGTCAATGAAGAAATGATGTAAAATATATCGTTTATGCAAGAGGACCCTACTGGTAAATCTGTAAAAGAACTGTTTTTATGAATATAGTTAGACAAATTTATTTCAGCCTTATCAGCAGTCTCTTGTACTTTAATTTATCCTGTTCAAACTGGTCCGTTGTATTATTAGAAGCTTTCAATCCCTATTTTGGGTGATTTTAAGTTATAATGTATACTCCATAAATAAAATACCGCACTGTTTGGCTAGTGAATTAAACTCGATGAAAGCAGGTATGCACATGTTTTTAAAATGTATGACTGAAATATAATTTTTAAGTTGCATTGCATTGAAAAAAACTTTGGGTACAAGTCTTGAAAACTTGATTGACACAATAAACTTGAAATTTTAAAGTAATATAATTTCATAGATGTGGATGATCATTGCATTATATATTATATATTTGTTTAAATATTAACTGTATACTAATAAGTAACTTTTGGGGATCCCACTACTGGGGGTTTGCTCCTCACATGTATTTGTATATTACTTATAGCTCAACAGATTATAAATTTAGCATAATGTATGTATTGTACAATATAAGGTCTAAAGTTCTAGGAGAAAGTCAATGACAAATTTTAATGTAATAAATTAAAATACCACAAGAGACTGTTTATTTAAGATGAAATAATTTTGTATGATTAAATTTCCATCTTCTTTGGTCTTAACTTTGTCAGTAAGGAACGTTCAAAGATTTAATTAAAATATCCATTTCAGTGGTTAGTTTGAAAATGAAATTTTACGGGTCGGAAACGTCTTTTATGTAATTCTGCCGCCGTTGCAACATGCATGACAAAGTCCGACTGTGCTGCAACAGCAAGGTCCCGTTTTTTCTTCTTCTCTTAGATGTGTTGGAACTTTGCCTTCAAATGTTGTTATATTTAACGAGTTGCATAACTTAATCTTACTTAGTTAGTTTTTCAGTATCCTACTCGTCCCGTTGTTCCGGCTGTCGAGATAACAAGTAAACATTCTATTTTATTTTCGTAACTCGGAGAATTTAATTTTTAAAAAATTATTTAATCAAGATAAAATAAAAATAACTCCCTAATAATTAAGTAAACATGTCTACACTACACTCGACAAGATGAAGTGTGAAAGATGTGAGGTGGATTAATGGTAGAATGAAGACCTCACCGGAACAAGGGGCAAGGCTTAGCAATAAATCAGAAACACACACAAACACCCGTGCCCTTGCCGGGATTCGAACCCGGGACCTCGGTGACGTATGGCTGCAGTTTCTGTTCAAAAGAAAATTCTCAAAATAGTGTAGAAGAAGCAATAGTTTTTTGAGAATATCACAGTTGATGTAAGAGTTAAAATTATAGTGACGCAGGGAAAATCATAATTGATTAACATGAAGGCCAGTCGATGAACTAAAAAATTTGTACGAATTATATCATGAGATACCAAACAGAGAATGACACGTAATAATCAAAAAAATATATATTAAAGCAGTAAAAAACACCTGGTTAAATTTCGGTATATGGGCGCGAAACGTGGACAGTAGGAGTTGCAGAAAGAAAGAGTAGAAGCTTTATAAAATGTAGTGCTATAGAAGAAGAATAAGATCAACAATAAAAACTTAAGAATGGCGAAGGAGAAGCAAAGATCAACAAAAAATGGATGAGTGACCTTATAATGACGATAGGGAATCAAAGATGAATAATAAAAAGCCAAAAAAAAAGATAACCGACTACGTAAGGACGAAGCGAAGGCAAATTTGAACAATAAAAATTAAGTGACTTCAGAATGACGATGGGAAAATAAAGGTTAACAATAAAAACCAAAAAAAGGAAGCTGTAAGCACTATAAGAGAAGAGAGAACAATATTGGGGGCTTTGAACGGACAGACTAATAAGCCACGTTTTGAGACACGAAGGTCTTGAACAATTAGCATTAGAGGAAGAGGGAGGCCGAGGAAGGAATGCGCCGAGAACATGGTACTTGTGTAGAAATGAAAAGGTTTCCACAGAATAGGTTGGCATGGACGGAGTCTTAAGGACGACAACACTAGATATATGTGCCCAATCTTGAAAAAATGGAGAAAAGAACAACTTGAAGAGTTATAAATACAGCTGTATTAATAATAGTAAAAGAAAATGAACTACCTAAAAAGATAATTTTGTGTAATATGTGAGACAAAAGAACCCAGTCTTCAAAAATAATTGAGGAAGGAATAGTTTGAAGAATGAGCTATGGAAGGGAGTAACGTTTTAATTCGTAAGAACATCAGAAAGAGAATATAGTGCTAAAATAAATTAAAAATATATATTAAACAGCAGGGCTAATCGATAAAACCACCCAATCTAGAAAATAAAGAAAAGGTTGAAGAATATAAAGGCAATAATATTGAAAAATAATAGTAAATACAATATTTAAAACATGGTTAAGGAAATTAACGGTAATAATATTCACTTTTGCCGTATCAAAGTATGGCAATAAAAAAGACCACTTTGGTCTACAGTAATTAGTTTCCACACAGAACAGAAGTACATTACGAAACATCCTACGGAAATTAACCGACACGGTACAAGACGTCTTTCCTGAAGGTGGCGAAGTTGTCGCGTGACACGTGAAATACGCAAAAAATAATAATGGAGCTTATTGAATTTCTCCCAGAGAGAGAGACTACGTGCGGGAGTCGTTGAACAAGTTCACGTTCTGTCCGATAGAGATCGCATCCGCCCAATTCATTGTGGCGTGCACATAATAAATATACGCCAAAAAAAACCACAACCGGCTCCGTTGACGTTCGTCGTGACGTCATCGCGCTTGTCTTTCGCTATTTTTTTTATCCTTTGAGTTGACGTGAGACTCGGGACGTCTTAACAGTTTTGTTACATAAATTTACATTTGCCCTTGTACGATATTAATTACACGTTCACCTTAGAAGGAGTCTCATTAAAGTTATTAACCAGAAATAAGATGCACATATAACATTTTATGTATTAAAAAAGTCGCTGGTATGGGAAAAAAAAGAACTACGGAGAGGAATTGATGCTGTACATTGATACAGAATTGTTAAATAGTGAAGAGATTACACTACAGAATCAGACACATTTGTGTTAATAATTGTGAGTACGAACAGAACATTTGCGTTAAATAATATGATTTGGGTGAAAATACATTAAAATAAATAAATATACAACTTTTCTTCGATAACGGATGAATTTGAAGTGAGAAACGTCGAAAGCTCTCGTTTTATGGATTGAATAATAAGACTCTGTGGCAAATAAATGTTTACATTTATCGATTATTTAATATTTTAAGGAAAAAATAAATATCGCACTAAAATTATTTGTAATCCTTGTTTCTTTCGTTAGGTGATTCAAAGTCGCATTTATAAAGCTCTTTGTTTTCTGCTTTATCTAGTTCACTTTCGTCTTCCACGGGGTCATTATAAAAGTAACAAATGGCATTGAGTGTTCCTTCCGATATCTACTCAATTAACTCTCTTTGCAAAGTTTCCCGTAAATTTCCATAACACGTCTAACGGGTAAGGTTTTTCACTTGCCTCTTCTTATTTTTCTCTGCACTCCTATGTAGATTAATGTAATGAATTTATACTAGCAGAGGTTCAGGTGTGAAGGAACCACACTTTTTGTTTATTTCTTCGTCCAGTGGTAATTTGGGTTGACCGTTGTCTCAGTCTTAACGTCAAAAACGAAGGAGAAACAAATATCAACGTTATTTTCCTTTTCTATAGTTGATCTTTGCTTCCCCGCCAGTCTTTCATTCTTTTTTAGTTTTTTTATTCATATTTGTGTTCTTTCTTAGTTCTTCTGAAGTCAGTCATCATTTTAAGGCTTTTTACTGTCCATCTTTGCTTCCTCATCATCATTCTAAGGACACTCTTCCGCTTTTTACACTTTTTTGTTGATCGTTGTTTCTCCTCCTTCATTCTGGTAACTCGTCTTTTTTTTTGTCTTATTGTTAACTTTTGTTTCTCCTTCGTCATTGCAAAGTCAGTCATCCCTTTCTGGGCTTTTTCTTGTTCATCTCTGCTTCCCCATCGACATTCTTAAGTCACTCATCCCTTTTTGGCATTTGTGGTGATCTTTGTTTCACTTTCGTCATTCTGCGATCATTATTCTCTTTGTCTGATTTTTATTGTTGATCTTTGCTTTCCCCATCGTCGCCCTCTAAACTCCTTAATCGTTTTTGGTTTTTTATTGTTCATCCTCGCTTTCCTTTCGTCCTTCTGAAGTCGGTTATCCTTTCTATTGTTCATCTTTGCTAGCTCATAGTCATTGTAAAGTAAGTAATTCTTTTTTAGGTTTTTTATTGTTGATCTTTGTTTCTCCTTCGTGATTCTGAAGTCAGTTTATCCTTTGTCAGATTATTCTTTTGTTGATCTTTGCTTCCCAATCGTCGTCCTCAATCCACTTTATCTTTTTAGGTTTTTGACTGTTCATCTTTGCTTTCCCTTCGTCCTTCTGAATTCGTTTTCCATTTTTTTGGCTTCTTATTGTTCAACTTTGCTACCCCATCGTCATTCTAAAGTAAGCAATTGTGTTTTGGGTTTTTTAAATGTTGATCTTTGTTTCTCCGTCGTCACTCTGAAGTCACTTATCCTTATTAGTGATCTTTGCTTCTCCCTCGTAATTCTGAAGCCAGTTGTCCTTTTTTCGGCTTTTTATTGTTCAGCTCCGCTTTCCCTTCGTTATTATGAATCCCAATTTTGGCTTCTTATTGTTTCTCTCGGCTTCCCCATCGTCCTTCTGAAGTAACTAATTTTATTTTTAGGGTTCTTTTATTGTTGACCTTCACTTTCCCCTTCGTCATTCTGGCTTTTTTCGACTGTTCGTCTTTGCTTCTCCGTCGTTGTTCTGAAAGCCAGTCATATCTTTTTTTTTGGATTGGTTTTTTTTTGTTGGTGCTTGTTTCTCCTTCGTCATTCTGAAAGAATCTGTGTAAATGTAAAACTGTAGGTTTCGTGTTCCAGATGGCTTGTGCTGCGTCCCGGTTTTTTTTCCCCATGAAAGTGACGACAGCATCTTTAGGTTTCAGAAACCTTGAGGTTTTTAATCTTTAATTGAATCGGTATTTTCCTGTAGTTGATTCCTTGTTCGTTGCTTTCCTTTTCCTCGAGGAGTGGAATACCCGATGATGCAATCTCCAATATTAAAGTTTGTAGACCAGAGTGACCAAATTTCGGACCACCCTCTGGTGGTTGCCAACAGATTTCGCCATGAGTGATTTTCTTTAGGAGTGTTGTTGAGGTTTTACATTTTAATCGCCGCCTATTAGAGCGACTTGTTTGGAAAGGTTATTCCGTGCCGCGTGAATCGTCCTTGACGTGTACACCGAAAAAAGAAAAAGAAGACACTCTTGTCCATGGCTTGAGGTCATGATTACAGGAGGATCCTTGTCTTCTCTTCAACTATTCCTCAACTGCTCGACGACTCGCAAATCTGAATCCCAATTGGTAAACCGTTGAAATTTCGTAAAGGATGATCTTTGTTTTCCTGCCAATAGTTATAACTCTGGAAAGACCAGAGATGAAGGCTAACCAGTTGGTGTACGTAAAATTTCTCATTGATGTGGAATTACCCCTTTTTTAGGTTAGTGGTCGACTTATCAACCACTTACCGTAAGTTCAGAAACATACTTTTCGTACTGAAAACTGGCCCCGAGCAACAGGGGTTGTTAAATGGACAGAGGTTGTTTATTGAACTGGTGCTTCCTTGATCGACTTAGCCACTATTTTGTGTCCACAAAAAATATGATCATTTTATTTTTGTAATTTAAACGACATCAATGAATGGCGCCAGTGGGATAAAACATGAAAAGTCTATTTAAAAAGTCCGTCCATTCCTTCCTTACGTTTGGATTTCCGTAGCTGAGTGGTTTGAAGCATGTTTTGGGTTGGGAAAAAAAATTTCACGTGTGGATAAACCGAGTAACGGTTTATCTCAATGTAGCCTAAAAATGAAGAAGGAAACTTTGCAAACCGGAGTTGCAGGATTCAGCAGTAACCTACTTCACCTCTTCCTCTCTCTCTCTTTCTCCACCAATAATCACAAACAGAATCAAGAAATATATGTGCAGTGTTTCATTCCAATAATACTATAATTCTAGTAGAATATAAAAAATAGACTTTAAATTAATTAGAAATGTAATATTTATAGAACAGAAATTGTGAAATTCTGAACATTATTGTCTTACAAGTACATACATTAGGTTTATTAAAAATAATGTAAATAAGTCTAGAAAAAAAATTATTAATGAACTCCCGAGAATGTAGATAAAATAATTTTTTAAGAAACAATACCTTTGTTTAATGATGATCCCAAGGACTCTGCCTCCTTAACTCTGCTATAACCTCCATTGGACACTGGTATTTAATAAAGTTCACTAATACTACTAGTAGTACAACGTTTCGTCCAGTCTTTTTCGACATCTTCAACAAATGAGGAAAAATATATTTAAAATGGAATTATAAATTTGAATAAAGAAAATTTCGTTGAAATGAAAATTTGAATTAAGTTATAGAAATATCGTAATATTGCATTTGGAATTGGAATAAATACTTAAATTTGAATAAACAAGATATCGTTAAATAAATACCATGGCACAACACGTGGGAAGTAAATGAAATCAAAGTGGAATTTTTAACAAATTTACATTTATTCAAAAAATAAATATTTACAAAAACATATATTGCCGGCGGCTCAACATGTTACTTCCCCCCAGGTTACCGTGCTTTAGGAAGCATAATAACTAGAGGAGCATAGGACAGGCAGGGAAGACTTTCACAAGAAAGAGGAAGTTACTTACAGCTAATAAAGCATGAATATTAGGAATTCATTGCTGCAAAGGATCGCAATGGAGCGTGGCGTTATATGGGTGCGAAAAGTGGACGGTAGGAGTTGCGGAAAGGAAAAGAATAGAAGTAGGAGAATGAGATGGGTGGATAGAGGAACAAACTACGAAGTCCTAAGCGGAATACAACAATATGGAGGACATTGGAGGGATAGATTAATAGGCCACGTTTTGAGACACGAGGGTCTTGTAAAATTAGCATTAGAGGGAAGTGAACCGAAGAGCAGACTAGGGAGGATGTGGGAACAAGTTACGCGGAAATGAAAAGGCTTGCGCAAGGTGGTTTATTATGGAGGGTTGCGCCAGACCCGGTCTAAGGACTGAATACCACTGCAACAACGAAAATACCTATCATTATTATTGTTATTATTGAATCCATTAGTCCTCGGTTGAGGAAATAGGATACGTCAAATATAATATTACAAGAAATATACAAAATTTTACAACTAAGAATTGAAGGACAAAAAGAGGAAAGATAAAATTCAGTCTTCAATTTTCGGTCGACGGAGGAGAAGGCAGCAGAAGATCGTGCCTAGGAGGTTCCCGTCGAACATGAAAAAGAAAATAAGTCAGCAGTTAAATTCTAATAGAGTATAGTTTTAAATAAAAGAGATTTTGGATAGGACATCCAGCAAACTGTTTTAGTCCTTCCCTATCTACGACTATTTGAGTGAGATAATACGCTCTCCATTCATCAACCAGAGATTTACAACTCTTTTATAAATATTTTTGAACCTTTAAGCTTTTATTTCTTCTTCCGGGAGACTATTGTGTAGATTTTATACACCGAATAGTGATTGCTTGTTTCAAAAATACTTTGACAGATGTTTTTACAACACGAGCTGAGAGAGATTTTTTGGTGTTTGTATCGAATGGCTTGAACCGTTTAGAGCATATGAGATTGATGTTGCTCCATACAAATTTAAAATTTCTAGAATATACCTACAAGGTAAGGTTAAAAATTCCAAGTTTGCGAAACGAAGGTTGTAAGTGGTATTCCATCCACTTCCGCACGCAGATACTATGCGTAGTTTAAAAAGTGACGCGCGTGATGTAATGACCCCAGTTTTCAATACCGTAAACACATGACAGAATGAAAATATGATGGTACATCATATACCTATGTCGGCTTCCTCGAGCTAACACTCGTAATGTAAAGCAAATTTTGCTGAGTTTTCCCGATAGTTTTTTAAGTTGGTGATTCCATTTCAAATTATTGTCAAACAGCAGACCAAGAAAAGGCGCGTGCTCTGAAATGGCGTCTGAACCTCTTCTCGCAGTCCTTCTCTTCATTGCAGCGACTCAGATGTTAGACCATTCCCTATTTAATATAAGATTTAATGTTCCACTTCACTCCATTTTGTTCTCATCAATTCTGTTATTTTCTAGGGTTTTCATTTTTTCTTTGCCAGACCCAAGAAATCCTTGCAGTCTGTTTGTGAAATACATTGTCCACGTCGCATTGTTATTATTACGGTCTCTGATGAGAGTGTTTAGTGTTTTATTGAGCTGTTTCCCCCTCCGTGAGCGACTCAAGCCTGACTTGCCTTGTGCCTTTTTCCCCCCAACCTTGGAATTGACAGCACGGCTTATGACTAAAGACGCGGTGGTTTCTCAGTGTCGACCGCATCCGCCAGAGAGTGCTGCGTGTCGCAAAGCCTGCTTTACCTCTGGGACGAGGATCAACATCGTTTGCTGGTGTAAAAATAGGAGTCTCGAGATTTGAAATCTGAAAAGCATTGCCGTGGTCAAGAAAACACTCTGTGTAGGGAAATTTTGGCTGGCTTCAGAATTATTTAGCGGAATTACATGTCATTTCGGCTGTAACCGTCAGGGGCTGGAGATGGTCCACTAAATTATTCATTCACATCTACATTCAATCATCTTTTCCACTGAGGGAGTCAATTTGATGACCTGCTAAATTTTACACCTGAGCCGGTATCGAAAAAGGAGACGAAACGTCGCTTTGGAATAAATAGTGATAAATTTATTTGGCCGTCTCTTTATTTATAGTAAATTTTAAGGTCAGAAAACTATGTTGTAATAATCTGAAACAGTTAAATAATATACTAAGTTAGAACAGAATGTATTTTATTCAAAATGGCGAACCAGAGATCTAATTCATGTTGAGTGGCCAACATGGCTGACCCCCGTTAAGACGATTTTCAGTCTACAATAATCTTTTATTATTTTTAAAATTAGGGAAGGTTTTCCCGCCAATAGCAACCAACACACGGAATAAAATTGTTCTTGTTATGTTGTTATCCTTATATGATACTCTTCATTGTTCACTGACTTGTTTTTATCTTGATTGCTCATTCAGAGGTCGAAAGCTCATTGGTGATAAATTTTGAGGCCTTTTTGATTTTCTTCCCATAATTGCAATAGTTTGGTCCTTTTTTTACAGATCTGTTTAAATTTCCACCCGCTACCTATTTTTTTTAAATGAAAACTTTCACCTACTGCCTCTCGCCTATGCACTTGCTAATTCGTCTTTCTTTCATTTCACTTGTGCTTGCTAACTGCCTACTACATAACTGTTCTGCATCGCCACTAACTATCTACCACAGTTCTGCTAATTACCTGCCTGATGCTGCCTCCTCCTCTGTTCCATTCATCCTGCTACAGTATCTTTTCTTCCTTATTTTTGTTTCCTTGCTTTGGTCATTTTTACCCACACAATTTCAAATTCAGATTAGGCATAGATATGAATAAAATAACGTAAAAAATCAATAGACAATTGCTAATAGTAAAACTATATATAGCATTGGAAAATTACATATTTAAAAATACATTAAATAGGATCATGGAAAAAAGTGTTTATCTGATGTGATACGATACAGAATAGAATTCGTTAGGGTTTTAGAGAAGAAACGTTGTAAAAGGAAGAAATATTGTCTGAAAAGTAAGGTTAAAAGTTAACATTTGTAGCCTAGTATAAAAACTTAATTACTCGAATAGCACTAAATTAACAATTATAAAAATCACCATCTTCAATTTTTTTGGTGGAGGGGAACAGAGTGCATGATGGTGATGCAGAAACAGGCAATTCCCCTTTAATAACATAGGAAGGGAATTGAACAGGGGGGGGCGTGGAGGTAGTGTAAGGATCCTATCCGGTGTTTCACTCAAAACAGATGCAGGGAAAACCCTATAAAACTTGCATCAGGTAGGTCAGGCTATTATCCGAATGACGGAAGACGAGTTTGTTGTGGGGTCGCAGCATTCCCTTCTCCGTGTCTCCACCAGTTTCAGGAGGCAGCTGGCCGACTGATCCATTGGGATCAAGGGAACAACTCTTACCACACGCCCAAGGTTTTCGACCCCAGTACATACACCTCCCAAAATAGGTGAAGGTGCCTCGGCATGTGACTACCTTGAAAAACCAGAGAGAGTACGAGGCATTCCCGACGCAGTCCGCTGTCAATCTGGGGAGAAATGCCTGCGAGAGAAAACTCCCACAGGCATCTCCTGACTGCTCCAATAACAAGTTGCATTATTTCAATAAATTCCTGAAATATCCTGGAGCTATTAGATGTATATTATCTTCATTGTAATTGGGTGCCAGTGGAACAAACCACAAGTGTGTAGCATGTGCCTGAATGACGTCACGGAACTCTAACCTCAGCAATAATCGATATATATATATATATCAATATTAATTTTGGGGGAAGTATCAAGTGACTTATTACTGTGATGTTCATCGTAGAATCAATCCTTGTAGAGAGAGAGATTTGTGTAATGGTCTCTGCTAAATTCATGAAATACAAAAGAGATTAATTCTGAATATTTGTCTGTTTGGTTCCAATGATATTTTTAGGGGTGTTGCAAAGTCCTGGCATTGATTCTCTCTATGAACGTTTCTATCTAAATCGTTATCGTCACTCCCATTACTCTGATTAGGCATTATCAATTATATTCACATCGTTGGAGAGTCTTGTAATCTACCGTGTAAAGTACAACATTCCATTACGTGTGTTATTATTGCTGCAGAGAATCATTTTATTGTGAAACAGTTGAGAGTGAGACGCAGTCACGTCATCAGTCTGCCAACATTCAGCTTTATGAAAGGCCGTACAAAGGACAGTCCTCCTTTTTCATTAGCAAGTCATAAATAAAATATGTTTGTATGTTGTTGTGGTATTCAGTCTTAAGACTGGTCTGATGCAACCTCTATCCTGCTTAGAGTATTCCATCCTTCCCTTCCCTCTCCTGTTCACTTCCCTCATGTCTCAAGACGTTGCCTATCAAAGTCCTCCATATTGTTCTCTCTTCTCTTATTCTGCTTAGAACTTCCTGCTTAGTTACCCTATCCACCCATCTCATTCTCCTTTAGCGCCACATTTCAAAGGTTTCTATTCTTTTCCTTTGCCCAACTCCTATCGTCCACGTTTCGCACCCATATAACGCCTCCCTTTACACTAACATTTTTAGCAAAAATTTCCTAATATTCACACTTTTATTACCGAAAAGTAAATTCCTCTTTTTCCTTGCCTGTGCTATCCTACTCTTTATGTCTACTATACTTCTACCATCCCTAGTTATTTCGCTTCCAAAAGCTACTGTTTCCCATACTACACTCCATTACCTTGTTTTTCCCTCTATATTGAAATCTTTCTCCAGGACCACGTTCATGTGATTTATTATGGCTTCCAAGTCTTCTTCTTGCTGCTCTAATACTACAACATCATCAGCAATCTGTAGGTTCTTTTATATTTTCCCCGTGCAGTTTACAACTCCTGCCGTCCACGTCACACTCCATACCAACATTTTTAGCGGTGATTTCCTAATATTCACACTTTCCAACCCGTAGGTAAATTTCTCTTTTCTGCCTGTGCTGTCCTACTCTTCTTATTATGCTTCGCAAGTAGCAGAATTCTTTAACTTCCTGCAAAACATCCCTTCCCAATCTAACGTCCTTTGTTACTCCCCTGTTCCCCATATGAATCCCCTTATTGAACTCTTATTTAATAACACTTTAATATAATGCTTTTATAATTACTTTTTGCGGTGTATGTAAGTATTTGTGTGTGTGTGGCCCTACACGCATGGTAAAGAATGGACACATTTAGAGTCGCCTTTCCTCGTGTGCCATAATGAAGCTCTTCACTTGACGTAATTGCCTCATGGAAGTCTACCAAGATGTAATCTTCTTCAAGGTAAATAGGCGGAAGGAATGTTTAAAGACTTACTGGCTACGTGACATTTGTGTTTCATTTTGTTTTCCTCGTTTGTATGAACCGTGAAAGGGTCAATTATTCTGCAAACTGTAGCTCTACGTGAGGCATAGGAAGGGGATGGAAAAGGGAGATGTAGGAAATAGAGTGAGATAACCAAGGGTTGGCTAGGGCCTCCGGGCTGCAGTTTAAGGATCCTACCCGGTGATTCCCCTAAAACTGATACAGACAAAACAGAGAAACCTGCATGAAGTACATCGCCCTTCCCTTGACGGCGAACTGAATTGTCGTGGGGACTCCTCTAACCAGACTAAATCCCTCGATGAGATTTGGGAGAAACCGGCCGATCGGTCCAGTGGGATCAGCGAACTACTCTTACCTTATGATCGACGTCTGTGGATCCAAAGCATGCACCCCTCAAGGTCGTCGCGCCTTGTTGAGGGACTTAATTTAAACTCCTTGGTCTCGTGGTGATGAGAAGTCAGCCCTTACGGATTTCCCTGAACCCCTCTAGGTTTTCTTGGCACCTCCATTGCCCAATTCCGTGCGCTATGTGCTTTATATACCGGTTCGCCTCGTTCGAACACACTGTGACCTTTAATGTTTGTCCCTTAAGCGTTCCTATATCGTTCATCCCATTGACGTAAAATTTTCGTGTTAAATGGTGATCACCTTATAGAAGGTTTCGGTTCCTTCTTTCTCCCTTTTGAGGCCAAAAATGTTCCTAACCTAAAGACATAGAACTTGCAACAGGATACACTATGCCCTCGCGTAACAAAATGATTATATATATATATATATATATATTAAATATAGCTAACGTATTCCTTAAGTAATGATAATTTTTTTAGTGTACATCCTCGTATTTTAGTAACTTTTAATAGGGTTCGGCATCAGAGACCGATTTAATGACGAGTACGCAAATGTATGTATAATGAATGAATCGTTGACCAAGATGCTGTCTCATGGTAATATGAATAAAAATCCGGGCAACGCCGGACACCCCGCAAATTTGTAAATTAATATTGCGATTGTAAAGTGTTCAGTTAAGATTACATGGACTGAGCCACTTTCTTGTAATAGAGTAGGAAGGGATTTGAAAGGAGAAGGTAATGTGCAGTGTTTACCAACCTTCCATTTTCCTTTTGTAACATATATTATTTATATACTGCAACATAATGTTGTCACTATTACTAGTGTGTGTTTCACGATATATAGAGGTCAGATGGTGATAATAATATGAAAATAAAAAAGACGTTCCCTCTTGGTCAACAGATCAAAGGTTGGGAAAAAGTTACGCGAGTTACGAAACGGACCGTCGCGATGCACGAGGAGGAGAAAGTTTGCCACACTAACATCGTTACTCTTTATTCTCCTACAATAGGTTCCTTGATATTCCCCAAAACACTTTTACTGGGAGAAAGAAACACTTCCTCGTCTTGACGAGGCAGGATTTGTAAGGATAAATTTTGTTCATTAGCTTCCTTATTGATGCGCTAAACCTGTCCCGCCATCTTGGTGTCAACGTGTGTAATGATTTTATTGGATGTCTAAGTTTAATACTCATCCTGTGATGAGCGGTTTAGACTGTCTAAATTCAACTCTGAACTTGTCACTTTATTTATTATGTAAATATTAAGTGTAGAGGAGAGGGATGGCTTGTTTGTTTTTTTATTTGGATAACAGGCTACACGAGGGTGATCCTGAAACAGGCAACTCCCTTTTAATAGCTTAGGAAGAGAATTAAAGTGGGGGTGGAAGGTAGAGCAAGGTAGCCTAGCAAGGGTTGACTAGGGCCTCCCGTGATCCTACTCGCTGATTCTCCTAAAGGAGATGCAGGGAAGACCCTAGAAAACACCTCTTATCGTATGCCCAAGGCCTTCGACCCCAGTTCACACACCTCCCAAAAGAGATGAACGTGCCTCGGCGTGTGAGAACTTTTGAAATTAGATGCATCCTCAAAAGTAAGCCTTATCCTCCCTGTATGCAGAAATTCCCTGTGAGAGGAATCTCCCACAGATATGGAAGGAGACGGTAAAAGCTGTCTGTGGCGTGTGGGATGTCTGCGAGAGAAGAGATTGAGAACAGAGGAGCTTACGAGGTAATGACTTATGATCGTTTCGCCAGATGTTAACTGTGAATAATTAATGAATGAGTGCTTAAAATAAAATTCTTTGTTTAGGAGGTTACACGGGAATCCCGTGAATGAACATACATGTATAAAACGTAACTGAAACAATGCACATTTGCACAAAATATTATTTCAAATACACTTCATTTGATCAATGTCGAATTGATTGATATATAATACACTTAGTACGCACTAATTACAATACACGGAAAATATCAGAAATCGAAATGCCAAAACAATGCCAAGCTACGACGCAACGAACTTGCGCGTGCCTAAGTCAAGTACAACAGGTTATTCAAACGGTCAGGCTGAAAATTTGGGATTTTTGCTTATTTGTTTAATTGAGGAATCCAAAAAGGAATATATATATATATATATATATATTAGGTTGGAAAATTAAAAAAGAATGTGTGTCTCGACAACAGTCGGGTCTTACTATAGGCGTTAACCATTCATGAGACCCAATAAATAAAACAACAAAAATCTTGAAAATCGGTCAATCCATTTGGGAGGAGAAGAATAAATTAAGAACGAGGACCACCTTGTGGTCTAGTGGCTAGCGTCGCTGCCTCACGACACATGTTTTTTGACAGTCACCAAAGCCGTGGAGGAATTCCCACTGCCACGTTCACAGTGGTAGAGCAGGCAACCAACTGGCGGAAGGCAAACCGCTACGTGTAATTTCCCTCGAAAGAGAAAAAGGTTCTCTGTAGAGACTTTCCTCCATTGCGCAGAACATTAATTATTAATAAATTAGATAATTTCCGACCGATTTTTACAGACAGTATTTATTTTTTTAATTTAAACGACGTTTCGGCGCATATTCGCCCCATCTTCAGGTTTATAATCAAATTATTGTTGAAATCCAATTATTAAAAATTGTTGTAATCGTTAATTTATTTCTACCAAAGTGAGGTCCGAGGCAGCACTTATCTAGTCAACAGTTTGCACGAGACTAAATAATGGCCCATCTGGTATTTAGGGGTTTCACCTGTCGTATTGGAAAATTAACGACCGTTCAAGAAGATTATAAAGAAATTAACGATTACAACAACATTATAGTTTTTAATAATTGGATTTTAACAATAATTTGATTGTAAACCTGAAGAAGGTGCGAATATGCGCCGAAACGTCGTTTAAATAAAAAATAAAAACTGTCCGTAAAAATCGGTAGGAAATTATTTAATTTGTGATTTTGATAGCAGACGTTAATCGATTTAGTATTAATAATATTGGGTAATAATATTAATACTACGAGTGTTATTGTGAATTATTCCATCTATGAGGTGCAAGAGGAAACGACAGGTTTTACTGTTGTAGATTCCCTGTGCAACGTTGCAATAAATTGCCACATGAATCCCAGTTTTATGTGCAAAGGTTGCGTCAGTGCCTTTGGAGGGTCTACCAATGGCTTCTATTTAATGCGGTGGCTTACCTGCAGTGGCCGATATCGTGTGCGTCAGTGTCCCTGGAATCTCTCCTTGAAGACCCGTCAAGGTGGAAATCTCCAGGAACATTGCAGTTCTCTTCTTTGAGCTTTCAGCCTCTTTGATGAGCTGTCGATAAAGAGCCGCCGGTCTTACTAGGATCAAGGGTGGAGTTGGTCTTCTTTGATGAAATATGTGGGGAAAGGTGAGGTTCCACTGCTTCTGTCAGGATGTAGAGAGCTCAGCATTGAACTTTCTAACGCCAAGGTCCCTGATCAAATCATTAAGGTCCTTTTGGTTGGGATAGTATGGCTTCTTTTCATTGGTTCCGTCTTCTTCAGCACTGCAACCTAGGTTCCTCACTTTCCAGCTATTACTGGTTCTGCCAGTTTTATTTCCCTTGGTGGATTAGTGACAAGAAGTTGCACAGGAGCAATGGATGACTCCTTTCTGACCAGCTCGTCGTTTACAAAGGTCCATCATGCAAAAGTAGCAATTCGTGCAATGCCAAATTGTTGGAACACCAAATTTCATAGCCCTTTTTCTTCCTCGCCACCAGGATTGGTCCTGGTCTACAACGGGCATCTTTCTACGGTTCAAAAATCTTAACTATTGATGAATTGGATAATTTTTTCTTCTTCTCGTTTTAAATAAATTCCCCACAAATAAAACAGGAGGATTCTTCTGCATGGTTCTAACTTCTTGAAGTCAGGTTGTTGTTGTTGTGGTATTCAGTCTGCTGCAACCCTGCATGCTAACCTATCTTGCACAAGCCTTTTCATTTCCTCATAGCTATCACCACGCAAATCCTCACTTACTTCTAATGCTAATTTTACAAATCCCTCTATCTTAAAACGTGGCCTATTAAACTATCCCTTCTCTTGGTCAACGTCCTCCATATTGTTCGCTTTTCCCCTATTCTTCCTCGTTTGTGATTCTATCCACCCATCTCATTCTCCTATAGCACCACATTTTAAAGGAATCTATTCTTTTCGTTTCTGCAACTCCTACCGTCCTAGATTCCCATCCATATAAGGCCACGCTCTATACGAACATTTTTGATGACGATTAAAAAAAAGGCTTATTTTCCCTTTGAGTAAATCCCTCCTTTTAGCGAAAGACTTCCTTGCCTGTGCTGTCCTAATCTTTTTATTACGTTTCCCAAGTAGCAAAATTCCTTAACTTCCTTCAAAATATCCCTTCCCAATCTAAAAGTCTTAGTTATTCCACTGTCTCCCATTAGCTTGGTTTCCCCTCTATTAATTCTGATACTCTCTGTACTGTCCCTCCCGGACCACGTTCATGTCATTTATTCTGGTTACCAAGTCTCCTTCTGTCTGCGTTAATACTAACAATATCATCGCAAAAGCGTAGGATTTTTATTTACTTTCCTTGCAGTACGATTCATTTTCCATAATCAGTTTTAACTTGTTTCATCGCTTGTTCTGTATATAAGTTAAACAGCATGGGCGACAGACTGCATCCTTGTTTTACTGCTTTCTGGATTTCTCCTTTCTTTTCTTGATCTTGTATTCTAATTACAGCTGACTGGCTTCTGTACAGGTTATGTATCTTTTCTCGATAGTTTATTCCAGTGCTGTTCAAAATCCTTAATAGTGTGTTGCAGGTCACGTCATCAAACGCTTTTTCTAAATGTACAAATGCCATGAACGTAGGCCGGTTTTTTCTTATTCTGTCTTCTAAAATTAGCTGGAAAGTCAATATTGCTTGTCTTGTCCCTAGATTCGTCCTAAAATCAAATTGTTCTTCTCCTAACTCGCATTCTATCCTCGTGGTTAGTTTTGCAGGTATGAGATACTAAAGTAATTGTCCTGTGCTGTTGTTCCTGTTTGTTATATTTCGCTTAATCGACTCAAGCAAGGCTAGGACAGGAAGCTCTGCGCATGCGCCGTGCGTCGCGCGCCTCTCACGCAGCTGATCGCTGGCTCAGTCGACCGCGAGGCTCGGGAGAGAACAGTCGCTCTGCTCCTCTCCGCTCTGCTCCGCCATGCCCAACGCTAGTGTGGAGCTGCTGGAGGGCGCCCCTCAGGTGGCCTTCTCTAATGGCAAACCCTCTCTGTCCGAAACCAGGAGGAAGTCGTCGGTGAAGGTGACCATCACCCCGGCGCAGCCCAAGGCGCTCACGCACCTGCCCAAGCGGCCGCCGGTCGACATCGGCTTCAGCGACCTCACCTACACCGTGTCCGAGGGCCGCAAAAAGAGTGAGTACACCTTCCTCTGTCATGTGCGCCATTGTCAATCACGTTCTGCAAACAAGTGTCACAATCCCGACCAAGTGAAGTCACCAGGTGATAACGGAGTGGCGTAGTCCAGCCTGTAAACAATAGTGAACAGCGTGTGTGTAAACACTTACGAAGCCGTGTTTCGGATCAACCAACCTATATACACTGTCAGGTCTGTGCAGACTTGACACATTCTTTCTTCCTTTCTCAAATTATTATCGTGTCCAGTGAAGCTATAACTTTTTTTATGAGGCGGGGGAGATAGCAGGCTACTACCATTTAATAGCATAGGCAGGGAATTGAAAAAGGGGGAGGGGGATATGGAAGGTAGAGCAACGCAGCCAAGTGTTGACTGGGGCCCCGGGCTAATAGTTCAGTGATTCACCTAAAACAGATGCTTGGAATACCTGCAACTGATCCAATGGGATCAGCGGACAACCCTTACCCAAGGTCTTCAACCCCAGTACAAACACCTCCTAAAAGAGATACAGGTGCCAGGACTGCCGAATTTATTTATTAAACGTCTAAGGGACTGTAGTTATAATAAGAAGTAGGTGACCATCTTTTGAGATACCCAAAATTTGAAGAGTGATCAGGTTTTACTGACCTGTCATCAAGTGACTTACAAGTTCTGTCGGGCTATGATAAGTGTCTGATTTCTTGCCACTGCAGATCCCTTTCCCCTTGGCCTACCTGGTCGACCTGCGGACTGTCACATTACGAATTTGGAGTGACACGTGTCCAGCAGTCTTGTTCCCAGTCTCGGTGACCATGGCGTCCCGTGCCGGGATTCGAACCCGGGACCTCTGGTGGAGCTCTCGAATTGTCAACTCCACATTATAAAAAATTAGCCACGAACCAGTGGAGCGTAAAGTAAAGACAAGGAGGACTCTGGATGACTACTCCCGGGGCTTCCTTTATCGCAAGTTTGGTCAAACAGTTCACAAAGAAGCTACAAACAAATTTGGACTTTACTACTCACATGTTTCTCATGATCCCGTGGTAAGAATTTTTTGGGGGCAGCTCATAATTCCCTACTTATGACCTGAACTTAATTAAAATGGAGAATATACCTTCATTTTGTATATATATTCGATTTAATGTAGGATTTTCCTTTATTGAAATATAAAAAACATATTAGTTTGAATGAAATGAATTAACAGCCAGTTTTTACAAACTTAATTTTTCATTTAGTTTAATAAACGTTTTGTTGCCATATTAGAGGCTTACTCCTGTAATGTAGCTACCAAAATTATTTTTAAAAAAAATTCATTAAAAAGTAACAGAATATTAGTAACATTAATGTTTAAATTAGGCCAAAAACAGACAAATAGTAAAACAAAACCAAAATAATTTCTATTCAACCAGTTCACCCTGAAGAGGCTCCAGATCAGGGCCGAAACATGTAATTACATTAAAGTATTTTGTTTCGTTTTACTAATTGTCTGTTATTAGCCTCATTTAAACATTAATTTAAACTTTCAGACGTTAACAACTATTATATCAAAGCATTACTGCTATTAAATCAAACAAATAATGGCCGAGATGGATTAATTTTAATTGAGTACGTTTCGTCCCCCAACTTTTTACCGTTTCGGCCCCCCGCTGGTTTCTCGTCTCACCAATTCTATTCTCTTCTTTCGGATTTGCCCATCTGACTTTATGAACCCCTCTTTCTCAGTTTAACGGACACGGAAACTAAAATTTCGGCCAAAATCTGAAGAAGAAGAAAAAAGCTTTTATAATTTTTTCATATTCATATGCCTATAAATTCAGTAAACTGATAAAAGTAGCTGCCAAACAAAAGAGGAAGATGTGACTGATGCTGCAGAACGACTTTAATTGATATGTTTCATTCTGAATTAACAAATTATTACCTTTTTTCGGAAAAGTGTTTTTCTCAGCTTCATGTTTTCTGGTACCAAAAACCTTCAAATATTGTCCTTTTTTTTTGTTGTACATAATCTACGTGCTAATACCTTAAAATACAAGCGTTGGTTTTCTAATGGTTCTACTAGTTTAGGTGAAAAAAAATTCAATGTGGTGAAAAGTGCCAATTTTTAAGTAACCGTATGAAACTCTTAGTAAAAAAAATTATTTTCTCCCCACAGTTTTATTCAATTTCAAAAATAAGTTTGACTGTTGATAAAATTGGTCAGCCCTACAAATTAATGTGAAAAAAGGTAAAATATATTCGACTACGGGACGCAATGAATATTTTCAAAATTGCGAATTTTAGAAAATAATTTTGAAAATATCTCAACAAAGTAAAAGTTTACAAAATCAAAATTTTGTAGATTGCTACACGTGTGTGTTGTTGACATTTCAGCTCAGTAGGAAGTCATTTACAAGAATTTCAAATTTCAGGCCCTTAAAGGCGTGTTTAGTAGCAGCAGTGACGTCATAAACCAATGAAGCGTCTGCAGAGGGAAAGGGATACTTTTATGTAACTCAAATTGGTTCATATTTCGTTATTTCTAATGTAATTTTAAACATTTAAAAAATTCTTGGATTCGTGGCCTTTCCATGTCATTTTACGTGTAACCATTAAACTGTAATAGAGTTTCGTACATCAGCTACAGATATTTTGTTTTCATTGGATAAAACAGAGCTGATAAAGGAACAGAGGAAAGACCCAGCAGTAACTTCCGCTCCACATTTAAAATACGTCACTTCACACGTTGCGAAAAAGGGAAATGGATCACAAGTTGTCTTTCACGTTGTATGTAGGTAGAGCTTCTTTACATAGGGTTTCTCAAATAAGGGTGAGTCCATGTTGAAAAGGATTGTGTGACGTATTAACGAAATTATTATTTTTTATTTGAATCTCGTGACCACCTCACACACAGCTTGTTTTATTCCTTTTCACTATCGACCCGCCCTTATATGATTATTGTGAACTAACCTTACTTTTTTCAATTAATCAGTAATATTAAAACTAATTCTATTAGAGTTCTGACTGTACCTCGATTAATGAAGGTGAAACATTTCGGCCAAAAATTGTCAGAATTAAAATAGTTTATTAATTACATCACTACGTTTCGTTCCATTATTTGGAACCTCCTCAGGTGATAGAAAAATAATCTTTGTGCCACCTCATATTATACAACTTTCGGATTTTTTTATTGATTTTTTCTATCAGCTGAGGAGGCTCCAAATTATGGAACGAAACGTAGTGACGTAATTTAATTAATAAACTATTTTAATTCTGACAATTTTTGGCCGAAATGTTTCACCTTCATTAATCGGTAATATGACATCATCATCAATTGTAAATAAAAAATTCAGTCAATCAGTTTAACGTTTCTTCCATATTTGTGCGCTTCATCAGGTGACTGCAAAAACATTATAAATTTGAATACATGCAAAACTATAATTTTTATAATTTTAGACAATAATTCTGTTTTCAAATTTATAATTGTTTTTACAGTCACCTGATGAAACCTACGACTATGGACGAAACGTTGTAGACAAATAAATATAAAAATTTTATTTCCGTAATTATCAGCTGTCTACAGAAAATTTATTTGACAAATGCTCTTTAAAAGTGATAATAAACAACTTTAACCACTTTTCATTTTCATCCCAGCCATTTACATGCCATAAATATTAACCACCATTATAAATGGCATGAACGTGGTTCTGGAGGAAGAGTTCAATATGAGGATTAATAGAGGGAAAACCAAGGTTTGGGAAACAGTAAAATAGCAAAGATTGGAAAGGGATAGTTTGAAGGAATTATGCTACTTGGGCAGCGTAATGACTGGAGTAGGACAGCACGGGCAAGAAAGAGGAATTTACGTACTGCTAATATAAGTGTGAATATTATGAAATCAATTACTATATATGTTCGTATGGAGTGTGGCATTATATGAGCGTGAAACGTGGACGGAAGGAGTTGCAGACGGGGAAAAATAGAAGCCTTTGAAATTTGGGGCTATAGGAGAATGAGATGGGTGGATAAGGTAACTAACGAGGAAGTTGTAAGCTGAATAGGGGAATAGTGAAGAATATGGAGGATTTTTAAGTGATAGATTAATAGGCCACGTTTTGAGACATGAGGGTCTTGTAAAATCTGTATTAGAGGGAAGTGAACACTAAGCAGATTAGGGAGGATGTGGGATGTTGTAGCTATGTAGAAATGTAAAAGGCCTTTAGAGGATAGGTTAGCATGGAGGGTTGCATCAAACCATTCTTAGGGCTTAATACCACTACAGCAGCCATAACAAATTATTATGATAATTTTTAACCATTATTTACTGTTGGTGTAATGGAAATTTGGCTGAATATGGCTGAAGTGAGTCAGGAATGTAATAGGCAATTAAGATGTCGTCATGCCATCACCTGGCAGGGATGCAGAGGGGCAAAGTCCGGCCGTTTTTATATCTTCCTCATCCGCAAGACAAAGTCTAGAGTAACCTTTACCCGTTTACCCGAGCTGATAAAGACCGCCGCCGCCTCCTGGTTCCATTTCGGAATGACTGTCACTCGTGCGCGCCCTGGTTCCCTTCTCTCAGACAACACTGCCATTATTCAACCCCCCGAATATTGGGTTCGTTATTTATTTACACACTGTGAGGATTCAGCCGTAACTTGCAAGGAGTGGTGATTGCCCTTTTGCATTTCCATATTTATTCTTGGTCTACAATTGGGCTTATAATAAAGATTTATTATTATTCAATCCATTAGTCCTCGGTTGAGGAAATAGGATACGTCATATATAAATATTACAAGAAATATACAAAATTTTACAATTAAGAATTGAAGGACAAAAAGAGGTAAAATAAAATTGTATTTTCAGTCGACGGAGGAGAAAGCAGCAGAAGATCTTGCGTAGAAAATAGGTCAGCAGTTAAATTGTAGTAGAGTATAGTTGTAAAACAATAGGAGAATTTCATTGGACACCAGAAAAGACGGCCAAAAAGTCACTATTTATATTCACAAAAGCCACGTTTCGTTTTGTGATTCCCGGTGGCTTAAAATTTAGCAATAATACATCCTTGACTGCCTCAGCCGAAATTATTATTGAATTTATATGTGAAGAATTTGGTTTCGCGACGGTTACGGCCGAAATGATGTATAGCTGAGGAAGTCTCAAAATGGAGATGAAACGTCGCTTTTGTGAATAAATAGTGATCTATTTAATGCTGACTTTTTGGCCGTCTTTGTATTTATTGTAAATTTTAAAAGTCAGAAAACTAAGTTGAAATTACTTATACATAGTTCTCCTAATCTAAAATTAACCATTGTCTATATCCTTGAAAGAAAGAAAAGAGAAACTCTACGATAATTATATCAACTTAACACTTCACTTCACTTTGGTTTTAACATTAAAATTTGGCTATACACGTTGAGGATAACCACTTCACACGTTTTCTGAGATTTGTCCTTAATTTATTTTTCTGAAAAGTATCCCCCCCTCCAAACACTCTTCCCACAGGTAAATTATTCCAGACGTTGATGCTGCTATTTAAGAATGAAAACTTAACATCCGTTTTTTAATTTTTTACATTTTACTTTCAATTGATGATCTCATCTACTGGAGCTAATTCCAATCAATAGCTTTTGCCTCGTATAAGCTTTGAATAGCGAATGCAGCCTTGCTTTGCCCCTCTTTTGTGACAATTCCCAACCTTGCTGTTGGACCTTTTCGTTCCTATGACCTGGCCCTACTTCAGAATTTCTTTATCATCATGAAACTTGTCAATTCCAGATTTTTCACTGATTATAATCTAAACAACCCTACCTTTAATGTCAATTTATATTATCAGGCTAGATAAAGAAACTTCTTAACAGAAGTAACAATAAATGGTGAATCAGACATAATGTATATTTAGAATAGATTCTAAAGATTGTGGCGAAAGTTACATTGAGCATAGAAGTCACTATATGCATTTACAATCTAGAAGATGTGAATGGAAAAATTTCAACCGGACCCGGCAACAGAATCCGGGACAGAATGAAGTAAACAACTATGAATTGCTAAATTTTATGGCCTGTTCAAGTTTCTAAAGGGAGACGAAACGTAGTTTTTGGTTTAATTAAACAGTAATAAAACTAATTCGCTGACTTTTTTTTGATTTAAACCTTAAGGACAGAAAATTATGTTCGTATTCTCTGTACCTGACTTTAAATTTCTTTTTTTTAATGTTTCAGTCTGATAATTAAGTAATTAAATGATTTTTAACAACCTTCGTCGTCAGTTGTTTTATTTCAAAGAACAAAATATGACGTTTCGCCTCGCATTTTGAGACTTCATCAGGCATACAGAAAACGTGAAATTACAATATATTACATTTGGGTATTATTTTACAAAATTTATAAAAGTTTGTAAGTTTTATACTATATTTTATAGCACGGCGTTGACGTGGCGGCTTTTCATTGGTGGTTGATTGGCCAATAACGCAACAGGGCTCTGGGAAACAAATATTCCACGATTTCAAAAGTATTTTGAAATTCCTCTAACAACTTGTTGTAACTTTCAAAAGTGTAAATGTGAATATATATATATATATATATATATATATATATTATCCTCGTTCAAGCAGGCAGAACTGAGACTGGATCCCGCTTTATTTTTTTGTATTTTAACTTGGTAGTCCTGGACTGCAAAACGTGCCCAGGAGCAGACGTGAACTCCGACCATAATTATGAAGTACTGGCTGAAAGTGAAGAAACTCAAGAAAGGAATTAAAACAAAGAGATGGGAATAAGAAAATCTGTGAAACAACAGGAGGTGCTACAGTTTTTCAAAGAAGATATCAAGAGTAGAGGAGAAAGAAACAATGTAGACGAGAAATGGCCACTTTTGAAGGAAAAAATGGCTAGAGCAGCCGACGAAAAAAGTAGGAAGAATAGCTCAGACCAATAGGAAAGCATGGATAACACAATAAATAATGAAAATGATTGATTAAAGGCCTACGTATGTATTAAAACACGAGAGATGAAAATGGTAAAGAGCAGAACAACAACAACAACATGATAGTTGAGAGGACGGAATTTCTATCCAATGGCCCGGTTATTTCCTGGTAATTTTTTTTGGCAGTTGTTTCAGAAACCTTACTACGTTGGGGGTTTTTTTTGTAGCCGTATTATTTTTCAGGTTGATCTGGAGAAGGCGTCGCATGACAGGGTCAAAATTAATCGTCTGTTTTGTGAAAATTCAGCTCGTGGCTTAGATTAAATCTATAAACCGGACGCTCGTAACGCGGAAGGACAGACACTCGTGGACCCTTCTTCCGGTTTGGAACTGAACGTCATTGACTTGCGAAATCCAGTATTTAGGAAAGGGATTCTGACACTCTCTTTTTTGATAATAATAAAAGGAAATTATCGGGGAAGGTCTTGACCATGACAGAAACCAGTCCTGCTGAACTTGGCTTCGTGATCGAATTAAGGCTGATTGGCCGGAACCGACCTTCCACAATCCCTGAAGGATCCTGTCCAAGTATTGTCCACTTTCGGTCTTGACGGTGTGGAATTTGGAACATTTTTTTTTTGGCTGAACTCGTTTCGAGGTCTGTGACATTGCGCGGTCCTTGTCATCGATCACCTTGTAAAGACTTCCACGTTTCTTCTCAACACTTTGAATATTCAATCATATCTGCTTTAAATTTTCTTCATTTTAATGAGTGTTGCCCCGGACGACAACTGTTATTGTCTTACAATGTTATATTTTATCACGTTATCTTATCGGGCGTCTCTGTGAAAAATACACATTTATCACTTAGCAGCTTTCATCATCAGTTTAATTAACTGCCGAATAGAGTTGTTGGTATGCGAGAATGTGACCTACATTTATTTTACGGCTTAAAACTGCTCGCCTTTATTTTAAAGATAATACAATTAATGAGCAATTCTCTTTTTTAATGATTAAACGCTAATCTGCAACAAGACTGTATTCCTATTCAACCTATATAACCCAATAAAACAGTCATCAAAAGTACAAATCAGTTGCCTGAAGACGATGGTGGACTTGGCTGTATTTTACACATGATATAACCCGAGTGAAATCCCGACAACGTTTTATTCAAAAGTAGAAATATTTTATTTTTTCTTCGTCATCTCATTAAAACACAGAAGCTTTCAAACATTAGTCCATATCCATACGTTTTATTTTTACAAGCTGTAATCTGCACTAGTCAACAGTATACTTTCCACTGTGTGCACTGCATGTTGTGGTAAACAAATACAACGTACACAATGAATAGTATACTGTTGACTGATCCACATTACTGGTGCAGGAATATGGACTCGTGTCTGAAAGCTTCCATGTTTTAATGTTAATTACGAAGAACAAATAAAATATTTGTACTTTGAGGGCTGTTTTATTTGTTTAAATAGGTATAATAAATAAAAAACATAAAGATGCTTTTAATAATTTAGATACTCATGATGTTCTTTATAAAATTTCTTGAGTTGTTAATTTGTGGAAGATTTTTGAAGAAATCCAAAAGTGTTGACGAAACGTCGTTTAATCAAAATTTTGAAATAAAAATGTCTGTAAAACAAGGTCGTTAATTTATTTAATTTCATTATTTGAAAATATGACGTTAATTGATTTACTACAATTAAAATTAAATTTATGCTGTGTAAAATCACTATTATTATTATTATTTTCTCTGCACAATACAGGGTTGTTCAATAAGGGCGGGTCGATGTTGCCACGTTATAAAACAGGCTGTGTGTGTGAGGTTTTAACGAAACTATTTTTTTATTATAAATTCCCATGAATCCCCTCTGAAATGAAAGAAACTTTGGTTAATACGTGACACACACAGCCTGTTTAATTCAATTTGAACAGGGCAACATCAACTTGCCCTTTTTATTCCACTTTATCGGAACTTGTGTTTTCCTGCCTGTGTCAAAGTTGTCACTTTAGATAAATTGGTGGTTTTGTAACGTTGCGTTCTTCACTCCAGCCTACATGATTAGTTAGCATAAGTATTAAACAGAGCGTAAATCACGGTTTCTCCGTTCTGACGCTTCTCTAGAAAAGATTCCTCCTCACTGGTTATTTTATCCAGCGTGCAGCCGTGTTCATAAAATGGAAATAGAAACATTTCCACCGGTGGCTTGGACAATATTTGGCGGAAACGAGAACAACATCCATCAAGCGACGCCTTGGAGACTCCATTTACGAGGTCGCCGGACCTTGAACGGAGATAAAAATTCCTTTGTCTCTGTGTCTCACGTGCATCATCAGCATCATCCGGACTCTTGGACTCTCCCACGTCAACTCCTCTCCCTTTCCCCGAGATGAATAATCGCTGGGTGACAAAGTTGAGGTCTCTTCTGCGGGGTTTCGTCAGCGCCCCCGCGTTCTTTAACTTGCACAGATAAGCTGCTATCAAAGTGGCCTTCGCATCCGGGACGAGCTCACTCTGCGGCCATAAAATACTCCTCCTTGCGTCCATTATTATTAGTATTATTTCATATCAGTTAGATTTATTAATCGCGTCCATTAATCCTCTAGACAAAGCCAACAAATGTATACAGTGTTTCAATAAGGACTGGTCAATTTTGAAATGGAATCAATCAAGCTGTGTGTGACGTATTAACGAAATTCCATTCAAATAAAATAATTTCAACGTCGACCCGCCCTTATTGAAGAATCATAAAATACATAACGTGATGAAAATAATACATAAATGTAACAAATGTATTAATAACCAATAAACAAAGACATCGCATACACACAAGAACTATAAAACACATATATTAAAGGAAACAATAGTCTCAGTCATAGAAACGAAAGATATATATAAAAGAGAAAAGACTTTCTTGTAGAATGTAGTGATAATCAACCTTCATTAAGTCCTCATTCAATATTAACATAACAGGAGCTTCCGGCTTCATCTGTAAGGTTTTATAACACTGAAGATCTCACCCACATACCAATTATCACTTTACAAAATAATCAACATTAATGATTGATGGAGAACATACCTTGGTTGGGTTTTTACATAAGAATATGGCTTGATGTGAAGCCGGAAGCTCCTGTTATGTTAATATTGAATGAGGACTTAATGAAGGTTGATTATCAGTAGGATTAATATTCCTACATAAACGTGGCGGGAATTGCTGCATTAAAAAATAAAAACTTTAAAATACAGCCCTAAAATTAAGTTTAATTGAGCAAATTACTTAACGTATTATTTCATGCGGAAGCAGAAACACATCACAGGCTTTGGACGTGTTAATATTTCAAAATCTCACGCCTGGGTGTTCTTGTTGTTTTTTGTTTCTTAGATATGTGGGCCGTTGTGAAGATATTCATTTATAACTCACAAAAAATGGAATTCTTGCCATTTTATTTCCAATTAGTTCGGATCCTTAACGAGACACCTCTGTACAATTTTTGTATAACCAAAGAAAAGACAGTGACGTGACATTTTCGTATTTTGTATATATTTTTTTAGACGAATCATCAAAATAGTCAGTAGCGTCTTATAGAGTTTTAAGTTTAAATTTATACTTTTTATTTTTTATTTCAGGGTACAAAGTACCTTTTTCTGCTATTTGATAATTTCTTCGTATTAGGTCACTTGCATTCTTATTCTTGGCGTGCGTTACAGTCCTTCTTGAGCCTTAGTCTTCCATCTATTCCAATCTTGAGTCTCTTTTCACCATGTCATTTATGGCAAGTGCCTGAGCACGTTAGTCCTGAAAGGAGCAATGCGCGCGGCCGACCAATGTCGTCCCTCAGGGTGCGTGGGGCTCCTAGTCTATCTTCCAGAGACCCCGAAGTCCGCCTGGTGGTGGTTCCACGTCCCGGGCCAACGCACGTTGGAGCTGTACTCGAGGTGGCACAATTTTTCTTCCTTCCCTTTACAAGGGTGCACGATTCTTCCCGCAGGTATTATCTAATCTCTTACTTTAAGGGTTTCGGAAAAACGCATGGTGGAAACCAACCTACATACCATGCTAATAAGAATGTAAACCCATATAAAAAATTCATTTTCTCATGTCCAGTACGTAGTAGGAGAAAATGAAGACCCAAGATAAGATGGCTGTATGTAGCTTACCCATTAATCAAATAATCGTCCTAATTATTTAGTCATTGCCTGAAGAAGTTGTCAACCTCGTTTATGTCATAGCCATTTCTGGTACCAAGAACCAGATGTGGAAAATAATGCAATTTATATGTAAATACTTTGTTAAAATGTTTATAAACGTTAAACAGGACTATTACTGAATGGCATCTTTGAACGAGAAAAAGAATAAATAATTTCTTGGAATTTAGAGGACCTTATGAACATAGCGTTTTAATGGAAGCCGCAAGGGGATAGTGGTGATCGGTTCTCGAACAGAGTCAACTGAATGTGCAGTAGCGTGTGTGTTAGGTCCCCATTAGTGACACCATAAATGGCTTCTAAGAACCTTTACGCAAGTCCCTAATTAGCAGCCGCGGGCTGGTTGCTTGTTGCGTACGCTAATCGCACCCCAATTAACCCCCAAAGGTCCTCCTCGTAATCACGGAGGACGACGTTATTGTTAGACTGTACGACACGCAACTCTCCACGTCACGTGTCGCCATTTTGTCGAAACTGCTCGTGCAGGAGAAAATGTCTCCGGCTCTTACATTACAGTCCATCTGGGTAACAACACTGTCTAAAAATAATTTGGAATGTTTTTAAAGTTTCACGACAGCAGCGCAATTAGCAGATCATAATCGTACGACTCTTGTAACTTTAATTGTCCAAATTTCCCTTTAAAATTAATTATAATGATGGAGATTATACATGGTTATATCAAATCATAGTCATCTAATTTAAAACACCTTTAATTAAGTAAAATGGAAACGTTTCCTTTAAAAAAACTTTTGTAATTCTGTCTCAAGGTGGCAGAATTTACCGCATTGAAAAGCAAAAGAAAAAAATAGTTTTGAATAAAAGATAGACTTCTACGTAATCACGAACAGTTTCTGTTGTATTATTTCATTTAATTTATTCCGTTCATTTAATTTCGGTTTTTTCTTTTCTATTTTTTAAATAAATAAGTCAAACAGCCTATTAGTGAAAAATAAATTAAGTAGAAAGAATTTAGTGCAGAAATTCAGTTACAAGCAATTCTTCTGTCTTTGAATTATAATCATTGAATGCACTCACAGATGTCCTCAGCTTATTCTCAAAATTAAACTAATTGGAGAAACTGCAACATTCTTTCATATTAAATGTTGTGGGGGAACAATAAAGTGGAAAACAGTAGAATATTAAAATCAAATAAGAAATGTTGAACATTCTGTCAATTCAATAGAAAAACCTAATAAAAATGGGTTGTATATATTACTCTATTTTATTGTATAATTATGTGAATTTAGGTGTTATATAAAATCCATTTTAATAAATTTTGCTCAATGCCTGAAATTTCAACTTTATTCTCATCCAATTCATGTTATTAATTGGCTGTGTCAGTATGTTTCAGTTATATACAGATAACCTTGTATTTATTTCACACTTGTTTCTGTAAAGAATTTAATCTAGTCTTATTTATTTCATTCTTGGTGGTGTAAATGGTTCTCGTTATGTAATCAAATCAAATTCTTATTTATTCATTTTTATTTCACACTTGTTGCTGTAATATTTATGTAATTGATTCAAATTATTGGTTTAAAATAATATGTACTGGAACAACTTTAAAAGGGGAAAAATTTATTTTTCCTCATAATATGATACTAGTCTGGTGTATTTGAGACTTCTCCGAGAGAAGCGCTGAAGGATCGACGGTGGATCTCGAGAGAAAAGTTATGAAACAATCAACGACGTTGCCCTACTTAGCCAAAACGCGTACTTTCTTTCAACTCTGGTGGTCACTGACTTTCCTAACATTTATGTAATCCTTTAAAAACGTCACTGTACTTTTTTTTCCAGTCTGTCCGTTGCCCTTGATCTTATATTTATAACATTATAATGACTTCTCCCTTAAGTTAGGTGGTCGTCGACCAGAAATTGATCCAAAATGCCGTTAAACAATCAAAAAGTATTATAAATAAGTAGCATTATTATATAAATTTCAGTGACCAAATTCCAGTGGCCAGAGACCTGGTGGTGATCTAATTTAAATTCTAAACGTTATCGGAGGGGAAAATCTGTAATTTATTTGAATAATGAGTTCTTAGGTTACAACCCGCGTCATATTAGAATTTACAACCGACGTTTCGATGAATAACTCGTTCATCATTATCAAGTAAATGTCTAAACTAATGTTCAGGTCCCCTTATAATTATACACTCTGATGCTTGATAAAGATGAACGAGTTTTTCATCGAAACGTCGGTTTTAAATTCTAATATGACTCGGGTTGTAACCCAAGGACTCTTTATTCAACAAATTCACCGGTAAAATCTAGGATCCTGTGATATATTTGTTAATTATTTTATTCCTACTTCCTTGGGCCATTGTACTTTTCAAGAACGTCAGATAATTTTCCAATGAAGTATTTCAAGTTGTAATGGAATCATCATCAGTTCGTGTTGTTCCTCAGTGGGCATCAACAAATCATCTCCCTCTGGTCGTGTTGACAGCCACAGTCTTGCCTTCTTCCATTGCTTCCCCACATGTTTGTTTGGACTTCCCTCTCTTCCTTTTACCCTGCGGGTTCCTCTCTCTCAATTGCTTCATTTCCCTTCCTCGGTGTATTTCCGATCCATTTCCATTTTCGCCGCTTTATCTGTGTGTCTATGTCGGTTTTTCCCGTTCGTGGTTGGAGATTACTTAAACAGCGGTTGACAGAGGTCTGTCTGTAACGTATTCACAAGTCTCGGACCCACTTGACAAGGTTTGGTCACACCGGATGGAATGGTGATGGTGTTTATCAAGATCTCGTCACTTCTTGTTCTGCACTGAGCCTGTTCAGCGGCCTCAAGGCTGGACTAACTAACCAGATTTCTCGAGTCGCCTGCCTTGGTTCCGTCAATTTCCGGTTTTTCCCCCGGGAACTTAACCTGTACAGTCGGAACTGAGAATTCCTTGTTGTTAATATTTTTTTATATATATATCCAAGGTCTGAATCTATATTCCACTCGTTTCTGCTGAACGACAAGGTCATCAGTATTGACTTCACCGGCACACGCCAATGACCTTGTAAGGCCTGACTGTCTGCCTCTAAATCATCTTTACATTTGTTCAGTTTAACAAATATGCACTTCAGAACATTTCATCAGGGAAAACTCGGCTGTCGTCTTATGTAGTTTTCTTTCCTTATTTCTGTACCTGCGTTTAAGATCAGTCGAGATTATGAATATGAAAGTTATTAAATCCATTTCCGCATCTTCTGTGTTTTTATTTCTTTACAGTCGCCGTGTGTCCGTAATTGTCAGCCTTTACGTCTTGTTCGAATTATCTACTAATAAATTAATCCGACTGAATTAGCAGCTATAACTCAAGTACGTACTTAACTTAGCCGACTTTTTGTGTATCGACCATGCACGTGTGTCTTTGAAGGCTGAAACTGCTGAAGAAAGGTTAGGTTCTCTTTTTTTTAGGCTGCCGTCCAACCTTGATGGCCAATTCCGTATCATCTGGCACTTTATCTGCAGATCCAAAGAGATTGGTGCCGGGAGGGGAAGGACGGTGATCGCTGGTCGTGTTCAGGCAAAAAGGAGGAATTTAAAAAAACATAAAAATTATTAGCCAAGAGACACAGAAAATTGTCTCTATTTATAAGTTGAAGAAAAAGATCTTCAATGAATCATTGTAGTGATTTGATAATCAAAGTATGAACCTCCGAATAATGTAAGAGGGCAATATTAATTTGGAAAGGTTAGGTTTGGTTTCCGTAACAGGTTTACGAACATCAAGGATTCGTTTTTTTTTGTTTTTGTTTTTTTGGTTAACAGGTTGCATGAGGGTGATCCTGAAGCAGGCAACTCCCCTTTAATAGCATAGGAAGGGAATTGAAAAAGGGGGGGATGCGGAAGGTAGCCAAGGGTTAACTAGGGCCCCCGGGCTATGGTTTAAGGATCCTACCCGGTGTTTCACCTAAAGAAATGCAGGGAAAACCCTAGAAAATCTGCATCAGGTAGGTCGGGCATTGGGTACTATTCTCACGCCCTTCTGAATGACGGGAGACGAGTGATTTTTTGAGAACGTATCTGATAAATTGCAGCATAATTGAGTCATAAACATCGTCGACTTTAAATATATATTGATAAGGCTGTTACATGTTGAGATTCGGAGATTAATACCGTATATTAGTTTAATATCTTTTTCGCAACTCATGCAGATTAATGAACCAGCATCCTTCAATTTACTAATATTTCTAATTTTTACAAGTCAGAAGACTTTCAAATTTATTGACTTTAGTCTTGCACGACGTTTCGTCGCTTAGTTTGGTACTCCACCTGATATTTTAAAGAAACAAGAAATGTAATGAACTGATGTCAATAAATTTAGTAATCCTTCTTACTTATAGGACATTTTTACCGTTTCATCATTCAAAACAGTCAGTTAATATATATACATTAATTATTCTCTCAAACAATGGCCAGATTCTAGGTGCGCCTTACATGGAGCGACGAAAACGATTACTTGTCCCGACAAAAACGGAATAATCGAAATAGCCACGTTTCACATTATTAAATTTACAATTCGTTATTACATTCCAACTTTTAACATATATACCTTTTACAATTAAATAATAATCTGGATTACAGTTTATGGTTTTAAAACCCGTCCTTTGTAATGATTCTCGAGAAAAAATTGTTTTAGTAAATAAATATTTCTGTTAACAGACGCCTTTTATTTGTCTTCATTAATTTTTCACGTCTCTGTAATTAGCTAAAAAATGCAGCTAATGTATTAACCATAAATAAGAAAATATTTAATGACCTTTTACAGACTTTATTCTTTAAATTTAATTAGTAACGACGTTTCGGCACATTTCAATCCTTCTTCAGGTTTTCTTCCTCTAGAGGAAATATGTTCAGAAAATTGAACCAAGGAATGTGAAGTTGACTCAATTTTTTTAACGTCAACCTCCTTTGATTAATTTGCTGTAAATTTTCCTATATAGGAAGGAAACCTGAACCAGGCATAAAAACGTTGTTACTAATTGAATCTAAGGAATAAAGTCTGTAAAAGGTCATTAATAGTTTCATTATATATAATGTATTAATCGTTTGATCTTATCTGTTTCTTTTTTAATTCATACCGAAAACAGCAAATTCACTGATTGTAATTGCTGCAGCTGTCTGTTTTTCTTGATTATCAGTTCTTATCTGTAAATTACCGATTGGCGAGTCTCGTCTTGTACTTTTATCTCGAGTCCAAATTCAGGATTCCTGCGAACTTTTGAACCACCATCAAAATTTTTGTCGACTCTGTCTGTTATTTTCTTTGTAAGATCGTGACTAAATGGCGTCTGTTTAATGTAGTGCGCCTCGTTTTATTAAGAGCGTGTATGTGAACGGCGGCTTCGTCGTCTAACAAAGAGCATTGTGTGGTAATGTGCTTCATCAGAGGCACGGGCAGAGCTCCTCTTATTTGCACTTGTCTCTGGCGATAGAGGTCCGGTCATTCTCTACAACTCTTACCCTGTGCCCAAGGTCTTCGACCCAAGTACGTACACCTCCTAAAATAGCTGTATGTGAGAATCTGAATAACGAGGCATCCCCAACGCAGGGGAGAAATACCTGTGAAAGAAAATTCCCACAGGAATCTTTACCGCCCTCTGTTTCATTTTATGCCTGCGTGAATTTTAATAACAAATATTCCTCCTTACAGGCCTTTAATAACTGCCGGCAAGTCCAGTTAATTAATTATTTTAAATAATTATAATTATTTATTGTAAAATATTGAAAATTCATAGATGTAATTTCCACTGCCACTTTTTGATTAAATAAATAAATGCATTTTGCCAACCCAACGAATGTTTGGAAGTTAATAATATGTTTGTAGAGGACGGATTGATTATCAATGTGGAGTTTGACACGGCTTTTTAATGACCTTTCAGTTAGCCCCATGTAACAGACCGTTAGTTGAAACGTTGTGCTGTATTTACTTCTGTTATCTAGTTTTCTAGGTCTCCAAGCTGCATAAACTACTGACTTGTGCATTATTTTTATGAAACTGATTATAGTTTCCGACGTGTGCGTTTTCCGAAATCCAGGGACCGACGGAACCGATAAATAATAATAATAAAAAAAACTAAGAATTACCGACGTTTATGATCCACATTCATGCTACGCGACACTTTCGTAATTAGTTCGTTTGATAAAATGGAAGTTAGCAAGGTTCACCGTCATCTCTGGCAGGATAAGAGTGCGCAGAAACAGCGAGGTTTATTCTTCACTCAATCAACTAGAGACTAGTAGCCGTGTGGAGAAACACTCTATTACTAGAAGTAAGAGAAAGAAAAAAAAAGTGAGAATTACCGACTACAAAGAACAGCAATCGTACGATTTCGACATCGTCACGGCAGAAATACTCCCTGTAGTGGCTAAATGCAATAGAAAGTTCCTTCGTCGTCGAAAGTAGGCATTAGCTAGGTTTACAAAAAGAATTACACGCTGCACTTCTCTCGTAATGTTCTTTTCTTGTTTCTCTTTTTCTATGCCAGTTACCAGTATTTGATGCAATACAGTCCGTATTTTTTGTTCTTTTTTTACTGTCCTTCCTACACAACACGTCATAATTATCCTTCTACTAGGTCGCAGTACACACTATGGTCCATCTTTTACGTTATGAACCGAAAATGGGCGCAATCTTGAATCTACTGAGTTTTTTGACTCTCCCCCCTGTAAATATCTCCATGACCACCTTCAAAAAATTTGGAAAAACATAAAAGTTAAGAATGGACAAAAAAAACTGTAAATTAACACTTTAGTTCTTGTTTCCACCGCAGAAAATAGGCATCCAAAAAAATAATATCAAAATAATCGAAAAAAGTTTAGAAGCTCCTGGTATTAATTGGTCCTAGTTTAACAAAAATTGGGCCTATGATGCATGATGACCTTCTTATAGTCCACAAATAATCCTACATGTTAAACAAAAAATAATTTCAAAATGGTCGAAAAAAGTTTGGAAGCTCCTGGTATTATTTGGTCCTAGTTTAACAAAATTTGGACCTGTAATGCATGATGGCCTTTTTATATCCCACAAATAACATGTTTAACTCGTTTAACTACATTTTATTTCTGACGTTTGTGTGAATATAGCGGAACTAGTGAAGCTGTAATCCCCACACACACACGTCATGGCCTTGAAACCCCGCCCCCCCCCCTTAACTCGTGATTGGCACACAACTAGTGACGTAATTCTCTGTTAAGAACCTGTATTTACATTCAATTGAAAAACCACACGTTAACAAACCGCAGTAAAATGGTGATATTGACTTACCTTTTGGAAGAAATTGTGGGGCAGTTGTGCATTTGTCTTAGCACACGTCACCGCCATAAAACATCTCTCAAAGAATAGTTAATGACGTCATAACTCGTGTCCTTGAACGCATTTACGTATCACAGTTGAAATCCTTTTGTTAAAACAGCCCTGCGTGTGGGACAGAAAAGGAATAAATCTTTGTCATTATTATTTAAATATGACATTACTCTCCCTCCGTTAAAGTCGCACCTCATAATTATCATTGTGAGCCGAAAATTACTCGAAAAAGGTGAACTTAATTGTGAAAACAAAAAATTACGCAACCGAAATACAGATTACATTGTAAGATCCTTTTTAAAAAATTAAGCTAATTTTTTACTTAAATATAATTAAAAATATTTGAATGATAAAATGTTAAAGATTAATGTCAAAACTGTATTTGGAATGAAAGGAAAATCGTAAATAATGAACTCTTTAAATTAGCTTGAAAACTGTATATGGAATAAAGGAAAATCTATTACCAAATGATAAATATATTTTAATAATAAAATATTTAAATTATTAACGTTCTAATTATTTAATAATTTAAAAAATATTCACCGCGAATGACGCTATTAATATTTGCGACGTCACCGTTAGTAATGGGCGTGGCTTGTTCGGGACGGGGAGGGGCCACGTCGTGACGTATTCCTCTTTAACCGTCAAAGACACAAAAATAATGCTCTAATGCAACTTTTTAAAAAAATTTAAGTTTGGAATTTTGATATATTTAAGTTTAAATTACCCAATAAGAAACGTAGTACTCATCTTTTCGTTCAGCATTGGAATCCGTCGTGGTCCAGCGTCTGGAAACTTCCCTCCGACATATTTATTCAAACCAGTTAACTGACGCAGCCTAGAAAATTGCACTCATGTCTCATACCTTACGCGGACATGCGAAATAATTCATTTGTGCTTTCATAATGGACTGAACAAGGCAATATTTCAATTAAGTTATTTTACCTCCGGTCTGCGTCTACGTACGACAAAACTCTTGGCAAAGATAATTCTCGTCTCTAAGCACTGCAGTCAGAGACTACTCGCTCGCATGCCAAAGATAACAAACATTTTTCTATTTACAAAAATATGAAAAATTATCCCAAAGTAATTAGTGTTTACTTTAACGCTAAATCAAACACAAAAAAATAATATAGTTTCATCTGTACAGCGTGTAAAATTGAAAACATAGAATTATGTATGACAACATAAAAGATTTATATATGTATAACAGCTTAAGACGTATACATGTCCGTAAAAAAAATTGACATAAATGCTATATAAAAAACATTCAGAGCTGTTAATTAAAAAAAAACATAAATGTCTTCAAAATTTCAGGAATTATTTATTTTCCATCATCACAAGCACAAATTCAGTATCTTTCAGCCTTTGGTTTTGGCCATATTCTTTGGTTGAACGAACAGGTTAATTTGGATAAAACCAGATAATAACCAGAAAAGTCTCATAAAATGCCTTTATTGTATTTACAACATTTTAAATTTTTTTAGGCCTTTGGTCATATTCATCTTTAGCTTAATTTCATTTATCAGCAACACAGTGCCTCGTCATTTACAATATGTATTAACACAGTTAAATCTTCATTTGTAAATACGGTAAATACAATAAAGACATTTTATGAGACTGTTCTGGCTTTTCGTCTGATTCTACTTCATCATACAGTCAGTCTATTCAATCAACATGTCTATAAACCAAATGCTGAAATTGTTTGTTGATGATGTAAAATATACAATTCCTACAATTTGGAAGACATTTGTCATCAGTCGTGACTGAACGTGGATTTACACGTCTAGCAGCGTAAAATTCAAGTGATAAATGTGACGGTATATTTACTTTAAATAAAGTAAGATTTTTCGGACTGCAAAACGCTGTTAATCCTTAATTTATCCCTGTGTTGGATATTTTAATCGGGAACAAAAAGTACTCGAGATATCTCGAGGGAAAACTGATGACGAGTCTCGGGACATGACTTACTTGGAAAATTGCTTTCTTTTTTTCATATCGGCTGCGTGTTTATTGCGTCAACAACGAGGTATTTGTTTCACGGCCATTTGAGAGTCTCGACGAGGAGAACCTGACACAATTGTAAATAACAAGGAATACTTTGTAACCAATTACACGGGGCGTATCATTATACTTTTTTTATTACAATAGTTACTGTGAATTAACTTTTGCTTAAAAAAATAGTTAATAATAAGTTGTTTGTTTGATATGTTCATGGACTACTTCACAACAGTAAATACTTACAACGATTTAAATACCATGACTGACTCAAATCTATACCAATAAATAAAATTGAAGTGTCTCTCTGTTTGTCTCTAACAAGTCTCGACGGATATCAATAAAAATTTGAGTGTTTAAAAAAATTAGATTTAATTTAAATATTCGTGCACATATAAGTTCGATATATTGCATAAGATATTAATGTAATATGAATATAAGTTAAAACTGTTAATTCTGCTGGAAGATTTCTTGGAATTGCCGCGGCGTGAAAACCAACTGCGAGTTATAAGTCCTGTATCATTCACCCCACTTACTATCTATTGTTGCGGCAGGCTGGGAAAAAATTAACTTCTTTAGATAGTCGATACGATGTTAAACATAAATTGGTTTTATTTCTCGCGTCAGGTAAATTTTAAAAAATCTAGTGACTGCTAATATGAAAATAAAAAGGAAACTATCGAGTTTGGTGTAATGCAAGACGCCGTGTTACATTAACACCTTTAATATGCTATTTAAGTACAAATTTAACAATTAAGTGAGAAAAAAAATTCTGTTACAATACTAAAAATATATTTATTGCTGCTAATTGTTTCAGGGGGTATTTTGGATTCTCCCGAGATACTGGGAGTATACTTGAGGTTCATATTGTGAAGTTTTCGCTGTCGGTTTAATCACGTATTGACCAAGAATTAAATAATGTAGCAGGATAATATAAATAAATACACGGGCAACGCCGGGTCACCAGCTAGTTGTAAATAAATTTCTCATTTTTCGTTCTGAATCAGAATGTATACCAATTAACCGACTGACCAAAAGGGCACGAGATAAAAAGCTGTTTACACGGTCCGTAAGAGACCCAAAGCTCCTTGATGATGGTTAAATAAATATTTGGAAGGAAATTGGAGAACTTTTTTTTTCGGTTTTAAGATTTACTTAAGCGTAATGCCGCGTACAGATATGTTAGTGAGAAAATGGAACCTAGTGGTTGTGCAGGGTTTTCCTGGCCAACGTAGTAATGAATAATGTAAGCAAGCTTGGCTTTCTTTGTCTGTTGGGAAACAGGAAGCGCAACCCATGGGAAAGAAATGTTTGCATATTCGATTATATGGCCTCCCACTATTCTCTGCCAGTCTTCACCTTCTATGATTCTATTTCCCATACCTTTAAATATGTTTTATATTCTGAACAAAAAAATATTGTTGGTATCAGTGACGACTCGTGAGTTCTTAAGTAATGTTGTACGTCACTCCCCAAGGAGGATAAGTCCCCTTATATAACATTTACAATGTTGGTAATACTCCAAGGCCCCTAACATGCTATTTTTTTTTAATTTCGTCTACATAACATGTGACAAGAATGAGTTCTTTAAAATTTTATACGTATAAAATCAAATCGGCTTTAATTCCTAACACGAAAGTATTTGTACTTTCCTACACATCTAGATATATAAAAATGAATCCCTATTTCCCTTGGTAACGCCATAACTTGAGAAGGACTGCACCGATTTCATTTATCTTTTTTTTTAAGTTTTCCATTACTCTTTACAAGGTTCTTACAAAAACAAAAGTTTTAAAAAAATTCGCAGAAAACTTTTCAGTGTTTCTATTACTTTTTTTGAAGCCTCTAGTGCCCTTGCATTCCAGTCCCTTATCACCCTGCTTACGAAGGAATATTTGCCCAAATCCGTTCTTTGGTCCCTTTCCTTTATTTTGTAATTATGGTCATTTTTAGATAAAAAAATTTAGGTATCCTTAGCCGTTCCCATATTTCTGACCAGGCCGGTTTCCCCGTGTAAGCTTTGTAGAGTGCCCCCAAGTCTCACCTTTTTCCTCCTGGCCCATTTAGTTTCGTCCCCACACACAACCCACCCCTGTCCGTTTTGAAATTTTATCCCCGTTTTCTATCATAGGTCTAATTATAGAAGTTTAGTAAGCGGCTGCCTTGACCTGTCTTGTACTTTCCTCCAATGTTCATCCCTTCCGCGCTACCAAGTTAACGTTTAATTTATATATATATATATATATATATATTGTAACATGAAAAGTTACGATGAACAATGCAGGCCAGCTTGCGAGTTGCAATTGTTGAGGAACTGACGCAACCCGGGCCAACAATGTAGTCTGGCGAGACTTTAGGGAGTCGTCATGGGGTAGTGGAAGGAGCAGGTTGTGTCGGCGGGACGACGAGAGAATGACCACGCCATCCATGCAGATATAATTATTTTTCATGCTCTGATTGAAATTAAAACTATTAAAATCAATTTTTGGTGTTTTTATGAAAAATGTCTGGCGCTCTAAAGGAATTGAGAAATCCTCGAATACGGAGGAACGACGGATCCGCTATAATATATATATTGTAGAAGATACGTCGTTCCTCAACAATCGAGGCTTTCTAATTCCTTTAGGGCGCCAGGTATTTTTCATAAAAAACACCAAAAATGGATTTTAGTAGTTTTAATTCCAATCCGAGAACTAGAAAAAATTATATCTGCAGGGCGTGGTCATTCTCTCGTCGTCCCGCCGACACAACCTGCTCCTTCCACTACCCCATGACGACTCCCTAAAGTCTCGCCAGACTACATTGTTGGCCCAGGTTGCGTCAGTTCCTCAACAATTGCAACTCGCAAGCTGGCCTGCATTGTTCATCGTAACTTTTCATGTCATGTCAAGTCACGTTCCGTCGATGCTCTCCAAAAGTAGAAACTAATCCACTCAAAATGTCTATAAACGGCTCCCTCAGTCAATGACGTGTTTCCTCCGTTGCGCCGTCTCCAAACGACAATTACTTTTAATTCGTGTTACCCGTACATATATATAATTGAGGTCTTCCTGCGTTAAGGAAGAAGATCGTGCCCAAGAATACAGTCGACTCCGCTTGTTGCAGCTTGAAGTTGCTTGTATTTGCTGACTCGCGGCTTTTCTGTGTGGGAGCGAGTCCCGTACGCTTCCTTTGTCAGCAGCACAGACCTACAAACCGAATTCTCTCACTCGGACGTCAAGTTTGTTCTTTACTGTCCACATAAAACCGGCACAGTCGTCGCCTTCGGGGCTGAACCAACTCCAACACTTCATTCCTCCTCGTGGACGACCGTCGACTGCAGCGCCATCATCGTAAGGGACTCTTAAGTCACTCTGTGCTGTTGTGGTATTCAGTCCTAAGACTGGACTCATGAAACCCTGCATTGCTAACCAATCTTGCGCAAGCCTGTTCATTTCCACTTAACTCTACATCCTCTGTAGCAGAGAAGGTACCTTTCTCAGACTTTCCTCTTACATTCAAATAACGAAACCTAACTCCTCTCCCGTCATTGGAGAAGAGTACCCAACATATTTGATGCAGGTTCTCTAGGTTTTTCCCTGCATATCATTCAGGGGAATTCCGGGTAGGATCCTTAAACTACAACCCTAAGCTACCGTGCTCTGCTTTCCACATCACCTCACTTCCTTTTCAATTCCCTTCTAAGTACAGACGAGCTGCGATTTTCTGGATCACCCCCTCCCAAAAAAAACTTACTATGTTGTCATATAATAAGTATAAAAAAACACCACAATGAGAGACAAAGAAATTTCCTGGACAGGCAAGAAAAAGCTAAGCGGTTTTCCTCCTATAATAAGTCTTTAATAAAAAAGAAACGAACTGGAGGTCCACTTCTTGGAATGAGAACAGGATAACGGTTGACTGCAGAGTTGAAGATTCCGTTTGTGTATTTTGATTAAACGATATTGTAAATTTAGCCACGTACATAAAACAAAATGATATAATTGAAAGAAAGATTTTAGAATCTATATACATTTTTACTGAACAATAATGTAATTCCAGAAAGGAAAGTGAAGATATATATGTAAAACACTACGCCAAAGTTCTAGAATAAATCACATTTTACAGTTATAATTTAAAAATTTGTTGATTTGGACTTACGCTTATCAAATCACGTCCTACAAGATTCGATAAGTCGATTTTAATATTACGATAAATATCGACACTTTTGACGGTTTAAATTTTCGACGTGGCTTAAATTTACAAGTTCAGGACTCAATGGAAAAAGATTTTCGACAATTCGTGGTTGCAATTTGCCGGTTGTGCTTGGTTAGGCACATGAGCGTCAACTTCTGGAACTCCAAAGTTCGATTAATGCTCTGTGCAGGCCGGAACAGTCACGTACAATCCATGGAGAAATTTAAAAATTATGTATACATACTAAATTACATCATAGCTTTCTGACTTAAATATTTACAATAAATAAAAAGTCACCATTAAATATATAACTATTTGCATTATATGGCCAAACAACAACGTGGCCCAACAGCCCAAAAATCGCCATTTAATGCTGATATTAATATGGCCACGAAAATAATCAGTAGCTTTATATAACTATTTATTATTCATTTCCATTTTTAAAATTATTCAGGCTTACTAGAAACATAATATTACAATAAATAAATTCTGAGTTCTTTGTTACATTTCGAATTTATATATAAATAACATGGTTAAAAACTTACTAATTTAGCAACGTTTATATGTTGTTGTGGTATTGAATCCTAAGACTGTTCTGATGCAATCCTCCATGCTAACCTATCTTGCGCAAGCCTTTTCCTTTTCTCACTACTAGCACAACCCACATCCTCCCTAATCTGCTTAGAGCATTGCATCCTTGGCCTCCCTCTTCTGTTCTCACCCCAAACACTTCCCTCTAATGCTAATTTTACAAGACCCTCATATCTCAAAACGTGGCCTATTAATCTATCCCTTCTCTTAGTCAACGTCCTCCATATTGTTCGCTTTCCCCCTTTTCTGTTAAGAACTTCCTTGTTTGTGAGTCTATCCACTCATCTGATTTTCAGCATTCGCTTATAGCACCATATTTCAAAGGCTTCTATTCTTTTCCTTTCCCCAACTCCCTGTCGTCCACCATTCGCACCCATATAATGCCACAACTCCATACCACCATTTTAAGCAACGATTTCCTAATATTCACACTTATATTACCCGTAAGTAAATTCCTCTTTTTCGCGAAAGCCTTCCTTGCCTGTGCTATCCTACTCTTTATGTCTAGTATACTTCTACCATCCCTAGTTATTACGCTTCCCAAGTACCAAAATTCCTTAACTTCCGTCAAAATATCCCTTCCCAATCTAACAGCCTTCGTTATTCCACTGTTTCTCACACTACACTCCATTACCTTGGTTTTCCCTCTATTAATCCTCATATTGAACTCTTTCTCTAGGACTCCGTTCATTTATTATGGTTTCCAAGTAATATTTATATATAAATTCAAAATTGTAACATAGAACTTCAGAATTAATTTATTGTAATATAATGTTTGTAGTAAGCCTGAAGAAGTCTCAAAATGAAGATGAAACGTCGCTTTTGTTAATAAATAGTTATATATTTAATGCTGACTTTTTTGGCCGTCTTTTTATTTATTATACTTATTAAATTACACGAGGATGACAATGGCAATGCCGAAAGATCCTTCTAAATAAATTTTGAAATCAAAATTAAATTAGAGTTTTGGTTTTTTAAAAGTGACTGATTAAAATGAGGAATAATCGTTATCAACCTGTAAGTGTTTTAAAGAAAACGAAGTGTAGAATACAATTCGTGACCGAAATGTAACCCTTACCCGTGGACAGGGTTGAAGGACCAACCGGAGCAGGCAGGTTGCGTGGGTCTGAGGAAAGACGGAGGACGAGAAGACTTTCCTAGAAGTTCGTTCGAGCGACGCACAAAGTCCTTGAACCGAGAGCGCAGGAATTACACGCGAATAAGGGCATCAAGCATCACGTGGACCTCATTTGTATTCCACGAAAATTACACACATCACGGGGCCTTGAGAAAAATAAATGAAAAAAAAATCGCTAGGCAACAGCTGCTGGCTGGAATGTCCAGAAAGGAAGTATGGACGTCCTTGTCAACTAAGACGAAACTAACTCGTTAAGTTTTACACGTGGAAAAAAAAGTTATGCTTATTTACGAGTTAAGATTTTAATCAGGCAAGTTCCTGTCAGGGAAGAGAGACGCAGATTAAGGTCAAGGTAAAGTCAGCTTATCATTCCTGTCACACAGTGGAAGGAACGAAACACGTTCACGTCTCCTAAAACAAGGCTTCCTCACATTATCACGGATTAAACGGCACGAAAGAGTTCAATATGAGGATTAATGGAGGGAAAAACCAAGGCGACGGAGTCTAGTATGGGAAACAGTGGAATAACAACGGGTGTTACTGTGTTATTATAAGCGTAATTTTGGCAGCGTGAGTGAGATAAAGAGAAGGGAGAGCGTGAGAGAACATTCTCACTCCATCTATTTTTTTTTTGGTTAACAGGCTACATGAGGGTGATCCTGAAACAGGCAACTCCCCTTTAATAGCATAGGAAGGGAATTGAAAAGGGGGGATGCGGAAGGTAGAGCAAGGTAGCCAAGGGTTAACTAGGGCCCCCGGGCTATGGTTTAAGGATCCTACCCGGTGTTTCACCTAAAGAGATGCAGGGAAAACCCTAGAAAACCTGCATCAGGTAGGTCGGGCATTGGGTACTATTCTCACGCCCTTCCGAATGACGGGAGACGAGTCTGCTGTGGGGTCGCAGCATTCCCTTCTCCGTGTCTCCACCAGTTTCAGGAGGCAATTGGCCGACTGATCCAATGGGATCAGCGGACAGCTCTTGCCATATGCCCAAGGTCTTTGACCCCAGTACATATACCTCCTAAAATAGGTGAAGGTGTCTCGGTATATGAGAACTTTGATAAAAAATACCCAGAGAGAGTGCGAGGCATTCCCGACATGATCAGGTAAGCCCCGCAGTCACTCTGGGCTGAAGCGTCTACGAGAAACTCCCGCAGCGCCCTGTGATTGGTAGACAATGTTTTTTTTTTGGTAACAGGCTACATGAGGGTGATCCTGAAACAGGCAACTCCCCTTTAATAGCATAGGAAGGGAATTGAAAAAGGGGGGATGCGGAAGGTAGAGCAAGGTAGCCCAGGGTTAACTAGGGCCCCCGGGCTATGGTTTAAGGATCCTACCCGGTGTTTCACCTAAAGAGATGCAGGGAAAACCCTAGAAAACCTGCATCAGGTAGGTCGGGCATTGGGTACTATTCTCACGCCCTTCCGAATGACGGGAGACGAGTTTGCTGTGGGGTCGCAGCATTCCCTTCTCCGTGTCTCCACCAGTTTCAGGAGGCAATTGGCCGACTGATCCAATGGGATCAGCGGACAACTCTTGCCATATGCCCAAGGTCTTTGACCCCAGTACATATACCTCCTAAAATAGGTGAAGGTGTCTCGGCATATGAGAACTTTGATAAAAAATACCCAAAGAGAGTGCGAGGCATCCCCGACATGATCAGGTCAGCCCCACAGTCACTCTGGGCTGAAGCGTCTGCGAGAAACTCCCGCAGCGCCTCTTGTCGTCTTCCTCACTCCATCTATTATTGTAAAACTGTGAAAGCGGGACCAGTTGAAAACCAACTGCGAGTTATAAGGTTTGCCGTGAAGCGTTGTTGTTGTGGTATTCTGTCCTAAGACTGGTCTGATGCAACCCTCCGTACTAAACTATCTTGCGTAAGCCTTTTCATTTCCTTATAACTACCTTAACCCACATCCTCCCTAATCTGCTTAGTTTATCCCATCCTTGGCCTCCCTCTTCTGTTCTTACCCAACACACATCCATCTAATACTAATTTTACAAGACCCTCGTGTCTTCAAACGTTGCCTATTAATCTATTCCTTCTCGTAGCCAACGTCCTCCATATTGTTAGCTCTTCCCCTATTCTGGTTAGACCTTCCTCGTTTGTGATTCTATCCAGACATCTGATTTTCAGCATCCGTCTGTAGCACGACATTTCAAAGCCTTCCTAAATCAATGATACTGTACTTTCGTCATAGGTCAAAATAAACACAGCAAACATTTGTACGAAGTAAAAAAACTTCCGTGTTAGGAATTTGTGCCAATTTGATTTTTTATATTTTTATAGTTTTGATAACGCGCCCCTAAAAACACGTCATGTAGACTGAATAAGAAATGTTACCCGTATTACGGGGTCGTGGAATTTTATAAACACACTGTATATGTTGTAGTATTATTTTAAAATCTTATGTGGTCATGGAGAAAGAGCTCAATGTGAGGATAACTAGAGGGAAAACCAAGGTAATGGAGTGTAGTATGGGAAACGGTTGAATAACGTAGGATGTTAGATTGGGAAGGGATATTTTGAAGGAAGTTAAGGAATTCTGATACTTGGGAAGCGTAAGAGTAGGATAGCACAGGCTAGGAAGGCTTTCGCGAAAAAGAGGAATGTACTTACGGGTAATATAAGTGTGAATATTTAGAAAATCGTTGTCTGAACATGGCGTTACATGAGTGCCAGACGTGGACGGTAGGAGCTGCTGAAAGGAAAAGAATAGAAGCGTTTGAAATGTGGGGGTTTTAGGAGAATGCTGAAAATCAGATCGGTGGATAGAATCACTAAGGAGGAATTACATTGCAGAATAGGGGTAAGAGCGAGCAATATGGAGGACGTTGACCAAGAGGAGGGATAGATTAATAGGCTACGTTTTGAGACAAGAGGGTCTTGTAAATTGAGCGTCAGAAGGTGGTGAACAGAAGAGGGAGGTCAAGGAAGGAATCCGCTGAGCAGATTTAGGGAGGATATGGGTTGGGCTAGAGATGCGGAAATGAAAAGGCTAGCGCAATTAAGGCTAGCATGGAGGCTTGCATCTTACGACTGAATATCACAACAACAATATAACTGATTTTGTCTCATGGCTTCTCGTCGCCATTAGCTGGTCTATATTGTTCCAAGTGTGTAGTGTTTTCCTTTCCACTTCACTGTTACGCAGCTCGAGTTTGCGATCCCCATTTTTTTAAGCAGTTCTTGTGTCAGTGTCGGTCAATTTTGTGGTAACCTCGTCGAGGGGCTTCATGGTGACTTGTTGTTGCCTTGTGATCATTCCATTTGGGTGTGCGAAAAAAGAAACCATAAAACGGTCAAATAAAATCAGCAAACAGGTATGAAATCATTATTATTAAAAAAACCGCCTTTTCTTCGATTTTTGTACCTTATTCAGCAATTTTAGTATTGATGGGTATAATTTTTTATTTTTACTTTAATGTGTGTTGTGGTATTCAGTCCTCCATGATAACCCATCCTGCGCAAGCCTGAACGTTCACTTGTTGCTTGTTTTATGATGTCTCATCATCATCCCCCCTTGCAAAGCGACTTTGGTTCTGCGGGACTTGCAGAAAAGAGAGAGAGAGAAGAGAGTAATGTGTCTTAGGACCAGGAGTTGAGTGATCAAATATGGAAACAAAGTCCCTGGCTGCCTGCAAGGAAATGCAATCCTCTGGCTGGCTGAGTGACTCACTTCGATAACGACTGTGTTTGTGGACGACGACGGTCAGAGTGGACAACATTTCAAACAGGATGCGGGGCAACGTTTGCTCCTCAGACAAAAACATTAGGTGTAAATTAGTTGAACCCTAAGGGTCGAGGCGTCAAGGTCTGTAACCAAACAGCATTTATTCTTGCAGAGATGTTCAACTCTCCAGTCACATTCTCCAGAGCCAATGAAGCTAATAAAGAACCTTGTGGCGGTTATTATTGGCTGCTGATTCGGCTGGAGGGTATCGTGGTTCAAGGTCACAACCACCCGTCTACTTGTACTCTTCACAGCCCTCTGGACGACTAATTTATTCTACTTACTCAAATGAATAATATTTACAACCAAGATATTTACGTAGTATTATGAAAAACTGACAAAGTAATTACTTCATCCATTTAAAAAATATTCCTGAAAGACGTTCACAAATGTGGATGAAACGTTGTAATCATAACACAACTAAAACTACACTGGAAACCATAATAAATTACATTAAGGTTGTCCTAGAGAAAGAGTTCAATATGAGGATTAATGGAAGGAAAAATCACAGTAATGGAGTGTAGTGTGAGAAACAGTGGAATAACAAAGGCTGTTAGATTGGCGAAGGATATTTTGAAGGAAGTTAATGAATTCTGATACTTGGGAAGGGTAATAACTAGAGTAGGATAGCACGGGCAAGGAAGAGGAGTTTACTTACGGCTAATGTAAGTGTGAACATTAGGAAATCGTTGCTAAAAATCTTCGTATGGAACGTGGCGTTATATGGGTGCGAAACGTGGACAATAGGAGTTCCAGAAAGGGAAAAGAATAGAAGCGTTTGAAATGTGTGGAGCGCTATAGGAGAATGAGATGATGGGTGGATAGAATCGCTAACGAGGAAGTTATTAACAGAATAGGGGAAGAGCAAAGATTGTTACATTGGAAAGGAATATTTTGAAGGAAGTTAAGGTAATTAAGCTGAATAGGGGAATAGTGAAGAATATGGAGGACTTTTAAGGGACAGATTAATAGGCCACGTTTTAAGACAAGAGGGTCTTGTAAAATTAGCGTTAGAGGGAAGTGAACAGAAGAGGGAGGAATGAGCTAAGCAGATTAGGGAGGATGTGGGCTTCGAGTAAAATTGCCGGGGGGAACCGTACCAATGATTGATTGTTCTTTACGAGGATGCTAAAACCTAAATTATAACGACGAAGAAACTATCTGGTTAGCAAAAAAATTCTTTTAACACCTAAGGTTCCAGATATGTGGATGGAAATAAATATCCTCAATCAGTTTTTTTTTAAAAAAAACAACGTTACTCTACCTAGAGATCAATTTTAATTCTCCACGGAGTTTCTCAAAAGCAGGATGATTTTAATCTGTCTTTCCTTTCCCTGTAAGACCAACTCTCAAAACTCATTCTAAAATTAGCATCCACCTGGCAAGGGTTATACAAGCCCGGTTCAGCAGGTCTTGAACAGAAGCTGGCATTACCAGGATCCACTTATATACACACTCACTATAAATACAAAAAATGAGTTTTTGAAAGGAAAAGAATAGAAGTCTTTGAAATGTGGTGCTGTAGGAGAATGAGATGGATATATTTTGAAAAATAATAAACACACTAAATTAATGTTAATTTTGTAATAAATGGAGGGTTACATGAGACCAGTCTTAGTGTGATTCACTATAAAACAGTCGCAACGTTTCTCCCCTTGTTGCTTGTCTGCGTTCACTGGGTAATTAACTTATTCTCCCCCCTCCTAATAACTGCGTTCAGAGTTGAATTATTTTTTTTTTGTAATTTTTACATAATGACATGTGCACTGCCGTCTCATGTGAGATGAGGCTCGCATATTAAATTGTAATTAAGGCAGGGCAGAGCGCGGAGGACATGTGGCAACGTCGCCTGGAATCTTCACTGACCTACATGGACCACAACGTCGCCGCCTTTGCGCTTCTGCACACAACATCCATCGCGAATCAGCCTTTTATCAGCTATTTGCGTCCTTATTTTTAGCGACCAAGTACGTGCAGCTACCAAAAAGAAGAATTAACTCGGCAGATCGTGACCGAGGATAACTTTGAAGTGTGCAGGAACGCACTCACTCGCCCTTGGCGTGATGAAAGTGCGAATAAATAAAAATGGCAGATTTCGCAATCCCGGTTTGAGCGCCTGACAGAGGAGAAAAAACTGACGGCAGAGATGATTTGTTAAGCTTCAACGGCGTTATCGAGGCCAAGGCTGAAGCTACTGCTGTGATAATATCTTTTTGTTGTGGAGAAAAGTGGAGTAATACATCTTTATAGAGAAATGCCGATTGGAAGACGAAGATTTAATTTTTTTTTACGTAATAGTTCTTGTGTCAGCGTCGGTCATTTTGTGGTAACCTCGTCGAGGGCTTCATGGTGACTTGTTGCCTTGTGATCATTCCATTTGGTGGGCGAAAAAAAACCATAAAACAGTCAAATAAAATCACCAAACAGGTATGAAATCATTATAACAAAAACCGCCTTTTCTTCCATTTTTGGACCTTATTCAGCAATTTTAGTATTGATGGGTATAATTTTTTTTTACTTTAATACGTGTTGTGGTATTCAGTCCTCCATGATAACCCATCCTGCGCAAGCCTTAACGTTTCAGCTTAACTACCTCATCCTCCATAACCTGCTTAGCGTATTGCAACCTTGGCTTCCCTCGCTGTTCTTACCTTACACAAATCCCACTAACGCTAATTTTACAAGAGCCTCATCTCTAAAAATATTGCCTACTAATCTACCCCTTCTCTAGGTCAACGTCCTTCATATTTTCCTGCTCTTCCCCTATTCTGTTTAGAATTTCCTCGTTAATGATTCTATCCACCCGTCTCATTCTCCTAAAGCATTTCAAAAGCTTCTGTTGTTGTTTTTTTCTCCCTCTTTTCTGCAACTCCTGCCGTCCACGTTTCGCACCCCATATAACGCCGCCACGCTCCATACGAATATTTTTAACAACTATTTCACATTTATATTACCCCTAAGTAAATTCCTTTTCTTTACGGAAGCCTTCCTTGCCCGTGCTATCCTACTCTAGTTATTACGCTGCTCTAGTATCAGAATTCCTTAACTTCCTTCAAAATAACCCTTCCCAATCTTTGTTATTCCAGTGTTTCCCATACTATAGTCATTACCTTGGTTTTCCCTCTATTAATTATGATATTGAACTCTCCCTGCAGGACCACGTTCATGTCATTTATTCAGGTTTCCACGTCTTCTCCTGACTCCCCTAATACTACAATGTCAAGGGCAAACGCTAAGGTTTTCATTTCTTCTCCTTGCAGTACGGTTCCCCTTTTTTATTTAACTTTCTTCATCGCCTGTTCTATATTTATAAATTAAACAACATGGGCGACAGACTGCATCCTTGTCTAACTCCTTTCTTGATTTCCTTGATCTTTAATCCTAATTGCTGCTGACTGCCTTCTCGATATTTTTTTTTATTATTCCTGTCCTCTTCAAAAATCTTTTAATATAGGAGTGGTGGATATTGGCGGCCATGTTGTTTTTTCTGGCGTGTGTGTGTCTGATCTACTTACTGTTCGTTTTTCAGTCATTGATGCCAAAATCACTGTGAAGTAATTAAAATCAATACGCGCAACAGGACCGAAAGTTATTTTTATATTAGAATCTTTCCTCCCCGGGGGGAAGGAAGATCGATTGTTGAAGCCCCAGCAATGGTGGCAGCAGCACCACGTGCGATCCACTCAGGCTGACCCGAGGATGATGAGACGGCGGAATAGGCGGCTTATGCAAGAACAAACAGGAGATAATTAACATTAGGGTCGTTAAATTATCCTTTATTTTGTTTTTGTACAAGTAAACTCTTTATTATGTTCCCTTGAACAGTGTCGCAAACACTGTCACGACAATATAGTAATCAATTTTATGACTCAAGGGTTTGCTCAATAATACGCCCGATAATTCCTTATCTAAACTCATTTTGAACATTTCATTCACGATTTGCTGCTGCTGCTGTTGTTATTATAAAAAATTAATCGCCACGAATAGAATTCTCAGGATCATTGTGCGTGAACTTGAACCCGCTTTCGACCGATCGCAACGGAACGTACTTAACACGTCCCAAGTACGTGACGAGTTACAAGTGTTCAGTAGCATTTGGCAACGCTCATGTTTTCCATTTTGATGAGAATCCGGCTTTTAACTGAAATGCGTCACTGTTTCGTGCCCGGCCAATTTTTGTTTTTCTCTTCTCGTCCCCTGCTAGTTATTATTATTATTATTTTAAAAACTTTTATCGTACAGATTATCAGTTAGGACGATAACGATACAGTATATACAATATTAAAAAAGGTATATAATTAACATGATAACGTGAAGATAGGTTAATTCATTTAATTAACCTACTAATATTTAATGTACAACAACTCTACATAATTAATATAGTGTGAATAAAACCACAGAAAAGTTGTCTCAATGTATTTATTCTCAGAACGTTTCGGCCATAGCCATTATCAACTGTAATTATAATACATATACAAGATTCCGAACTTCGGAAGACAACCACAAGCGTAATGGTTGTATGATAGTATAAGCAAAGAAGACGCTAAGAGGAAAAATCCAGGTAAACGATGTGAAAATGGAATAATGTGGTGTTGCCAATTGTAAAAATATATCCTTCATGTTATAAATAATCTTGGGTTAACAGGCTACATGAGGGTGATCCTGAAACAGGCAACTCCCCTTTAATAGCATAGGAAGGGAATTGAAAAGGGGGGATGCGGAAGGTAGAGCAAGGTAGCCAAGGGTTAACTAGGGCCCCCGGACTATGGTTTAAGGATCCTACCCGGTGTTTCACCTAAAGAGATGCAGGGAAAACCCTAGAAAACCTGCATCAGGTAGGTCGGGCATTGGGTACTTTTCTCACGCCCTTCCGAATGACGGGAGACGAGTCTGCTGTGGGGACGCAGCATTCCCTTCTCCGTGTCTCCACCAGTTTCAGGAGGCAGTTGGCCGACTGATCCAATGGGATCAGCGGACAACTCTTGCCATATGCCCAAGGTCTTTGACCCCGGTACATATACCTCCTAAAATAGGTGAAGGTGTCTCGGCATATGAGAACTTTGATAAAAAGTACCCAGAGAGAGTGCGAGGCATTCCCGACATGATCAGGTGAGCCCCGCAGTCACTCTATCATCATCATCTGTTACACTAGTTTTATTATTATATTATTTTCGTGGTTGAGAGACTGAAGGAGAGAATTCTTAATTTCTTTGTCTCCTCCTCATCCTTTCCACCTTTATACATTTTGTTTGTGAAACAACTCCGGGTGTTTTCCCCCGGGTTACGACCCTCACCACGTTTCCATGACGCGTTGGTCGAGTAGTTGTAGGTTCAAACTTTTTTACTAATTTTATACTCTAATTATTTATGACTGTATTTGTATTAGCAGAGTTATGTAATTTGTTTAAGATAATTACTTGAATAATCTTACTATTACTATAATTTATATTCTATTTTATGTTATGATGTCCATATTTTGGTTCTTATACTCATCCGGTTCCTGGATTTGAAAGTCCCCCGGTCCGATGATGATGAGTATATTAAGTCTTGTGATGTAATATTTAAGAGTCTATATTTTTAGTCCTGTATTTTGTCAGTTCTAAAGCGGATATCAGGTTTGTCAAAATCCGAGCGACATGAAGGATGTCGGGAAATTGGGCAAATCTTGGACAACTGAGGCGGAGACTCGCCTAATGTTAAGTGGAACGTGGGGGAAAGTTGGCGCTATATCAAGGAGGAGGAGGAATGTGTGATCTTTACCGTGTAATGGTGATCCACCGTACCTTACCGTACGCACCGGTTGCTGCTGCTGCTGCTGTTGCGACTTTCACCGCTGAAACAATGGGGGCAGCAGCAGCGGCGGTTATGCAAGGGTGATTTAAGCGGCGCGTAGCACGTGACCCGCTATGCCATCATCCTCTGTGGTCCAGATCATGTGTGTTTCCTCGTACAAGTGGGCCGAAAGGCAAATTACATACGATGTAATTAAATCTAATAAAATGTAGCCAGTGTCCGTCCTCTGGTTGCAGGATGGAGAAATTACATGCTGGGTTTTTTCCATACAAGTCACCCGATGAAAAATAATTAACACGCAAAAATCAATGTTAATTTTATAATAAAGGAAAATACATAGTATTATTTTACATAGTGAGTGGCTAGCCTCTAGTTGCTGCTGCCTCACAACCCAGGGGGTCCCGGGTTCGAATCCTGGATGTTTGTGTCGTCATGGACCGGGATTAAGGTAGATACACTGACCACGTGTATCGCCCCAAATTCGGAATGTGTCACTCCAGATGGCAGTCCGCAGCCGCCTCGGTAGGCCCAGGCCCTCAAGAGGGCTGTTGAGCCATTGGGAGAAGAATTTTACATAATAACTGAAGCGTCCCCCCATTCCCCCTCCCCATTGAGATGAATGGGATAAGAACAGTCCAGCCCAGTGATGGGCAAAGGTTTTAAATAGGGGGCCAAAGGAAATCAAAAAAAATTAGTTAGGTGGGCCAATATAATTTTTTGAAAAAAAAATAACAATCGTACAATTTACAAAATTAATGTATTTTTTTGTGATACTAAACCCTTATTAATGACTGAAAGACGATGAAGGAGAATGTGATGAATTTTACTATGACTGCTTTTCTAAAACGAAAGATTGAAGAAAAGAGGAAAATGTTTATTTTTCTTATAGAGCCTGTATTTATTCTCTTTTTATTCGTCAGATTAGGAAAAATGTCTCGCGGGCCGTAGTTTTCCCATCACTGGTCTGGTCTGGTCTGTACATCGGTGAGTTACGGCTGTTGTTATGCGGTTCCGCAGTCCGACCATAGACTAGTATATATTCCCCCGACGTCGCTTATCGTGAAGGAAGGGTTTGAGTGTTGTTCTGATGATCCCAGGTGGTAGTGTAGCTACTGGTGCGGCGGTATCCTTTGCCGGACAGGTCCTTGGTGAAGTTCCAGAAAAAAAAAGAGGTCCTCCAGGTGGGGGGTTTTCAATCCCACCTCGGTAAAAAAAAATTGTTACGAATCCTAAAAATAAGCCTCGGACATGGAAGTAAGAAGCATGGGATTAAGGTAAGCAGATGGTGGGAGAAGGCTCAGAGGAAAGAATAGTGAAGGTAGTCCAAGGCCCACATTAGGCTGTAGAGCTTTTAAAATCTCCATTTCTTGTTATTTCAGGCTTTATTTCACCTTTTATGCCTTCTTTTGCGTCTTGGTGCGCCGTTATTCCCTCCTGTTTCGTACAGGGAAGAAAAACACTCAACGCCTCACCTTTCATGTATCAACCCTTTTTTTTCTAAAAATGGTACTAAATATAGTTTGGTCGTTGTCCTCGTCGCCTTCTGCCACGATTTCTCCCCAACCGATCAACTTGTTCTTGGGTTTTCGATTTTTCCTGTTCGCTTTACAGATGGATTTTTTTTCGTGGGGTTAACAGGCTACATGAGGGTGTTCATGAAACAGAAAACTCCCCTTTAATAGGAAGGGAAATGAAAATGGGGGGTGTGGAAGGTAAAGCAAGGTAGCCCAAGAGTTAACTAGAGCCACCGGGCAATGGTTTAAGGATCCTACTCGCGGTGTTTCACCTAAAGTGATGCAACATACGGTAAGAGTTGTCCGCTGATCCCATTGGATCAGTCCGTCAACTGCCTCCTAAAAGTTGTGGAGACACGGAGAAGGGAATGCTGTGACCCCACAGCAAACTCGTCTCCCTTCATTCGGAAGGGCGTGAGAAGAGTACTCAATAGGCCGACCTACCTGATATGGGTTTTCTAGGGTTTTCCCTGCATCACTTTAGGTGAAACACTTGTTGGATTTTTCGCCTACAGGCCGGAGCCATAGTCAACCCTTGGCTACTTTGTTCTACCTTCTAACCCCTCATTCCCTTTTCCAAATCCTTCCTATGCTATTAAAGGAGAGTTTCCTGTTTCAGGATCACCCTCAAGTAGCCTGTTAACCCAAAAAAATTCTATTGAAAACTCTTTCGCAAGGGATTTTGGACCGCAGTGACTTAGACGAGACGTTGAGAGGTTCTGTTTCTCGCCCGGGGGCAACGTACGTACGACCGTCAATTGTCTTCGGTACTTGGTTCCCAGTTCGTGGGGTCAACCTGTCAATCGTCCGACACGTCACTTGTATGTGGTGGCTGCGCCTTCGTGCCTCTTTCTCTCCTTATGATCAGATTCAAGTAACCTCACTTCCCTTATTTTTTTAAACATTTTACAGTTTAGTTTCTTTGCTTTCCTTCGCTCACACGCACGCGCAGACCTTCATTTCGCTTCATCCGACTTACTGTTGCAAAAAAAAATACAATTCCAAGGTTTGCTTATTTTCTGTACTGTTGGTTTATCTGTTTATAAAAAAAAAGAAATAACCAATTTTTCTTACAGTCAATATCTCGATCCCTTTTCTCGACTTCGTAGGTGAAAATATACTAATTAAATAAAATAAAATTAACTACAAGAGATTTAGAATTTTCTTATTTTAAATTTATAAAGTTTAAAATATAAATACACTAAAGCCCAAATATAGATAAAGATATGTTATTATATTATGTAATCCATTTATTCATGATTTAGATTTAGATTTATTGTTGTTTCCATTAATCCTCGATTGAGGAAATAGGATACGTCATACATTAAAAATGAACAAAATAAAGTACATAATTAAAGACAAATAAACTTAAAATAAATTAGTAAAAGAAAGTGTATATAGACAAAAGTCAATATAAACACAACACGGACACACACACTGGGAAACACAAACAAGCACACACTGAGGAACACGCAATGGAGTTTTAACTACTTGGACCAGGAAACTGTCCTTGCTCCAGCAGCAGCTATATACATGAAACAAACAAACAAAAGAGCAGAAAAAACTGAATAGAAATTTTAAAGATATGTGATGTGCTATTTTATAAGGCAGCTCATTCAACACTTGCAGCAGGAACCTTGATTTAAATACTAGAAGGACGATTAAGAAAATCCTGTACCACAGAGTAAAACAGCAGCGCCATTTAAAAGAATAGTTTTACTCTGCTTCACGAAGCTTTTGTAGTTACTATTTTTAACCTCTGGCGGAAGGAAGGAAGGCTGTTGTATAAAATTATCCCCGGGGGTATTGTGAATACTTTTCTGGTGTAGAGAGAACAAGGGCGATGCTTGTCCGACCTTAGAGCTGAACCTCCGATTTCTAGTCGCGTATTCATGACTATATATGTACAAGGCCAAAAAGCCATTGTCGGCAGGAACACGAAATTTTATAACATTTGACACCGAAAGTTGGGGGTGAAACGCTTTATAGTTCAAATTAAATTATTTTTATTTCTGACTTCAGGACATTCTTCCTGTATTATTTATAATTTCAAGCCAATTTAATTTAATTACTTCATTTATAATTGTTATGGCGCACGCCTAATGTGAATATAGTATAAAAACAAAATTTAATTTACATTGCATCCTCTTTTCTTCTTCTTTGGTTCTACAGCCGGGTTCCTGGCCTTGGCCTGCCTCAACGATGTTCTTCCAGCTTTTCCGATCTTCTGCTTTTTTTTTCGCCATCCTTATACATCCTTTCCTACTTCGTCCAGCCATCTCCGTGGGGGTCGTCCTATTTTTCTATTGCCATAGTAAATGTCACCTTTCTACCAGGATAATTTTCCTCCTTCCTATATAGGTATCCTAGCCGGCTAAATCTTCTTGCTTTGATTTTGCTGACATCATCACTGTCATTAAACAGTTGATACAGCTCATGGTTGAACCTTATTTGCCATTAATCACTGTCGTTCATTGCTCCGTAGATCTTACGTAAAATTTTCCTATCCCTAGTAATTATTATTATTATTAATGAAGACTGTTACCTTAAATTTTCATGTGGAACAAAATATTTTACTTGAGTGTTGAATCTAAGCTGTGGGAATAAATACACAATTATAATCTGTAGGATATTAAAAGTAAACAGAAATAATTCAATTTCGTTAAAAACAACTATTATTGAAAACAGAAGTTTCTGTTATTGTCTGTGTAATTTTAAATATTTCAATTTGTTTTTAATTTTATCTTAAATATGATAAGTGGCTATAATTATATTTAAATACTTAAACGTGCCAAGGAACCATCGGTAGCTGCTGTACTACATTCAATTAGCCTGTCTTCCATATTTTTTTCTAAATTGCATTGTAATTTTCCTCTGCGGTTTCAAGCGACAGGGTTGCAAAATGGTTGTGAAACGACCTTTTAAAATATTCCAAGTGCCTTTGTCGGGGAAATAGGACTGAGCTACGGTCGGTCAATCAATCATCTTACGCAATCATCGATTGACACCGTGGGACAAGGCGACGGCGGCTCCGGGGGAAGAAGAATAATCAATACAGTCAGTCGTCAGTAAAACTCTACCCAAAGGAACAACTTGATAAATAAAGAGGTTCTCGTAAAATCATTTTCATATTAAAGTAAGAGAGGATTGGATATAGACGAGGCGTGGTAAGACTTGTTCCATCAGCTACAAACCACACAAGAAAAAAGGGGATGCGAAAAGCGGTCCTCATTACTTTGAATACACTAAAAAAGAATATTGAATGTATTGTTCAGCTTAAAGCCGATAGTATGTTACAGACTCATCAAAAATATATATATTATTAAAAATCTACGTCTTTTATGTTACAATTATGCTGCACTTTATCAAATATCCCCTCAACTACTTCCGCCAGTGGATTGCGATCAACCCCAGTCACACTATGACGTGTGATGACGTCACCCGCACATAACCTCTCCCTCTTCCTCTCTCTTGTTCCCTTTCTCTCTCTCTCTTAATCTTTTTCCCTTTCCCACTTTCTTGCTCTTTTCCGCTTCTCTCTCACTCTATTTCCCCCTCTCTCTTGTTCCCTTTCTTTCGTTCTTTCTCTCTCTTCTCTTTGTCTTTCTCTCTCTCTATTTCTTTCTCTTTGTCGTTCTCTCTATTCTGCCTTTCTCGCTCTTAGTCTTTCTCTCTCTTCATCTTTCTCACTCTCTTTGTCTTCTGTATCTCTTAGTCTCTCTCTTTGTCTTTCGTTCTTTTTGTCTCTTTCTCTCTTTCCATTTATTTGTCTCTCTCTTTCTCTCTTTCCATTTATTTTTCTCTCTTTCCATTTATTTTTCTCTCTCTTTCTCTCTTTCCATTTATTTGTCTCTCTCTTTCCATTTATTTGTCTCTCTCTTTCCATTTATTTGTCTCTCTCTTTCCATTTATTTGTCTCTCTCTCTTTCTCTCAGGGAAGATTATAATGGATCCTATCCCTTCAAACATCTCAATTGTGGAGCGAATCCTTTGTGATGTCCCCTAACTTGTTACAGAAACTGAAATGCAGACTGCAACAAATCTTCTCAGAATCTTCCCACGTTACATTTCCCGGACGTCCATACTTCAATTTAAGGCCAACATTTATCAAATTTCTACAATAATACATTCGTTTACGGAAGGTCAGCCTCGTTTTCTTCCAAATACATGGCAAGTCCTTCAATCTCGTCGTCGTCCTCTTCGTTCTTGATCATGGGGCCGTTGTCCATGTCTGGACGTGCCAAAGAATGAGGATCTACCAACCTGCGGTTGTTCGTCGAATAACTTACACGAAAATTCACAGTGGGCTGCAAACCATCTTAGTGATGGGCACTTGGTAACCTCTCATCTTCCTCAAATCTCGGGATACGCCAGATCTGGGAAGCTGTTTCAGTTTTTGATTATCCGAGGTGTTTTCTAGCCCCGTTTTTGATGATCTTTTCTGCATGACGTACGTGAGTTTAATGTGTCTTCCTTTCGGATGTTTCAGAGGAGAAGACGATCCTGAAGTCGGTGAGTGGGCGGCTGCGGTCCGGCGAGCTGACGGCCATCATGGGTCCCTCTGGCGCCGGAAAGAGCACGCTGCTCAACATCCTCACCGGCTACAAGTGAGTTCACTCGATACGCCAAATTAATATGACAGTAAATAATTCAGAGTACATAAGATGATTGGCGAGGTTATTTTGGGAAGGAGGCATGAAGCAAGAAACTCCCCTATAATAGCATAGGAAGGGAATTGAAAAAAGGGGGGAAGTGGAGTGTAGAGCAAGGTAGCCAAGGGTTGACTAGGGTCTCCCTCAACCCTGGCACTTTCTGATCGTTTATTAAAAGCCAAACGTCACTGAAATACAGTCGTAAATCTCACCTACTCCACATCATCGTGGGAAAATAGAACGGATTATTCGAGGCAACAACGCCCATTGATTCACTTGTTGCTCACGTGGTTGATACCTGACGACCCGGAGTGATCAGGCAACGAGGAATCAGCTGTCGCATGAAGCAGAACAATTCCAAAAGCCCAGATACTTCTCAGCAGAAGCTCCTTTAGTGAGACATAATTAGAAATTTTTTCTCATAAATATAGGGTTTTTTGAAAAAGGGCGGGACGATGTTTAAATGAAATCAGATATGCTGTGTGTGAGGTATTAACTAAATTCTTTATCAGGAAGGAAAGAAATTTTTTAATACCTCACACCCGCCCTTATCGAAAATCCCTACACATGGTTGTCTGATAAACAACGTTAAAATTCGTGGCATTTTCAAAAAATTAATCTGAAATGAATTGAATTTTGGAGATGTTCGGCTCCAAAAAGTTGATGCTACATATCATTATATTTGCCTTTTAATAACTGGAAATAATTTAGTGGAGAAAGTGTTTGGGATACTTGCTGGGGCTTAGCCTCTTTTTCTTCCCCGCCTCGTGGCGGCTTATGGAGTCAATTTCCCCTTTTCCCTGGAATGTTCGGAACGAACCTATGCTTTAATTTTGACAGCGCCCGGTGGTTACAAAAGTAGTGTCGATGGAAATGAGAACGCCCCCCCGCTTTCCCCCAAAAAAATAATTGTATAAAAGGAATCGGTCAGTCACGGCCACGGCTAGTTGGACGGATGTCACCAGCTTGATCCTGAGTAATTTGTTATCTTTAAGAATGGAAAAAAAAAGAATGTTGACCGGGGCCTTGAACTCCGTACCTCCCGCTTTCCTGACGGTCACCCTACCACTGAGCTAGTCCTCCGAGTCAACGTCCAAGGACATCCCTCTGTAGCCTAAGCCAGGCTTACTTTACAATTAACTAATCATTAATTTTCGAGTCCGGTCGACATTTTTCCATTCTTGTATTTCTTATAATTTATCTCTAAGATATCAGTGTGCTTCAACTGAAGCATTCCACTTCCTTTCACTTCAGACTTGCAGGGAATGAACCGCGCAGGTGAAAAAAGACCGATATATTTGCTGAAGGTAAGGGAAGTTTTCTCCCTTCATATTAAACAAAGGTTTCTGTTTTTTTTTCTAGGGAAACTTACTCTGAGAATAAACTGAGGCAGGAACACTGACAATTTAGTTGAGATTTATTAGCTCCATTAGGCCTCTTCTGAGGAAACAGGACAAGTCAAACTGGTGATAGTTACAAATATGACAGTTACTTTGGACTTTACATAAAGAATTGCAAATGTACCTATTAGAAAATACATGAATTAGGAGCAAGAGAGAATAGGTCGGGGTTACAGAACGAGATGAAAATCCCCAGCTCGTAATTCCGTAGTCCAGGTTGGATTGGAAATGTGCATAATATATAGTATTTTCAGTGAATACATTTACAGAAAGAGAGGGGAGGGGGACGCGAGTTCTGTTGGTACCTTAAAACTTTATTAATTAGGCTGCAGAAACTTTACGTCACGAAATAAGTAAGAATCTGAAAGTGATATTTGATCGAACATTATTAAAAAATCAAAATTAATAACAATCATCCTTGTTGCGGAATAAAAAGGAATAAAGCGATCAAAGTTTCTCTTTGAAGCAAATTTATATCACTACTACAGAAAGTTTAATCTAAAGAGGATCTACTGTCCAGAGAGGAAATTAAGACGACATCCCCCTGGCGCTTCAAAGGTAAAGATAAATTAATGTCCTTTACTTTCTGAGCCACGTTCAAAGAAAACTGTTATTTCCGTGAGTCACATTGATGATAGTAATCTGGTTCAACTTCCTGCTTTGAAGGAACGTTTCGGAAAAATAACTTCAGCAATGCCGTTCCTCATTAAGACGCCATGAAACATTAAAATAATGAGTGAGAACAAGCTCAGCGCGTCCACAATTATAATATTATGCTTTAATTTTTGTTGTGAAGCAGTGCTTTTAACCTTGAGATAATAATCGTATGATATATATATATAACAGAAACAGGGCAAAGGTTATTTTAAAAATCTTTCCAAGTATTCTTTGTTTGAGTAATAATGCTAAATAGCGACTGTTTATCTTTGATAACAGTATTCTTTGACTTCTCCGCATTATTTTTCAGTTGGTAGCGACTCAACTTGTATAACCTCTGGTCTCGATGATTATTATCATTTCGGTTTTCTTTTCTCCTTTAATAATGGCTGATCAAATATCACCTTCAGATTTTTACCTATTTCGTGACGTTAAGCCTTATTAATAAATTTTTACGGTAATTTTTCTTTTCTAACGCAAATATGTAGTCCATGGCTTAAATTAGCATAAAATGAAATAAACTCGTGTGGGAAAAATACATGAGTGTAATAATCTACGTCGAAATATGGCCAGTGTTTCTTCCAGATCGAATTATTCACTTATTCTTTGCCTGAATAATATCTCAACACCCTTAAAAGCCAAATTCGCCCTTGGTGCACTTCATGAGTTTAATAAATACAGCCCTAGGGACTCTGAACGTTCTGATTTTAGTCCAATGTCGTAGACTTAAAGAGATATTTTTTTCGGGTGGTCAAAAAGCTGAAATAACCCTTCCAGACGTGTCCTGTGATTGAAGCACGTAAGTAAGTGGTAATTTTTTTCGATTCTCAATGAAAATTGAGTTAAATCAGCCTCTTGTCAGCATTTTTAAATTTAATTTTTACCTGATAAAGTCTCAAATGGGAGACGAAACGTTGTAATGTTTAATATTAAATAAAAATTTAAAAAGTGATAAACAGGCTGATTTAACTCATTTATTTTACATTTAATTGTCTGATAAACTATTTACTTAATGAAAATTATGTGGAAGACGGTAGCAACACAGGGGACTTTTACACTGATAATTATCTGTTTTAGTAGATCAGATTCCTCGGAGGAAGTTGGGAGTCATAAGTTCTTTGCCCGCAAAGAACAGGGATAAACTTCTTAAAGGTGGAAACTTTTTTTTAAATCGGTGCTGGGCTCGTCTGGAAGGGTTAGTCAGCTTTCTGGCCTAAAAAGTAATCTCCCAAGTCAATAACACGGATCATTGCTTAACCTGTGTTCGGGTAATTGATTGAATTACCGTTGGGCAACCCTTTAGATTTTTTTTAGATTCGTCTGGAAGGGTTATTCAGCTTTTTTGACCAGAGAAAAAGAATCTCCCTAGTCCATAACACGGATTATTGCTTAACCTGTGTCCATGGCATTGATTGAATTACCGTTCGGCAACTTTTACTACCCTCCAGATTCGTCTGGAAGGGTTAGTCAGCTTTTTTGACCAGAGAAAAAGAATCTCCTAAGTGAATACACAGATTATTACTTAACCTGTGCCTGCAAAATTAATTTAATTACCCTTCCGCTAGCCTTTTCATCCTTTAGATTCGTCTGGAAGGAGTAATCAGCTTTTTTGACGAGAACAACGATCTCCTAAGTCAGTACAGAAGATCATTGCTCAACATCTGTGTGAGGAATTTATTGAATTATCCTTCGGCAACCCTTTCTAACCTCTACATTCGTATGGAAGGGTTATTCGGCTTTTTTGACCAGAGAAAAAGAATCTCCCAAGTCAATAACACGGATCATTGCTTAACCTGTGTCCATGACAGTGATTGAATTACCGTTGGGCAACTTTTTCTATCCTCCAGATTCGTCTGGAAGGGTTATTCAGCTTTTTTGACCAGAGAAAAAGAATCTCCCAAGTCAATAAACTGATCATTGCTTAACCTGTACCTGCGAAATTGATTGAATTGCCGTTGGGCAACCCTTTAGATTTTTTTAGATTCGTCTGGAAGGGTTATTCAGCTTTTTTGACCAGAGAAAAAGAATCTCCCAAGTCAAATAACACGGATCATTGCTTAACCTGTGTCCATGAAATTGATTGAATTACCGTTCGGCAACTTTTTATATCCTCCAGATTCGTCTGGAAGCGTTAGTCAGTGTTTTTGACCACAAAAAGAATCTCCTAAGTCAATAAATACACAGATCATTTGCTTAAACTGTGCCTGCGAAATTAATTGTTACCCTTCCGCAAGCCTTTTCATCCTTTAAATTCGTCTGGATTACCCTTTGCCAATCCTTTCTAACCTCTACATTCGTATGGAAGGGTTATTCGGCTTTTTTGACCAGAGAAAAAGAATCTCCCAGGTCAATACACAGATCATTGCTTAACCTGTGCCCTCGAAAATGATTGAATTACCGTCTGCCAACTCTTTCTATCCACTATATTTTACTTTCTTTCTTTTTCTCCGTGGCTCTACAGCCCATTGAGGGCCTGGGCCTACCGAGTCGACTGCGGACTGTCATCTTGCATGACACATTGCGAATTTGGAGTGAAACGTGGTCAGCGACTAGATTTTACTACCTCAGAATATCCTTTTTTTTCTCGGTAAAAGAAATAGCTAACTAAATCGAGACTTTTTCCCCCTACTAAACGTGTATTTAATAAAAGGAAGCAGCTTTGTGTGTCATGCATATTGGAAATGTTTTTGCACATGTTGCTCTGAAAGCCATGCTGTTTTTTTTTAGCTGAGCACCGGGTGTTATTGCCCCTGCAACAGCTGTCTGTCTGTCCGCGGGTCCTTGCGACATGACTTATGTAAGTGTTGACCGCTGTTCTCCGCGAGCTTGCCACGTGCAATGTGGAAAATTTCTTTGTGCAGTCTTCTGCTGCTGCTGCTGCTTGTTCTTCCAGCCTTGATACACGGGAATTACCGAGACGAGTGGTTTGCGTCACCGCTCTTCCGGAATTCCTGTGTTCTTCATTATCACGCACCAACGACGTCAGCTACCAGGATCCCTTGAGAAAGCGTGTGGTCAATCCATTCCCAACTGTGACACTTGTAGTCTAAACACTTTGTAGATAACAGATCCTTCAAAATAAAAACCTAACTGCAGGCAAGGCACTCAAGTACAAGGAAGTGTACAAAAGGATTACCTCAAGGTTAGGTCTTAGCGCCAACCTTCATTAACGACCTTCCTAAAGCTGATAATGTCCATTACCCTGCAATTTCTCGGCGAAACTGCTTCATTTCCCATCACGGAGGACTACTAACAATCCAGGTCAAAATTCAACTGGATAAAATGGTGCTAAGGTGCCAAGAAATTGGAATGAATCTCAACAACAACCAACCGTAAATACCAAGCCGCGCTGCTTTCCAGATGGAAATAAACCAGAGGCGGGTTTCCCCAAAAATTAAGCTTTCGATTCAGCAGCCCATTGTGGTATCGATTCTCCAGCAGTCTTAATCCCAGTCTCGGTGACCGTACCGAATTTAACGGTGGAAGGGTAATGCGATACCTTGGCGTCCTACTACACAGAATGTTATTATTATTTAGTCAACACATCCCGGAAGAAAATTTAAAAAAGACCAGGCATAGAAACCATGCCTAGGCGTATATATTGGCTGCCAAATCTGGGGCACAGCGGCTGAATCCAACATCAATATCCTCAAAACAAAACTCAAAATGGATGCCTGAGATGGTCCAAGGACAAACCAAGGAGTTTTTCAGGGGCTTCGAGTAAAAATGCCGGGGGAACCGTACCAATGATTAATATGTTTCGTTGTACCTTAAAAATCAAGGAGTTATTTTACATGTGGATTCGAGTAATGCCGGGGGAACCGTACCAATGATTGATTGCTCTTTACGAAGATGCTAAAACCTAAATTATATCGACGAAGAAACTATCTTGTTAGCCAAAAAATTCTTTTAACACCTAAGGTTCCAGATATGTGGATGGAAATAAATATCCTCAATCAGTTTTTTTTAAAAAAAAACGGTCCTCTAGCTAGAGATCAATTTTAATTCTCCAGGGAGTTTCTCAAAAGCAGGATGATTTTAATCTGTCTTTCCTTTCCCTGTAAGACCAACTCTCAAACCTCATTCTAAAAATAGCATCCACCTGGCAAGGGTTATACAAGCCCGGTTCAGCAGGTCTTGAACAGAAGCTGGCATTACCAGGATCCACACACTCACTATAAATACAAAAAAAAAATGAGTTTTTGAAAGTAAAAGAATAGAAGTCTTTGAAATGTGGTGCTGAGACGGGTGGATAGCCTTGGATATATTTTGAAAAATAATAAACACACTAAATTAACGTTAATTTTGTAATAAATGGAAGTGAACAGTTTTTTTAGATAACAAGTCCCTCGTTGAGAGTCATATATCTATCAAATTCGTCCAACACGCTAACGATCATGTCTTGAGTTACTGCTTCCTCGGCTGTTAAGAGCCGTTGCCACTAGAAGTTGGGAGGCTCGTAAAATGAGTCTTTTATGAACCACCGCTTCCCATACATCTCCTCGTGCAGCAGCGAGGATCAGTGACCCTGGAGGTCACGTGATGTAAGGTGCAGTCGGGCTGATCCACCGTAGAGGAAGCCTGTCGTTTTAAAAAAAGAAACAGCGTGAAACTAGAGAGTTTTCCTCTTTTTAACGCTACTATGCTCAACCACATAGGATTAAAAGATGAATTACTGGAATGTTTTTAAAGTACCCTGTTAATAGAAAAAAATGGCGAAAATATAGCCGAAAGTTGGTTCAATCTTCTGCTACTCGCTTAGTCGGTCAGGTTGTTTGTTGAAGTGAGGGTGAAACGTTGTAGGAATTTTCTGTGAATTTATCGCTTAATTTAATACAACTTTTTTACAAATTCGTTAGGTCGGTTGCTTTTTTTTTGGGGGGGGGGGGGGTTAACAGGCTACATGAGGGTGATCCTGAAACAGGCAACTCCCCTTTAGTAGCATAGGAAGGGAATTGAAAAGGGGGGATGCTAGAGCAAGGTAGCCAAGGGTTGACTAGGGCCCCCGGTTTAAGGATCCTACCCAATGTTTCACCCAAAGAAATGCAGGGAAAACCCGAGAAAACCTGCATCAGGTAGGTCGGACATTGGGTACTATTCTCACGTCCTTCCGAATGACGGGAGACGAGTTTGTTGTGGGGACGCAGCATTAAGCCATTCTCCGTTTATATCCAAGTTTGCGCTTGTTTATTGTTCCCATGTTAACGTGACGGCTCATTAAAGAATAGACCCACAAGATCCAATCAGAGAAAGAGAGAGAATTAGAGTAACAATCCCCGTCCTTGAGGAAGATTCACCTTCACTGGACAAGTTGACGGGAAGGTTCGAAACGTTTCTGACGTAACTGAATCACACTGAACTGAATCTGAATACTGTATTATGAATCTTAATTTGCTGTACATTCTCCTCCTTGGACCTCCTGTTTACTGTTTTGAGACTTGTTGAGGTCGTTCGGACGACAATGTCAAAGTCCCGGTTTATTTTCGTACCTGACACGTGTAAAGGAGCTGCGCTTCTGATTCAATCGAAACCGAGTGAATACTCACGGCCGTGTGATCGACTCTTCAACCGTCGTTGGGGCCGACTGTTATTTTACTATTTAAAAATATCCCAGCGGCTCAGCGTTGTACTACATCTCGGGGGGATTTCCCCCTCGGCACAAGAATATTTATTTACCTACTTCTTCACTGTCACTAGTCAACTTACAGGGGTGGTAGTTTACTATTTATAAGCTCCTTATCAGCTCCTTAAGTCAGTATATAACTTACCTGATAGGTATCCCGGCGGCTCAGCATTACACAACACCTCGGGGGATTTCCCTCTGGTTACAAGTGTAACACCTCATACATCATAACAGAGAAACTGCGCAAAGGTTCTTTTAAAAATACATCCAAGGATTCTTCAACAGTGATGTTATAAAGACTGTCTTTGACTTCTTTCAGTTATTAGCGACTCAACTTGTATAGCCTCTGGTCCCGATGACTATTATTACTTTTGATTTGCTTTTCTCTTTTATCAAATATCACTTTCAGATTTTTAACGATTTCCTGTAAGGCAAGGAAGACTTTCGCCTAAAAAGAGGGATTTACTTAGGGGGTGAATATTAGGAGCGTGACGTTATATGGGTGCGAAACGTGGCCGATAGAAGTTGCGGAAAGGAAAAGAATAGAAGCGTTTGAAATGTGGGGCTATAGGAGAATGCTGAAAATCAGATCGGTGGATGAGTACAATATCAGAATTAACAAAGGGGTCGGGGATGCCTCCTGCACTCTCTCTGGGTATTTTTTATCAAAGTTCTCATATGCCGAGACACCTTCACCTATTTTAGGAGGTATATGTACCGGGGTCAAAGACCTTGGGCATATGGCAAGAGTTGTCCTCTGATCCCATTGGATCAGTCGGCCAACTGCCTCCTGAAACTGGTGGAGACACGGAGAAGGGAATGCTGCGTCCCCACAGCAGACTCGTCTCCCGTCATTCGGAAGGGCGTGAGAATAGTAGCCAATGCCCGACCTACCTGATGCAGGTTTTCTAGGGTTTTCCCTGCATCTCTTTAGGTGAAACACCGGGTAGGATCCTTAAACCATAGCCCGGGGGCCCTAGTTAACCCTTGGCTACCTTGCTCTACCTTCCGCATCCCCCCTTTTCAATTCCCTTCCTATGCTATTAAAGGGGAGTTGTCTGTTTCAGGATCACCCTCAAGTAGCCTGATACCAAAAAAAAATTAATGGAGTGTAGTATGGGAAACAGTGGAATAACAAAGGCTGGTAGATTGGGAAGGGAGATTTTGAAGGAACTTAAGGAATTCTGATACTAGGCAGCGTTATAACTAGAGTAGGATAGCACAGGCAAGGAAGTCTTCCGTAAAAAAGAGGAATTTACTTACGGGTAATATGAGTGTGAATATTAGGAAATCATTGCTAAAAATGTTGGTATGAAGCGTTATATGGGCGCGAAACGTGGACAATAGGAGTTGCAGAAAGGAAAAGAATAGAAGCCTTTGAAATGTGGTGCTGTAGGAGAATGAGATGGGTGGATAAAATCACTAACGAGGATGTTACAAGCGAACAATATGGAGGACGTTGATCAAGAGAAGGGATAGATTAATAGGCCACGTTTTAAGACGTGAGGGTCTCGTAAAATTAGCATTAGAAGGAAGTGAACGGAAGATGGAGGCTAAGGATGGAAATTGGGAAGCAGATAAGGGAGGATGTGAGATGTAGTAGTTATGCGGAAATGAAAAGGCTTGCACAAGGTAGATTACCATCAGACGAGACTTAGGACTGAATACCACAACAACATCATAATTACTAATTTTATTCTAGAAATTATTTTTTTTCTTGATGGTTTTCTTTCTAGACGACGCGGCGGCGGCTCGTCCTCAAATTTAAAGAGCGATGTGTGTGTGAGTCCTTTTGTCTTGTGTGCGATCCAACGCTTCCACTAAGTGGCCAAGGCCAAGGACCTCGGGTCTAAATTGAGATTACTTTCCGCCGACGAAGCTGTCCGCTGTTGGTCTCTCTTGTGAAACCCGTGCGACCCCAAGAATTTCTTTCTTAGTAAAACCGGTTTCCATTCCGTGTGACGTTGCGTGTGTGCGTGTGTTTTTCTGTCTTTCTGATTTATTTTCCCCCCTCTTCACAGGCTGCCACGACGGAGGCTTTACGGCCCCTGGTTCTAGGACGCACGTGGCTTGTGTAGGGCTTCTTGTGTAACGTCGGGCCTCCTTCTCCTCCTCCTCTTCCTCCTCCCTCAAAATGCTCCATAAGCCTCCACGTTATCACTGTCCTGTCTCTGTTAGAGGGGAAGAGCTGCCACCATGTAGCCTGCCCACCCATGGTTGATCCTTCTTGCTCTCCCATTCCGCGTTCCGCTTTTAAAATCCCTCCCTTCGCTACTAAAGGGGAGAACCCCCTGGACGAAGATTTTAATGGATCCTGACATAATATATACATATGAATGTAAATAGTAACACAGAGTTTTAATAGTAATTATTATACAATCTCTGACTCATCCCACATCCCTGTAGTTCTCCTTCTCTATGGGATCAACGGAATATAATTTAATACTAATACAAAGAAGACTCCTTGGAGTGTGTAAAGTTCGAGGGTTGGCAGGTGTAAAGAATTAAAAGTAACAAGTCCCAAATGTTTCGGCACGGGGGGCTGAATGACATAATTATATTGTTCAGAGGGGGGAGGAGAGGGGCTGGAGGTTGTAGTGGAGTATGTTCAAAGTGTGTCCCTTGAAAGGGGGGGGGGGGACGGAAATTTGTAGTGATATGTAAAATTTATCTGAGGGCTTCCGCCGAGAAACGAGAGAACTTGATATGACGAGATGTGACGAAGAAACTGTTAATGTAAACAAACGCAGATTACAGTCGGTGACTGTTTTTTTTTTTCATTATTTCATATAAAAACTTTAAACTTACGATTATTAGTGTGGTAAAATAATTATTCCAGTATATACAAAAGTAAAATAATGTATATAGTTCACATGTAAACATGAAGGTAAGCTAGTCCATTGACTTATCTGAGGGTTGACAGGCTCCGTATTGGAGAATGTATGATGATGGTAAGGTGCCTGAATGTACTGCCGGGAAGGATGAGGTGGATTCTTTTGAGCCTACGAAAGCGTAGAGATCGGGGAAGGATTTTCGTGGAGTTGTTGGATCGTGGTTTTTTTCGGGCGGTTGAGGAGCAGTGACTTAATGAGAGGAAAGTCATTTTTTGGGGACAGTGAGGTAAACTTGTGATGGTAGATAAAATACTAAATTAAAATGGGCAAAAGTCGGAAATATAACTATTTAATTTGAATGGCAACGTTTCGCGACCTCGTCAGTTCATGAATTGAAATCTGGCGCAACGTCCGCGGCCGAAATTCTAATAAGATATTTTAAAAACTATACGAAAAAGCTTAGAGCAGTCTGCAGTACTTCTTCTTCTTGGCGATTAACAGCAAAACGGAGACAGGCTGTATTCATATTCTTCAGAAATAAAATTTCCGAATGTTAAGAGGCCTTCGCTCGCCAATCCCCGAATATTTAGCAATCAGCCTCAAATATGTAACCGAATTTTTACCGATACGAATTTACCGTGAATATTTATTTGCACGAGTTGAAACGCGCGTACGTTGCGAGAGATAAAATGCAGAACAGAGAATGAAGATGAAGGACAAGAAATACCTCCGGCGAGGCTAGTGGTTTGTTAGTTGGTTGATTTGGTCTTGTGCGTGACCTCGCCTACAGCAGAAACGGACAAGCAAGGTCCTCCTAGGTATCAACACTAACAGGGTGTTACAACAACCTCTGAAAAATCACCACGCACATTCCTCCTTCATTTATAACTTATCCAAATAAATTCAACTTATCTATATTCTTTTCAGTGTCTTTTTTTTATATACATGTAACTATTATTTTTTGGTTTTTATTATGGATACTGTCTGTGTAAAAACCTAAAAATTACTTTTGGTGAAACATGGCCGATGTATAAATAAAGAAAAAAGTTAATTTAGAACTAAAATATCTTCCTATATTTTGAGAAAGTTTGTTGAATACATTTCTTCTACCTAATTATTTACACTTCTCCCATTTGCTACTTACCAACATCTCGAATGAATACATTTAACATACATACCACTAAATAGAAGTAAAGGGAAGCCACCACAATAATTTACTTTAATGTTGTTGTTGTTGTGATATACGGTCCTAAGACTGGTCTGATTGCTTTACTTTAATAGTAACATAATAAAATCATTGTAAATAAATGAAAACTTGACTGTCAGTCTGGATATTAATAAAAACCAAAATTATGTTTCATTAATTTTTACTACAAATTTTTTGATAGACTTATAAAGGAGCTTTCAGCATATGCCATAGTGATGTACTAATAAAAAGACCAAATTGATTGAAACATTATAAGTACATGAGTTTGTTAATGTTATGTTATCAATGACTTATAACTAGTTTTATTTATAGTCATTTGTAACAAATTCTTGTGCTGGCTGGCATGAACTACTTCTGCCTGGATTCTTGAAAATATTTATTTTGTTATATCTCATGATGAATCTCTTACATATAATCTCGATTTTTTTTTTTTGGTATTAAATGATGTATTGTAACTTAGAGGAACATAAATGAAACTAAAACCCATTGGTTTTAAAACAGTTTCAATTCTAATAAAACCCCAAAATTACGTTTAATTAGTTTCGATTAAAAATGCATACAGGAAGGAGGAGCTTTTGGTTCATGCCAACTTTACCAACTAATGAAAAACCAAACTAATTGAACATCACAAAAATTTCTGTGTAGTTATACATTATAAAAATGCAGTTTTTATTATATAATTTATTTTAATCTATTTTTGTAACGTTTCAATCAATTTGGTCTTTTCATTTGTACATCACTATGGCATGTGCTGAAAGCTCCCTTATATATCTTTTAAGAAGTTTGTAATCAAAATTAATAAATTTATTAGTTGATTAAAATTGAGACTGATTTAAAATCATTTTTTCATTTTTCATTTGTGTAAAATGATTTTATTATGTTGTGATTAAAGTAAAGTATTGAGGATGCTTCCCTTTACTTCCACTTAGTGGTGTGTATGTTTTATTACCGTCATTATAGGCACATGAATATAATAAAAGGGAAAGAAAATAGCGTGTGACAATACTTAATGTATCAGGCTTGGCACATTAGCATATTTTCTGTAAGCTAATGCATTATGTAAACTACCTGTAAACACCTGTGAATAGAAGCTTTTAACAACATGCTGAGGCGGTATGACACAAACTTTTATTGAATTATTTACTGTCCATGTGTTTATTTTCTATGTTCCTGTAAAACATTTTGAAATAAAATATGACACTTATATATTCAACACTTTTTGTTATCATTCAATTTTTTATCTTTTATAGGACATCTGGCATGAAAGGTTCAATCACCATAAATGGCGAAGAGCGAAACTTGAGCAACTTCCGAAAATTGTCATGTTACATAATGCAAGATAATCAGTTGCATGGGAATTTGACTGTGGAGGAAGCAATGAATGTTGCTACTGGCTTGAAGCTAGGGAAAGATATGGATAATGATGAGAAAAAGGATGTGGTGAGTGTACATTATATAACGGCTAATGCTATTGACCACATTTCTAGTGAAATTTTACTTTCATCTTCATTTTTACAGTTAATTTTATCAACATAAAGTGTTATACAATTAGGTTGTTTAGTTTCTCACTTTTTTAAATTCTTTCAATATTATTAACTCTTTCAACAAATCCACAGTAGGGTTAACAGAATGTCATAAGATACTAAGTCATTCAAGTTTAATTATGAATATACCAATCATTTAATACTGAGCACAGATTTCCTTATCAAACTGCTGAGCATGCATCTCGTCTCTCGCTCAGACCCTGAAAAATATTCATAAATAATTCAAATAAACATCATTTTTAACTGTGAATAAATGTCACAACTCTTATCATTTTTCCATAATTAAGTGATTATAAAAATATTAGTATATTATGTAGAATTTTTTTTACTATTTATCAGTTTCCTGTGAAGTAAGCCTTCTTGGATTATATTAGTTTACTTTTCTTTTCATCAGATTCAAGAAATCCTAGAGTTGTTGGGTCTTCAAGAACATCGAAGAACTATGACAAGCAACTTGTCTGGAGGACAGAAGAAACGACTTTCCATTGCTTTGGAACTTGTCAACAATCCACCCATTATGTTTTTTGATGAACCTACCAGGTATATTTAAATACATATATATAGTTTCAACAATTTTCTGTATTTCATCCAATAAATACAGGAATATCTCATTTGAAATAAAGTTTTATTTTTAATTGAAACCAAAATTTTAATTATATTTATGTGTAGTTTCTGAGGATTGTTGTTGCATAAAATATTTTCAATTACTGCCTCCTTACTTTCTTCAGGTTTGCCCAAAAATGTTTTATCCTGTAAATTGTGTTTGTATTCTATAACTTAATTGAAAATGTGTTTGTTTACCAGTTTTCTCTTATCTCCTCTACATTTATGGAGCAAATAGGTTGGGCAATTTAGTTATTAATAGAATCTTCTTATTGTGAGAGCCTCCATTCTATAATTTAAAACTCTGTTTGTGCAACTAACCATGATTTCTCTTTACAGTGGATTGGACAGCTCATCGTGTTTCCAGTGCATCTCCCTCTTAAAATCTCTCTCTCGTGGGGGCCGAACTATCATATGCACCATTCATCAACCAAGTGCGAGGCTTTTTGAGATGTTTGATCATCTGTACACGTTAGCTGAAGGCCAGTGTGTATACCAAGGATCAACGTCACAGCTGGTTCCCTTTCTGGGAAATCTTGGGCTTGCTTGCCCCAGTTATCACAATCCAGCGTCATTTGGTGTGTACTACTTTATGGCATTCTAATTGTTGATTCTAAATTTGCAGGCATTACCTACATTTGTCTATCCAAATCAAACTTAATTGCCTGATTCTTTGTTCATTATTCAATTATATTGTTCTAAAATATAAAACATATAAATCAATTCATACTTTTTTGCATTTTAGTTATTGAAGTGTCTTGTGGTGAATATGGTGACAACATTCGTAAATTGGTGACGGCTATTAGGAATGGTAAAAATGACATCAGAGCTGGAAAGCCCTTCCCAGCCCTGACGAATGACGATGAAAAGTTAAACAATTCTGGTGTGGATGCAAATATTGAGAAGCTAAATGGACTCTCGCACAATGTAGAAGGTTGTAATGAATCTCCATCACCTACAACCACAAATGTGAATTTATTTCAACCATACGTGACAAATGACATCACCAAAAATAGTCATTGTGAGTGTTCTTTTAATAAAATTTTCATATTCTCAAATTTAGAATATCTTCTGTTTACTAACTCTGAAATTGATTAGGTTTCACTCTATTTAAATTCTTTGATAACATATTAGCATATTTCCAAATTCACTTTGATTATAGTTCTTTTTAATTTTTGAAAATTAAATGAATATATGTTTTCATGCACATTGATCAAAATTTAAAAAAATAAACATTACAGTAAGTACAGACATTAGATGATGTTATATTTGCTAAGTAAAAATTTAATTTTAATATTATTTCAATTATTTTTATTCAATATTTTTGCTTGTTCTGTTCTTGCAGGTGAAAATGACTCACTTTCTCAGGCTGTCGTCATTCCCGTCGATCTAACTTCTTCTGAAAAGGCTGCTGATAATGTGACTGTTGCCCTCTTGGATTCTTCCATCAACGTGAGCCAACGACGTTACGCAACATCTGAACTTGCTCAGTTTTGGATTGTTTTGAAACGAACCCTTCTGTTCAGTCGTAGAGATTGGGTAAGGAACAGAATGAAAACTTAATTATAAATTCAAATTAGTTTAAAGTTCCCCATTTTATTTATTTAAAATCTTTTAACTTGAAATTCACCCACCTTCCACACCCAGAGAGTTTGTAACATAATATCTCTGTAAAACAAAATGTTAGAAACAAATTAATTTTATGTTATTCTTAGTTGTTTATAAAAATTCTTGGATGTCATACTAATTAGCACCCAGTATTTATAACTCTCATATTTGGAATGGAATATAGTTTTGTGTTTATTCAGTAATACTTGATAATGTAATATTACTGCTCTTTGTCAAGGAAAAGTTCTCAGTGAAAGAGATGTCAACTATGATTAGAATTTAATAGTTTAATTTTGTTTGTAACCAAAGTCATAAAACTGTTATTTGAAATTTCCAGACTCTTATGTATCTTCGATTGTTTGCACATATTTTGGTGGGTTTCCTCATTGGAGCACTTTACTATGACATTGGAAATGATGGTGCTAAAGTACTTAGCAATCTTGGGTTCCTGTTCTTCAACATGTTGTTTCTGATGTACACGTCCATGACAATCACAATCTTATCTTGTAAGTAGCGCTTATTTGAGACATTTTGAGTGCCTCGATGGAATGTGACCGTTGATTGTTACTTTTAATCCTCAGTTCCTCTGGAAATGCCAGTGTTAATTAAAGAAAATTTTAATCGATGGTATTCACTGCGGTCGTATTACTTGGCTATAACTGTGTCAGACATTCCTTTCCAGGTAAGTGTAATTACCCATTAATTTACATCCATTAAAGACTTGTACCTGACTACCATGCATTTTTGTTCGCAGGCAATTTTCTGTGTGATTTATGTGTCGATAGTATACTATCTAACCTCACAGCCTCCTGAGCTGTGGAGATTTTCAATGTTTTTGGCTGCGTGCCTTCTCATCTCTTTTGTGGCTCAGAGTGTAGGTCTGGTGGTTGGAGCAGCTATGAATGTCCAGGTATGATAGGGAGTTATTTCACAGCAGTTAAAACATTGTGTTTTTCATTACATTCTCATTTTTGTATATCTTTTCCCAGAATGGAGTGTTTCTGGCGCCAGTTATGTCGGTACCGTTCCTGCTTTTCTCTGGATTTTTCGTTAGCTTCGATGCAATTCCAATTTATCTCAGATGGATTACATACCTCAGCTACATTAGATATGGATTTGAAGGGACTGCTTTGGCGACATACGGTTATGCTAGGGACAAACTGGCATGCTTCCAGGTTGGTTTAACTAGCAGTGTTGATTTCCACTTTACTGTTATTAAGTTTTGGCATGTTATTGGTTTTTCTTATACTTATGGACACGGATTAAATAATTTTATTTACTAATAATGGTTCACTGTACTTCAAACAAACTGTTTTGTGCTGTGATTCAAATGTGTTCCAACTATTGGGAATGACAGATTCACGATAACCTTATCTCGAATCAAAAAAAGTTGCAATGTCATCACACAGCTGAAGTAAGGTTTTGTTGACTTGGAAGCGAGATGATGTGACAACGTCTGTCTGTTTCTGTGCTCTTGTTTACTGGATGCCAGAACAGCTCCCGTTTGAAAAGGACTTTAGTTGTTAAAAAATAATTCTTTAATAGTATAAAGTTGATCATGCTAAGTGAAAGTTCGCCCAAGGACTACATTGTGCTACTAAATATAGGTATGATAATAATATGATAAATAAAATAGTAAGCTTAATCTGACTAAATGACAGTAAGAATCGGAAATTTTTCACAAATTTAAATTATAATTAAACAAAACATTTTGTCTCCTAGTTTAGGGACGATTTCAGTCATATCAAGAAATGGATAATTAAATATAATGCCATAAACATAGTGAAATACAAACAAATAAATAATTTTTTTACTCACACAAAATGTGAAAAGAATTGAATGAAACCTTTAAACTGAATAATTAAAAACTGCTTACACAAAAACCAGGGCCAAAATGGGGGAGAATATTCAAACATAGTTTTCTGACTGTAAGGTAAAATGAAAAGATGGCCAAAAAGTCAGCATGTAATTTTATTACTATTTAATTAATCAGGAGACAATTTGACAATTTTTTTCCTCAAGATAGATTGAAGGAGAACATGTCCAAACAAACAGATCAAAAACCTTTCATGGTTGTTACTGACCAGTTTGTGGCACATGAATTAAACTTCACAATTTTATTTATTAATAATTTAGATTTGTAGAAAACTTCTGACTTCTGGCCAGTAAACTGTAATATAATCAACAATATTCTTTAAGTCACCTTAGTAGCTTATTATGCAGTAGTTTCTACATGATGTTCTATATTTGGGATTATTTTGATCTATCTTTTCTTTTTCAGATGTATTGCCATTTTAAAGACCCACAAACGACACTAGAGGAGCTGGACATGTTAAATGCCAGTTTCACCATTGACATTGTTGCCCTCATTGCAATCTTCTTCTTCCTGAGAATTGCTGCCTACGTCTTCTTGCGCTGGAAGCTGATATCGCAGCGATGAAACTGCAGTTTTGTCCATGACATTTTTAAACCGTATACATACATAACTGACTGTGGTGAGGGGTTCCTCAAAACATTCGAGTTTTCCAGACTATTTATATAAAAGGAGTAGATTAACATTCATTGTAGAGATTAATTCTGTCACTGTAAAATTAGTTCTGATGGTCTGTGATTTTAATTAATGCAATGGTGCTCAAAGTACTCTGAGGGTAGTAATAGCTATCAATTTCCCCCCCTGGTTATATTATAATTTTACATAAGAACTATGGAATTTGTGTGTTTCTTAGCAATAATTTATATATGTTACTATTTTTTAAAAATTTTTATAGTTCCCAATCAGTTGTTCCATGTTACAAAGCATATATATTTATAGTTTTTAATGAATGGGTGCCTGCAGAACTAGTTATTATTAACAATTTTACGACTCCTCATTCAAGGACCCACTGTACATGCAATAAAATAATCACTGTAACTCCATCCCATCAACAAATGGCTGTGAAGTTGATTAACAACATTAACTTCATTTTTTTTGTTGAATCTACATTCATTTCCTGTAATGAAAATATCACTTTATTTGATATCAAATATCTGAAGGATAATAAATATCTACACTTTAAATTGTAGTAAATAATTTTTTGTTACAAAAAGATAAATGTGTTTATGGATTCAAGTAATGTCTAATAATGTCAACCTGTTTTTTTATTATATAAAGAGAACATTCCATGATGCTATTTTACCAAAGAAATTTAATCCAGTTTATAGTGTTATGTTTTTATTTTCCTTTTTAGTAATTTTGAATTTTCATTATCTGTTAAAAGGCGTAAGCAACTAACATATTTTGGATCATTGATTGAAATATTTTTATCTATTTGTGTAAACATGTTTCCAAGGCTCAAATTTTTCTACTTGATAATCCTTTTTAATGCATTCTTAGTGCCTTAAAGGTTTTATATTGTTTAGAAAAGCAGCATAAGGAAGAGGAATACTCAACTGTAAATTATTTAATAGAGTGGAATTTGTTATTTATATTTATAATCATTTTGTAGTTTATTCAATAAATAATATATGTATATATTGAAATTTTATTAAATGTATTTTCATTAAAGAAAATTTAATTTCTTTATCCCTCAATATTTTATTTCATTTAAACATAACCTTCAGTTATTTGAAAACAAGTTCTGAATCACCATAACAAGTATCAAAGTTTTGACTTTACCTTTATCATATATCACTCCCTAGTTACCTAGAATTGCAGACTTTGAAAGACATTCAAAAATGAAAATTTGTTTTCTGTCTCAGTTAATCATCATAACAAATAGTTTTCAAGTTTGAAACTGAATATGAATTAATTTCTATAGGTTTTCCGGGTGAATAAGTTGCTGGAATTATTCCACATGGCATTAATGAACCACACATTTCGTGGACTACTATCACTGTTGACATCATCACCTAGAAGTTGTTGACAGTGTTAGTAGCCAATGAAAAGTCATGTTTAGAAAATACTTGAACGATTCCAGCTGAATATGAAGTCTGCTGTTAGATCACAAACAGACACGAGAGTCAAACAAAGGCTAGAAGGTGTATTGCCACGAGTGATGAAAGTAATATATGATGAGAAGCTTTCTTGTTTTTTATAATCAAATACTTCCGACTGGAACACTTGTTTTATTCAAACAATTTAAAGACCTGTTTGCACCCATTGTAGGATAAATTGAGGTCTGAATTCAGTGAGAGAGTTCTGATGACAAGACTACCTACTTTATGGCTTATTGATTTATTTTGTTTTATTAGTTAGCATTTGAAGTTTTTTTTTCTCTTTTAAAGAATATTATACATATTGGACTGGTGTTGGCCACGAGGAGTAATTGAAAATTCTGTTCAGTTAAACGTATGATGACATTTAATATATAAAAATACAATTTAACCTTAATAAAATCATAATTATTTATTTCTATACTTCTAGGCAAGATCATATTCATTGACAGTTTGAATTGAAGTATATTCAAACTCGGACTGTTTTTGGGGATGTCCTCTACTTCTTGATCCAGTTAGTTTCTCATTGGGTATTCGCTTTACAAATCTTTCCTCTGGCATCCCATATATGCACGACCAAACCACCTCGGATGTTGGGCTTTGATATAATTGATTATATTGTAATTTCTTGAGATTATTCAATTTGTCATTTCTCCTTATCCTCTATGTCCCATCTGTCTATTTTATTGGTCCATAGATTTGCCTTAAAACTTTCCTTACAAAAACTGTCACCATGTGGTGGGGAGGTTTGAGTGCTCCAGTGACCAAGTCAGACAGGTCAAATGGTAGGAGACAGGCAAAGTACAGTCCAAAAAGCAAGAGGGACGCCTTCAGCTGTAGTGAAAGTTATTTTATAGTACAATCAGCTTATAAAAAATGTGCGTGTTCATGCATCACTTCATGTTGGCAATGTCAACGTACTCAATATGAATGTGAATATATTTTAATTCAGACAATCGATGAATAGGATCTGACCTAGATGGAAGCTCCGGTGTGTTAGAAGTATAGAAATAAGCAATTGTGACTGTATAGAGGTGAAAATGTATTTTTATAAATTATTTCTTAGTCACCATTTGACTGAAGTCTAACAGAAAGGATGGGTAGAAACCAATAATAGCATTTGGCGTGCCTTGAAGCGTTTTCAAGGACACGAGATGATGGTGGACATGTTGAGCCACGGCAGCTCCGCGAGTTCCGGAGGTGAGGCGCACAGAGGATCCTGGTACAGGCTGATGTTGCGACTTGCCAAGTCCGTCATGAGCGTCGCGATGACGCAGTCGCAGTTCCAGGGATTGTTCTCCAGGTAGATGTACATGTTGCTGAGCTTCGACACTTTGGAGTCGTCCAGAGTGGTCATCAGGTTCGAGTCGAGGCTGAGCATGGTCAAGCGTACGTTGAAGTGGAACGTCGCCGGATGCTGTATTTGGGTGATCCGGTTCCCGTGGAGGAGAAGTTGCCACAGGTTGCCCAGTGGCTGGAAGGTCAGCTCGTTGAGTCCAGGGAGGAGGTTCCCGCTGGCGTCCAGGTACGTCAGGTCCGCGTTGCTCAAGAAAAGGTTATCTTGCAAATCGGACAAGAGGTTGTTGTGCAGGAACAGTTGCCCGAGTTTGGCCGCGGAAGCGAAAACCGACTCTGGAAGTGCAGACACCAAGTTTCCGCCGATGTTGAGGGAAAACAGCTCCGTGTTCAGAGCGAACAACTCTGGAGGAATCTCCTGTAAGCTGTTGCTCGCCAAATTCAATGTTTCCATCAAAGGCACGTACGAGAAAACATCCGGCGGCAGAACCGTCAAGAGATTATTCTCGAGGCCAAGGTCGCGAAGGTCGGGGATGTTGAGGAAACAGTCGGACGGCAGGGTCTGAATGGTGTTGTTCCCCAGGTAGAGGTACTGCAGATTAGGGACGTGAGAAAACGAGTCTGCGGTCAGCGAGGAGATGGAGTTGTTGTACAGGTCCAGCAGAAGCGTGGTGTCTGGCAGGCAGCTGGGGATCGTCGTCAGGCCTTCGCTCTGGCAGCGAAAGTCCGTCGTCTGGGAGCAGGTGGCGCAATCCTGGGCTGCGGCGGCGCCGCCCACGAGCCACAACAACCTGCAACAGGCCGGCCATTGCTGGAAATCACTCCAAATTCTGTTACGAAGCTGAATGATCATCTTCTAAAATCGATTCTCTACTCGGATGACCCAAATTTATTTATATGAGATGAAAATTTCGATAGTCTCGTTAGAAAATTGGACATCAGCACCCTAGATGATCTAAATGTCTGGTTTAAAGATAAGAAATTCTAGCACAGTGGGACCCCCCTCCCCAATTTTATTCGAATTTTTAAAGGATATAAAAATTCAGCAAGAACATGTTAACTGGCGACAGGCTGTTTGTTCTTGTTGTGGTGGTATTCAGACTTCTGCTGATGAAGACTGATGAGGATTGCCAGAAGAAACGTCACGTGGCATAACGTTTTCCCTTGGAGAAGGGATATACGAACTTAGCTGGGAGCTGAGGAGCCGAATAAAATATCGAGTGTGGTGCACGACGTTGACAAGGCGAGGAGGCAGAGTAGGAGAATAGTTCTAGACGTCGAGAAGGAGAGGAGGTAGAGATGGGGAGTTGATCAGGACGTGGAAGCGAAGGGAGAATAGTTCTAGACGTCGAGAAGGAACGGAGGTAAAGATGGAGAGTTGATCAGGACGTGGAAGCGAGGGGAGAAAGCTAGAGTCGAACGGATTTTGACAGGGAGGAGTAAGGCGGAGAGTGCAACAGGAGTTGAAAGTGAGGAGTGAATTGTTGCTGCTCTTTAATGAGAAAATATTGAGAACAAGGATGGCCAGCAGAGGGAAGAAGGAGGAAAGACTGGGGTTTCCTCAATCACCGGCAGCGCCACGTTAATCCTATTTTCCGCCGGGAAAATCTACAATTCAGCAAGCCGAAAGAAGAAGGAAGTTGCGGTCGCCTAGTAATGAATGAAGACGTTTCTCAATTACAGGTTGCTGAGTCGATGAAGAGGCTACGACGTTACGTGGCCCATGTACTGAGGATAGAGCACCATCATCCAGGAGGTATGACGAGATCAAGGTGGATCGATGACGTCAGGAAGGATGTGGGAATCCAGACAAGAAAGCTGAGAGAGAGGTCCCAAGTGGACCACGAGTGTAAAATCCCTGAATACTTACATGAGCATCGTGAAACGGAACGCTGTGAACTACTAATTCAGCAACCACTGTGTCTTATCGACTCAATTAATAGCAGTGGAGAGGCAGACATTTTCTTATCTTGATGGGACACTCTCCAGTCTTTCGAGTAGGGCCATTTAATATATTACACATTAGGATATTTTCTCCATTAAGGCAATGACGAGGTTTTAGTGCAACAGACAAAATCCCGCCGAGGCTCCACACATCAATCAGCATGCTTTATGAGGCTTGTCTCATAAGTCTCCTTATTCAGGTGATTTGAAAACAGCAAAATAAAATTAATTACGATGAATTGTTAATTATGTAATGTTGGCTACGTAACGTCCGTTTCTTTCCTTGGCAATTCATTCATCATCCGTCAACCAAGGAATGATGAAAGCTATTTGTCACCTGTCAGCCAAACTCTTCCGTTTCAGATTATGGAAAATATTCAGTAGAAAAAAAAAAGAAATATTCATCAAAACTAATTCTACATCAAAAAAATAATAATCAAATAATTTAAATTGGCCCCCTGAAGTGTGTTATTATAATTTAATAACTACTAAAAGAAACACCTAGCAGAAGGGCAACATCGAACATTTGAACTTTTGAAACCAAACATCGAGGAATGCGAAGTGATAAATAGCAAAGATGATGCATACCAAAGGTTGTCATAGATACTGTTATGAAATTCAGTATCTTGCATTATATTATCACTTCTTCCATGTAACATTTCAGAAATAATTCCATTAGGATAATTCTGTTCCTCGGAGTGTAACAACTGGCGAGTTGCTACACACAACAGTGTGGTTAATATCGCCATCTTTATGTTCTTTAAGCCTGGTAAATAAAAGAGTCATGTTCGGACTGTCACTCGTTAAAGTAGACTTGAAAAAATATTTGTTACAAACCCAAATGTATATTTATTAAAAGCGAATTTAGAGAAAGGGCCATTGACAAATAAAAAGTAATTTACAAATAAATTGACGGCCAACGGTGTTACCTATAATTAAATTTTAAACAAATCATCCAGGAAGATACCACGCAACCGTATTCCTAAAAAAAGGACATCATTTCTATTTACAGTAATGAAAAATCAACGTTATCATTTAATATTACCACGAACATCCCCAGCAAACATTTGGACTAAGGAAATCACGGAGCATGTTAAATCGTTGTAGTATCTAATTATTTGGCAGTTCCATCACCAATCGTAACGCACTTTTTAGATGCTTATCGATACATCTGAGAAAAAAAATGACTCCCAATGTGCGATTCGATAACCCTGATAATAATAAGAGTGGTCTGACAGCGATGACAAAAAAGTTCTGTCTATAAATCACAAAGTGTCTGATAACGTTGCTATAAATATAAATATTTAATAGTTCCATTGCTATAGATGCGTATCGACAGAGATGAGAAAAATGTGGCGCATAACGTGGGGCTCTCGATCCCCACGATTCTCTGATAATAAGAGTGATCTGAGAACTGTGGCTGTCTCGCTCCATAAACGCATGGATTTCGGGTGGCGGAGAAGAGAAACAGTAAAAAATAAAATGACTGAGGTAATATTGAACCAATAGTTTTCTATTAACTGTACCGCAATGACAAGAAGACTCGCCAAACTGATTGGTGACAGTCCCCGACGACGTTTCAAACCAAACTTTCCATATTCACATTGATCATGCTCTGTGCGATGCTTATCGATAAATAACTGAAAAAATGTCGCCCAACGTGGGGCTGGAATTTAACGAGGAGTGACCTAACAGCAAGGGCTAAGGAAGAAAGGTAGGGGGATGAAGAGAGGCATGCCGAAAAATAAAATAACCAATATTAGAGTTGAATCCATCGTATTCGCTGGAGGTGGAAGCGATAAACTGATTTTTAAGTTTCCATCTTAACGGTAAAATGGAGTTTAGGAGAGTGTTTTAACCCATTCACGTATAGAACTAAGCTCAGCGACCCTCCAATTTTGTTTTGTCCACGGAGGGTGGGGTTTGTGATCAGAGTTTTGGCTTACATTATTTAATGTTATGTAAGGAAGTGTATTTTTTTCTCGTGAATAAATTCACTTAATTCACCTTTATTTCTGAAATGGCATGCTTAATCCATCACGGTAAAGACTGTCGTTGTCTTCAGAAGGTCGCAGGCTGAATGTGGAAGCTATTACTGATGAGTATGAATATCCTCTCGTATTGCGCGTGGGAACCGTGAAGATGGCGCCGTAATTTATGGTCCTCGAGGAAGTGCAAATTATGTTACAGATAGAGAGTGGGACGGGGGAAAAAAAATAATAATAATACCGAGTGATGAGCGGAAAAGCATATTTAATGGCGGTTCATAAATAAAGCGTTTCCCGGTGAGGAAGTGCATTAGTAACGACTACCGTCGAGGACATGCCACACCTGAGTGCCGCGGTTCTGGTCGCGCTGCTGGCGCATGCGTCGTGCATCACTCACAACGGCAGATGCGTAAGTAACCACAGATAAACAATGAAAAAGGCCAATCAATAGAGTAAATACGGTGGGTTTTAGTCGTCCAGAAAGCTACTAAATTTACAGAAATTCTAATAAAACTTTTCGGTAGAATTAAGTTGTTATTGTGTTTTCCATACGCTTCAAATATATTACTTCGGATTACAAGTTATTCTTGTGTATTGTGAAATTTTGTGGCTCCAAAAAAAAAATTGCCGCCCGGGGCTTATAAAAAACATGTCTTGGCTTTGATCAGATCTGATTCCAACACTGGGAAAATTGAAACCTCGTGTCCAAGATTGTTGAAAAATTCAAAATTATAAATTTATCACAGGGGATTAATCCGGTATTCATGAAATATTAGTCATTTTAAATAAAATACAATAAATGGCCAAGATTCAGATTGCGTTAAGAAACTATATCATACCTATTTGTACTATTTATTTAAGTTCAACTACGTATGTAATTAATTATATTAACCCTCCTGCGGATAATATGCAGAAATGTCCCTATTTATCAACGTAAACTTGACTTCATGTGCATTTCTGTCCGCGAAAGGGTTAAATATTATTGTTGAAAGAACTAAAAATTTTAGATTTAGATTTATTGTTGTTTCCATTAATCCTCGATTGAGGAAATAGGATACGTCATACATTAAAAATGAACAAAATAAAGTACATAATTAAAGACAAATAAAGTTAAAATAAATTAGTAAAAGAAAGTGTATATATAGACAAAAGTCAATATAAACACAACACCAGGGACACACACACACTGGGAAACACAAACAAGCACACACTGAGGAAGCTGGGAATGAAAATATTTTACAAAATTAGAAATATTGGAACGATAAACTCTTTAAATTGATTTCAAGGCTGTATAGAATGATAAATATTTGAAGGATAAAATCTTTAAAGTACTAAATGACAAACATTTCAATGATTAAAACATTAGGATTGTGGTGGACGGATAGACGCTTGGTCTCACAATTTATTTATTTGGTAACATCAAATTAATTTTGGGGTTAGGGGTCAAAATTATTAAATATGATCCATTTGGTACTGAGTATATTAAGAAAATTTTATGTAATCAAAGTATTTACAACAAGTCTGTTAGTTAATGACTTTTTGTTGCAAGCCTATTCGTATTCGCACAAGTGCCACATAACAAACACATCTCTTCCTAATCCTTGGTCTCTCTCTCTTCCGTTCTTACTCAACACTCTTCTCTCTGATGCTAATTTTACAAGACTTTGACGTCTTAAAACGTGGCCAATTAATTTATCCCTTCTCTTGGTCAACTTCCTCCATACTGTTCGCTTTCCCCTTATTCTGTTTTAGATCTTCCTCGTTTTTGATTCTATCCACCCATCTCATTCTCCTATAGAACCACATTTCAAAGGCTTCAATTGTTTTCCTTTCCGCAACTCCTATCGTCCACGTTTCTCACCCGTATACTAACATATTTAGTAATGATTTCATAATGTTCATGTTTATATTAGTAGTAAGTAAATTCCTCCTGCTTGCCTGTGCTGTCCGACTCTAATTATTACACTGATCAAGTAGAGCAGAATTCCTTAATTTCCTTCAAAAAATCCCTTCCCAATCTATTCCACTGTTTCCCATACTACACTCCATTACCTTTGTTTCCCCTCTATTAATTCTGACATTGTACTGTTCCTCCAGCACTACGTTTATGTCATTTATTCTGGTTTCCAAGTCTTCTTCTGACTCCCCTAATACTACAATATCATCGGCAAACCGTAGGCTCTTTTTATTTCTCCTCATTGCAGTATGATTCATATGAGATAAAGTCTTTTCCTTTTGCCGACGCCTACCGTTCACGTTTCGGACCCATATAACGCCATGCTAAATACGAAAATTTTTAGCGACGATTTCCTAATATTCGCACTTATATTACCCGTAAGTAAGGTCGTATATTTTCCTAAAGTCTTCCTTGGCCTGTGCTGTCCTACTCTTTGTGTCTAAAGAAGCAGTATTAAATTAATTTTCCAGCGTTCAGCAGACTGGCCGAGGTCTTTCGGTTTCGTGAGTGAATGAGTCGAGTCGATCTGTTCCAGGGCATCACGTCGGTGTCGGGCTCCATACAGAACTGCGGCTCCGGCGGCAATGACGTCATCCAGATAGTGCCCAGTCCCTCCTCCATGATGATGCACAACTGCTGTATGACGACACAGGCCTGCGTCAACATCACCAAACCCATCACCAGCGGCACCGTAAGGAACCACTTTTTTTTTGGTAACAGGCTACATGAGGGTGATCCTGAAACAGGCAACTCCCCTTTAATAGCATAGGAAGGGAATTGAAAAGGGGGGATGTGGAAGGTAGAGCAAGGTAGCCAAGGGTGGGTTAACTAGGGCCCCCGGGCTATATTTTAAGAATCCTACCCGGTGTTTCACCTAAAGAGATGCAGGGAAAACCCTAGAAAACCTGCATCAGGTAGGTCGGGCATTGGGTACTATTCTCACGCCCTTCCGAATAACGGGAGACGAGTTTGCTGTGGGGACGCAGCATTCCCTTCTCCGTGTCTCCACCAGTTTCAGGAGGCAGTTAGCCGACTGATCCAATGGGATCAGCGGACAACTCTTGCCATATGCCCAAGGTCTTTGACCCCGGTACATATACCTCCTAAAATAGGTGAAGGTGTCTCGGCATATGAGAACTTTGATAAAAAGTACCCAGAGAGAGTGCAGGAGGCATCCCCGACATGATCAGGTAAGCCCCGCAGTCAGTCTGGGCTGAAGCGTCTGCGAGAAAACTCCCGCAGCGCCTTCGTTCGTAAGGAACCACGACTGACTTGTATATGACTGTAATGACTGTAATAAGAGTGACTGCGGGGCTCACCTCATCATGTCGGGAATGCCTCGCACTCTCTCTGGTATTTTTTTTTATCTTTGTTCTCACATGCCGAGACACCTTCACCTATTTTGGGAGGTAATATGCCCTGGTATCTAAGACCTTGGGTATAAGGCAAGAGTTGTCCACTGATCCCATTGGATCAGTCGGTCAACTGCTTCCTAAAACTCGTGGAGACACGGAGAAGGGAATGCTGCGACCCCACAGCAGACTCGTCTCCCGTCATTCTGAAAGGCGTGAGAATAGTACCCAATGGCCGACCTACCTGATGCAGGTTTTCTAGGGTTTTCCCTGCATCTCTTTAGGTGAAACACCGGGTAGGATCCTTAAACCACAGCCCGGGGGCCCTAGTCAACCCTTGGCTACCTTGCTCTACCTTCCGCGTCCTAAGCTATTAAAGGGGAGTTGCCTGCTTCAGTATCACCCTCATGTAGCCTGTTAACCCCACCAAAAAAAAAGCCTTTAAGAAGCGTCGCCCTGTTGCAGCTCAACTACACCTGCGCCCTGAGCGTGGGAGGAAGGATGACGGGGTCTGCGGACCTCTGCGCGCCGGAGAAGAAGCTTCCCAAGCAGGTCGTGGACATCATGGCCGGCTTGAACTTGCCCAATAAGTGCCCCATGCAGCCTGTGAGTACAAACCAGATATCGCTTAGCAAATAATAGTTCTTAGTCATTGATTTGATATAAATCAACAAGAACGGAATGGATCTAAAACCAATAATCCGTATTTAATAACAATGTTAGAAAATATAACTAACCAGATATCCTGGATGGAGCTAGGAAGTTATAGTTGCAAATTATCTCTGTAGAGGTGAAAACTCCACAGATATAAAACAAAAAGCACAATTGTCAGAAAAGCGGGTAGAGGCGAAGACGGTTCTAACTACTTCAAACAATTCGACATTTCTTTGGGTCCCTCAAGTATATTATGGCAGACAGCGCCACTCTCCTGGACCAGTCATCCCAGTGAAACATGGACAATGATCATGTAACAGACAAGAACAACATTTACACATCCAAATGGCGGTATAAGTAGAAAAAAAATACACATGACGAAGCAAACTTAAACTCTCATCATCCTAGACGCCGGAAAATGAGGGAAACCGGAATTCTGGAGCTGGAAGTACAACCTGTGCTTACAGAAGTGGAGACGCAGGAAGGAAGGGAGGAGGACGTAAAACATCGAAAGGCTGTCTCTTGCCTCCAAAGGGAAGCACAGGAGACAAGAATAGGAGGGCGATGGCTGCTGACCTCCACGCAGTATTACTGGTAGAACTTATGCAGGGAGAGCGTTATTCACAATACACAGTCTGCTCTACAGACCCCATGCGGGCAAGAGCTTCCAAATTTGATATAAAAAAATAGCAAAAATATATATATAATTAAAAAATTGTAATATTTTAGTTGGTAAATTCCATTAAATGTATAAAAGGAAGGAAGGAAGGAAGCAGCTACTACTTACAATAGTTTTCCTCTCCCTTCATATTAGAGTCCCCGCTCTTTCTTCCCTTCTGTATTCATCCAGCTGTGATCTAACAGCATTTCACCTTCACCCTCCTACCCCCCTTCACCCCATACCCCTCTAATCCTATATCCAGCTTTACTTAATAAGTTAGTATTACTGTACAAATAATAATAAAAGAAGAAGAATTTTTGTAACGCAATTTTGTAAGCTTGTGAAGATAAGACCTGTTATAGATTTACCAGAAAACAGGCTAATTATGCTCTAAATAATTAATAAAAAAATTCCTAGTCCAGTTCAGGCTCCAACCGAAGCAACTTCAACCAAACATCCTAAGAGCAAACTTATCTAACAAAATCGATTCACGAGGATCTTAAAAATTCCACCCATCAATGATGTTGTTATACCTAAAAGCAGCTCCAAGCATTTTGGAAAAATAAAAATTCACCCCAATCCTCTGATTATTTACAGTCCCGCCTCTGGCTGATCTCATGATGGAACAATCAGTTCCAAAGCCAGCAAAATAGCTTTTATCTTATTTTTTTACGGTCGCTATTTACAAACTAACAAAAAAAAATTTGGCATTTATTTCTCAGAGTTTGCTGTGCCCCACGGAGACTTCTAAAGTAAACATGACGGCTATGAAGAGCTACTTACCTATGATGATGGGAACCAGCTCGTGCACCGTCACCATCGGGATTAACTCCGGAACCGCCTGTCTCAAGGGAACCATGGTCATCAAGACCTTGCAGAGAATGATAGGAGGCTAACATACAACACACACACAATAACTGTAATCTATATATTAAATATTAGAATTAAAAGTTAGTCGCTCAATCTGGTCTCATCATTATTGATCCTTGAGTAGTCGTTTGACGAGTCGTCGTGCCAGGGTCGGGGGTTTTCCTTATCAGTTCAAGTTTGTTTCTTAAAAAAATTGTAATTAAATTTGACCTCTGCAATCGCGCTTTTGGGGCGAGTCGCACGGCAAAGTTGAACATTCCTAACCTAAATTAACAGGGCCGCTTTCAGAGACTCAAAACTTAATTTTTAAAAAAAGAACAGATAATATGGAGGAAAATAATTGGCAATGGGCATTTTAGATGTGGGGGAGGGGAACACCCCAAGATCGAAATAATGCTGAAACAAGAGTATTAATTCCAACCCTGAAATTCTGTTCAGTAGCCGTGGAGAAGATACGATTGGACCACCACGAGGTTGACGCAGTGTGAAGATACGAGAAATGATCCTGTTCCACCACACTTTTTCTTCTTGGCCTCGTTCATCACATGTTCCCATTCATTTCTGTCCATACCGTCCCTTTTCCAATTCCTTATTCTCATCCTTTTCAGCTCCTTCGCCTCTACATCGTCAAGCCTCGTCATCCCTCTTCTCCTTCTCCCATCAAAATTTCCTAAAAAAAACCAACAATTTATTATTAACTCCCTCCGAGTTTCTGACACGTTCTGTACGTGAGTGACCCAGAGGCTCATCTTGTGCTTCCCTGTTTGATTTTAATTACAATATCCACCTGTCCAAAATGTCTCTGCGTTTGACCTTCCTGTCTCACAGCTCCAAATATGTCTATCTCGTTATATTTATTTCCCATAGATGGAGAGGTAGTAAAAATATTTCAGGGTGTCCGAGTCCCTCAAGTTTTGAGAATGAAACAAAGTAGTTATAGACAGAAAATCGATATTAAGTAACTGCAACTCTGTTGCCTGTATTCATCCATTAACGAGATTGGTCAAAATTCCTACTGATTAATTTTAAAAAATAATAACAATAAAATGAGACGACGTAAACAATCTCCTGAACGGGGGGCTTTGTCACGCAGGTAATAAAACAAATACGACTGGTGAAACACACAAATATGTAGGGTGTACTTACGAAAAATAAACTAAAAGGAGAGGGGGATATAGTGGGTCAATACAGATATTTTCCCCTTCTTCTAATTCTCGTCAGAGACATTTTGTTACTGCGCAATTTGAGAAAAGAAAAACTGTGCCATAGAATTCAAAAACACCATGTACGCTGACTTGCTGCTCGTGTACAGAGAACCTTCTGGAAATGGACATGAGGAAAGGAGAAGATACTCTTATCGTTAAGAACGTTTGCTGGATGTTGAGTCCGTACTTGAGGAAAGTTACCCTGCGGAACGTCCGCAAACATCGACTTGAAGACAATGTTGTGAAACGACTGAATGCTCTAATACATACAAATATATGTATATTTTAATTTAATATATTTTGACTGATGGCAACGGTGAGGCGGGAGGCACTCTTTTTTTATAATTTTGTTTCTCAGTTCTCTCATATTTCATGGTAACCAAGGGTCCCTATAAAAATTTGAAAGTTTGTGAAATTTTAATATTGCCAACATTTAACTTTGTATACTTACTACTTTTACATCCTGTTAATATAAACTATATAATAAATATATTTTTTTACTATTTTCATATAAAATTAGAAGAGAAAATACAAAAAAAAAGTTGGTGGGGATGATTTTAAAGGAACATAAACAACATTGCGTTTACAGAATCATTCACGCGTAGGGGGAGGAGGGAAAGAGAAAATGGAAAAAAAAATTAATGGTGTCTAATTTTGTCAATATTTCCCCACGTGGCATTACCCTGGGAAAAAGATTTTTTTCCACTAAGAACTGTAAATTAAATTTGTAAATATGATTAAATTTTTTTAAAAAAAGACTACTAAATAATTTGAATAATAAAAATACATAAATGAACCCCAATTAAAAGTGAAATTTTTTTCTATATATACATATTCTTTAAATAAATTGGAAACTTGCCTTTAAAATTTGTAAACAAAATTACTTACTTAGAAGAATTGAAATTCAATTGTTAAATGTTAAATTAAATTTATTTAATGGTTTGTAACTCAACTTTTTTTTGGAGAGGAGGGGGCAAGGGTGACAGGCTAGATTAAGGTGATGATCCAGAAACAGGCAATTCCCCGCCAATGGAGTAAAAATGGAATTGAATAGGAGGGTTGTAGAAAGTAGAGCAAGGTAGCCAAGGGTTGACTAGGGTTTTTTTTAGTAATAGGCTAAATGAGAATGATCCCGAAACAGAAAATTCGACTTTAATAGGATAGGATAGGAATGGAATTGAAAAGGGAGCATGTGGAAAGTAGAGCAAGGTAGACAAGTGTTGACTAGGGGTTTTTTTAGTAATAGGCTAAACAAGGGTGTTCCAGAAACAGAAAACTCGAATTTCATAGCATAGGAAGGGAATTGAAAAAAAAAGGTGGGGGAGGGAGTTGAAAGCCCCTGGGCTTTAATTTAAGAATTCTGTCCGGTGATTCGTCTAAAAGTGATGCATGAATTGTTTTCTTCTGCGTTAGCCATATTTATTAATTTGTAGACACAACTGAAGATATCCCTGAACATAGGAAGAAAACGTTCTCCACTAATGGTAAATTTTAATACATTCTGACTTTGGGCCATTATAGGCCTGCAATATTTCTAAAAACATCTTGATTGCTAATATCGCTTTACTTTTACTACTTGGCCATTAAAAAGTGTTCTTTACTGGAAGTGTAACAGATAAAGTGTATAATGCAATGAAATTTAATTAAATAAATTCTCAAGTGTTAGGACCATAGGAGCTTCGGTGAAGCTAAAAAACAAGAATTGTGTAATGTTTAAGTATATGACATCTAATCAGGTGACAATTAGGAAAAATATGAGGAAGGTACAAACAGGTACCGAAAGGTCTTTTTTTTATTTTATTAAATCTACAGCCTGAAATTGGTCAAGATATTTCTTACATTTTTCCCATAAATCAGTTCTAATATTAAACATTTAGACACGTGTATAGATTAATAAATTTTGTTTTTGAGGATTGTTTCCCGTCAGTCCTCTGAAAGCTGCGGGACATTTCTTAATGAGTGTCGGTCGGGAAATACATTTATTTTTTATTATGTTTTGAATATGTGACCGGAAGTTTGATAAAACGACGGGAAGCGGTGAATATATTTCTTCCTTTTGTGGTGGTAAAACTTTTATTTAAAATTACACACACGTTTTGGAGGTCGAAATCAAGGCCGGAGTGAGGTTATGCATGTGAGATTTCTGTCAACACAGGAATATTTAGTAAAAAAAAAGAAATTTAGGCGCTAAGCAATTATACAACGGCAATGACGTCACAATTCACCTTGTATATTCTTCGCTTACAACCAATCAAACCATTAGTGCGGCAGCAGTGTGTTTGTGCAACGCCATTTTCGGTATGTTTACCTTGTGCAATTTCATTTAGTGGAGTGGATGACGTTATTGCTTTCTTGTCGGAGAAGAAGAAGAAGCTGAGTAAACGAAACAGGAAGAATTGGATTGGCTGCAGAGCAAAGACTAACATCGATTTGGCTCAAATATGTTTGGTGAGCTGCTTGGTAACAATACACCTCTAATTTAAAACAAAAAAAACTTACCATGCCATTCATTTCGTCTCTTTCAGTATCCGTCCATTGGGGAAGATCCTCGTGAGCATCGCAAAGGTGTGGAAACAATCAGAAATGTAGATTACACAAATATCTAATTATTTCCATACGAATAACTTATTTCAGCATAAGAATAATTTATAATAAAATTAAATTTTACATTATAAAATCAAAATGATTGATCCAGAGACGCTACGAGTCAACTAACAAACAAGGTACGCTGTCAAGTTTCTCATTCTTCGACGCCTAGGGAGGATATTTCGTCCACGTTTTAACCAGAGATTTAAAGGATCGAATATCCGAAATTTTCTGTATTTTGTAAAGATTTTCCTTAGTTAGGAACGTGTCAATAAATTTCCCAATTGAGATTTTTTGATAACTCTTTAATTATTACTTGAAACACGCCTCCCTACTCTACCAGTAGCTCATGCTAACTATTTATACTCAATAATCAAGCGAAACATGGGCGATAAAAGTTACAGAAAGGAAAAGAATAGAAGCTTTCGAAATATGGTGCTATAGGAGTTTGAGATTGGTGGATAGGGTAATTCACCAGGAAGTTCTGAGCAGAATAGGGGAAGAGAGAACAATCTGGAGGACTTTGGCCAAGAGAAGGGGTAGATTAATACGCCACGCTTTAAGATAATAATTTCTTGTAAAATTATCAATAGTGTGTAGGGTAAGAACAGAAGATGGAGGCCAAGAAGATTAGGGAGGATGTGGTAACTATGCAGAAATGAATCAATAGTGTGTAGGGTAAGAACAGAAGATGGAGGCCAAGAATATTAGGGAGGATGTGGTAACTATACCGAAATGAAAAGGCTTACGTAGAATGTGTTAGCGTGGAGGATATCATCAGACCAATCTTAGGACTGAATACCACAACAACACATGCAAGAATAAATAGTGAATTCTTGTAGAAAAAAAAATTGAGGACCTTGAACTGGTGGAGGTGAAAGCAAGGGAGTTGATGAGTCTGGTTACTGGAAGTTCACACGACGTTATGAGGTTATTAACACCAAAGCAAGTTACTTTTAAGAATGGTGGAAGATGCAACAGAGGGGCTGTAATGTATATTACGAGAATACTTTGGAAATTCCAGTCTTTGAATCTGATCAACATCACTGCAATTTGTGTAAGTCAACAAAAAGTATGAACCATTTATGTTAAGCTAATTTCTTTTGTTTTTATATAAATATCGTTGCTTTTATTTACGCTCCCTGGAATTTCAAAAAGATGAAGCTCTGCTACAGAAGTTTTGACAATTCCTTTCATTTTTTGGAATAAAGTTATTTAATTTCTCATTTTAAAGTATCGCAGACGTTTTCCCCCATTTTAAATCTATAGCTTGATAACGTGTGGACATTTTTGGTAGGATTGAAAGAGCTGATAATAGCCTTTTTATCTGCGTAATCTTGAATGCGACCAGGAGCTGCCTCCGTGTGTGTGCGTCAGATGAACTCTCGTCTCTATCACGTGCGGTGTTCGTGCGACTGACTAGAGTCCGTCCTTGAACCACGACCGCCATTAAATGTTCGTTGGAGGGAAAAAAGAAAAGAAAAGAAAGAAAGAAGAGAAAGAACGCAGCTGGCGAGGCATGCAAAGTGCCTTCGTTGTTCAAGATTCCTAGGCATTAATTTGCACGCAGATGTAAGGCAAAATGAAATAAAAAGAGCGAGAACTTGGAGAAACTTATCCAAAACGTAGTTAACAACCTTTGAAAGGGGTGACTGAATAACTGATACTGTGAAGAATTATTTATTGATGGCTTAGTGAGAGGAAGCGGACCGTGTTGAACCAAAGAAGAAGACTGCTGGTCATCAGGACATCTTCAGCTCTGGTCAGCCACTTCTCCCGATGGTTCTGGTCAGCCCAGAAACGTGGACCTTAGATACTCTTTGTTGTCATCAGGGTTACCTCATCGACAGAGTTATCAGTTGCAGGATTTTCCTCTAATCCTTGCCGTGGTCCGTTCTTGTATTTCCTGTTCACGTCAGATTTTCCAACGAGGACAACCACGGTAATTGGAACATTCATTTGCTGATGTTATCCTAGCAAAACATACAGATCCAGAAATTAAATCATCACACTTACATCACCTGAACGTAATCCAAGAATGGTAAGAAAAGTGGAAAATCAAGGTAAATGAAAGTAAATGACGGCACGTTTCACTTTGAGAGAAAAAAGGACAATGTCCTCCAGTCTTCATCAACAATGAACAAATAGCAGAAGCAACAACAATTAGATATCTAGGAACGCACCTTGGCATTAAATTGAAATCTAGTGCTAAAAAAAGAACGTAATAAAGGCTATTAAAGCCAAAAATCAAGGGTAATTAGAACAATGAATGGATAAATAAACAGACTAAACTCCACGAAATAAGGAACAGTATCTACGAAATACAACCCTACCAATACAATTTAAACTGACGTGTTCAAACAGTATTCACCCGTCTAAGAATTAGTCATTCTAGACTCTCTCACGGACATTTAATGACCTAAAACAACCCAATAATAACCTGCGAAAAATGTAAATCTTCATACACCTCCCGACACCTCATAAATGAATATGCTTACATGCTGCAAAAAAAATGGGATCAGTAACTACGTATTGCGAGAAAATCTGCTGTGGACCTCGTCTCAACCCTGTCTGATCCTCTCCCGAATTAAGTGAGCAGATGGCGAGTTAGGCCGCGCAATTTAGCCAACAGTTACGTCACGAAGGGAACCTAATAAGGTTTCAAATGGCACATAAATCGTGCACTGCGGGCCACCTTGTCAAGGGTGCGGCCAAATTCCAATAGACAAATAGAATAATAAAACGTGGCAGTATTTATCACCTCTTCTTTTTGGCTGTCGATTGCAACAGGTAGATATTCGACACCAGCTAAAGTACATATTTATTTTAAAACATTAAACATTTTTATGGAATTTGTTTAAAATTATAAGAATATAAAATAATTTTTTTTAATGATTTAATGTTTAAAAATATTGCACAATACCATCATGTAATTTTAAACATTAAATCATTGGGAAAAGCAAATTCCTTTTATATTGTCATAATTTTAAACAAAATCCAAAATGAGGTTTTTATGTTTCAAAAATAATGTTTTAGATTTTTGTAGACGGCTGTGGCAATGGCGAAAGCTCCTGTTAAATAAATTTCAAATCAAAATTAAATTATAGTTTTGATTAACATAGGGAAATATTATAAAAGTAAGAATATCTTACACTGGATATTCTGAACATATTACATATTTTGTTTATTTACAACTGTTGTTGTTGGAGTAGTCCTTTAACTGGTCTAATGCAACTCTCTGTACTGACCTTTTCACATTCCACATCCTCCCTATCTACTTAGCAAAATCCACCCTTGACCTCCCTCTTCTGTTCACTTCCCTCTAATGCAAAGTTTACAAGACCCTCAAGTCACAAAACATGGCCAATTAATTTATCCCCTCCATATAGTTCTCTTATTCTACTTACAACTTCCTGGCTAGTTACTCTATCCACACATCTGATTTTAATAATTATTAACTTCTATCAAAGCCCATATATTAAATGTATAATTATTACTAGAAACCTTATTAAAGCTTGTTGTACAACTTGCCATTGCATTACTTTAAAATATATAATATGTACTGTATTCAATTTGTATAAATTGTTCTTGTTTTCAACCAGTTAGGGTATTCAATCCTTGGCCTCTTCCCCACACACTTCCCCCTAATGCTAATTTCACAAGACCCTTATATGTGGCCTATTAATTTATTCCTTCTCTTGGTTAAAGTCCTCCATATTGTTCCCTCTTCCCCTATTCTCCTTAGAGCTTCCTGGTGAGTTACCCTATCTGCCCATCTCATTTTCAGTACTCTCCTATAGCACCTCATTTCGAAACTTTCTATTCTTTCACTATCTGCAAATCCTATCATCCATGTTTCACACCCTATAAGACCACAACCCATACGAAATTATCAATAAAAATTAATATTATTTAAATTACATAAAAATTAATGAGCCCCATAACAGACACAATGAAATTTTGAACAAAATATAAAAATTAGATAATTATTAGACATTCCGGGTAGCTCTTGTGGTCATTCTCAATATTTAAGCCAAAATGAAATATTATGAATCAAAGAATAACCCATATGATGTGACTAACAAAGACTATTTCATAAACTGTCATACATTAAAGTGTCTTGTTTTACATTATTTTGAGGTGATATATATCATTTCAGATATTAATTTATTTTATAATTTACTTCATTATATGTATGTAACAGTATTATCAAATTATTAAAAAATTGATTGAGTACTAAGTGTAGCGTTAAGAAAATGTTTAAAATTTGGAAATGTTAAATTATCTTTTATGTTATTTAATTCTAGTTTACAGGGATTGTTTGGTCATTCATTCTCATCCAGTAGAAAAATACTTGCATTCATTCATAAAATCGACAATCAGTCTTTGGCTACCTGGCTGGACTAATATGAGGTGATGCCGAATATAGGAAAATTTAATCTATTTGTGTCTTATAGTGATCACTTAAACTTTTTGGGTTGTTTTATTTAATATTATTCAGGACAAATGTGTGATTCAAATACTTAGAGGCCTATTAACAATAAAAATGCTGGTCAACTCAGATAACTGACAATACAATAAAATGTTGAAGAAAAAGATGATAATTTAGAAACCAGTAGATGTTGGTCTTAAATATTGACAAGGAATACAAAGGTTAGACATAATGTCTACCAATTTCTAAATTTTTAAAATTCAAAATTTTATGTATTGTCTGTTATACAGGTCATTAATTCTTGTGTTATTTAAGTTTTATATGGGCATTAGCTATATTTGATTTACTTGCGAGTATTTAAATAGTAATGTTGATTTGTATAATTATGTGTTTTATGAAAATTATTACCATACTTACATATGTAATTACCTGAACAGTAATAAGCTGTTTATTTATTTATTGGCCTATAATATTTTGTTACTAATCCAGTCCTTTAAAAGAACCAGCTGGACGTTACACCTTTCAGACATAATGTCCTCAAAAAATGGAGCTTACTATGGTTTTACGTGAGGCATATGCTCTCTTTACATCTTAATGTGATAAAATTAATTTGGCCTTGTCACATTACATTTACTTCCCTGATATGTGTGTGTGTGTGTGCAGCAGGATAGTTTAAGTGGAATAGAGAGAGGTTCACATGCCTTTAATTGATAGTAGAAATCATAAAGCTGGGAAGCAATAACATGCCAGATTTTTAACAACATAAGTTCCCTTCTTCAAGTCAGTGTCCAAATGCTACAATTTCCAGCTATTAATATATATATAAACTTAGGTTCTCAAAAATTCACATTTTCCCACTTCGCTGTAAGTTGACGCCCACCTTGTAATAGATTATTAATTTTTTTTCTCAGACTATGATTTTCCCAGGTAAGAAATGGCTAATGGTTATTCAATCAATTGCTTCATTAGTTTCAGTAATGGCTTATAAATAACTAAGAAAATAAATTAGTGCAGTATCAAATAACAATAGAGACAGCATGTACAGGATTGATTGCAACGGCTCTTCTAAACAATCAAGACTTGTTACCTTTGCTGTTGCGAGGAACATTAATTTGCAGAGACTTTAACATAAAATGAAATGTGTCTTGGTACATTTGTTGACTCAGGTTACACCACTTGCAGTCACTGCCTGACGAGAATGTGTCCAAGTTGAAACCTCTCTTACATAAGACAATTTCATTGCATACTTTCATGGCGTATATTCTCCAGGGAAATGGCCTTTTTTTTATTCTTCAGAAATGTGTTGTTAGTTGAATGTGTCAAATTTCACCAGAGCCTTTTCAGAATTTGGGAACACTGAAGTTTTGAGTGTTAGCAATTAACTATCACTAATGATAATTAAAGAAACAAAAAATTTCCTACAATTTAAACTTATATACACTACATTTTGATCAAATGATACTTTATTTATTCTCATTATACTGTGGCAATTAATTATATACTTCTTTTTAAAGATAAGGAAACAAACCATTTTCTCTTCATGTGAAACTATTTACTTGTGTTGTTCATATAATAGATCCTTTAAACTGGATATGGCCTGTGGAGTTCCCATTAAAGAAATTAAAATATATTCTTTCTTAGTAGCATTGTATAAAACACTTTGTCACATTGTCAATTTTTTGTTTAACTCCATTGTTCCTTTATTAAATTTTAAAGAAGCAGTAACATTAACAAAATGTTTTACAAAATATATTAACTTATGCATATTAGAAAGAAAATTACTTTAATATCATCTAATTTGAGACAAAGATCCACAAATTTACAAATATTTTATGTAAAAATTCATTATTTTTATTTTTTTTAAAACTCATAACTTAATGGAGGCATTAATAAAATAATTCTCACCTCTAAGTTTCGTTTTGCTTGGATCCTGAGAGCATGGTTTCTTCCACATTCTTCTTCAGAAACTTATGCTGAAATCTTTATTATCTGAAGAATCTTTAATTCTCTTTTTGTATTGTGACTTTACTTGTTTTGATTTGATCTTTCCTCACCTAAAGAACTCTTCACAGACCGAATATAGTTATAGCCGTGCAAGACTGAATCATTTAATAATGGTCCTCTAACAAAATTTAGTTTTAATAAGAAACTGTCAACCTTTTCTTGAAGATTTTGAAGCCACGATGTATCATCGTCAGTGTTACTGCTACCACCTTCTTCTTCGCTACCATTTTCATCTTGGCCCTCAACTGATTCTTCATCACCCTCATCCTGTTCTTCTGTGTTCTCCTTTTCTAGCTCCTCTCCTTCAGGTTCCTCAGCATCCTTACTTCCCGTTTCAGAGTCTTCTGTTTGGCGTTTTGATTCGGTATTATCTATTTCAGAACTAGATTTTTCAGAATTATCTATTTCAGAACTAGATTTTTCAGAATTATCTATTTCAGAACTAGATTTTTCAGAATTATCTATTTCAGAACTAGATTTTTCAGAATTATCTACTTTAGAACGAGATTTTTCAGAATTATCTCTTTTAGAGCTAGATTTTTCAGAATTATCTACTTTAGAACGAGATTTTTCAGAATTATCTACTTTAGAACGAGATTGCTCAGAATTATTTCTTTTAGAATGAGATTTTTCAGAATTATCTATTTCAGAATGAGATTTTGTTCCATTTCCACCAATATTTGATTTGGTAGATTCAATGTATGAATCTGATTTGGTGCTTCCTTGTTCTCCGTTGGACTTGGCAGGTCCAATACTAGCTTGAGATTCATTTTCGCTTTTCAATTCATCACTAGAGTTTTCAGGATTATTTATTTTAGAACTACATTTTTCAGGATTATTTATTTTAGACTGAGATTGCTCAGAATTATTTACTTTAGAACTAGAATTATTTCCACCTTTAAACTGTGCATCTGATCTGGTGCCTCCTTGTTGTTCTTGGGAATTGTCAACTCTAACAAGACTTTCACTACTTCTGTCTGAAAGGGATTCATTACCAAGAGAACCTGAATCCTCCTTTACCATTTCTGATTTTCCTGAATTAATACTTTTAATCTCCTGTATCTCATAAGATTCTGTACTCAACTGTAAGCTATTTTCATCATTATTGATCTTATCGGCAGATATATTATCTTTGGAGTCTTCTCCAAGGGTCATAACAGTTTTTGATGAGGAATTGGTATGCATAACAGCCTGTTGCACAAATGCTGATTTAATCCCATTGAGAGAAGTTTCACTGACATTTTTAAGTGGCAAATTTAAAAGGAAAGAAAATATAAATTTTTTTAACTTTGCATTTGCAGAGAATTGTTCTATGTCAGTTGGTGGTTTTGAGCAAGATTCAATCAAGTACTTGTGTCCCATATATTCATGAAGAAAGTAAACTAACTGTTCAATATCTTTATCATTGCTTTTATAGTTAATCTTCATTGAACTCTTATTGTTGTCAAGAACATGAGGTAGTTTTACAGTTTCTTGATTGTATTTTGACTTACAATTATCACCAAGGAAATATAAATCTGTGAGAGAGGGTTTTATTGGAACCTGATTGTGTGAAAGTAAATTCTGGCGAACGGTAGTACAACTTGGTATTTCCTTGTCAGTTTTAATAGAGAAGAATTTCTTAATAATTGGTTGGCTAGCATTTGATTTTTCATTGTCTTTGATGTCGTTGTTTGAATATCTTGTAAATTTAGGCTTGGATGGATTTGCTTCTCTTTGTTTTTGTGCTATCTTAATGTTATTCTTTACTGTTTGTTGAACTTCATCATAATTAGCTGATGGAAAGACTTCTCTAAAGCCAGTAGGATAGCCCTCTTTTTTCCTAAATTTTCTTTTCTTTAATTTATTTTCATCACTCTGATCTGATCGATAGGTTCCTCTGTTGGAAGGAAGATAGCTATCTTTGCTTCTGCATGAAACAGGCCTATTCTTTAATTTTGCTTCCTCTCTATTAACTCGCGGGTTGCTTCCGGTGAGGAAACTATCTTGTTTACTGCAATTTCTTTTCATTATTTAAATATTAATTTAGTATCCCATGTTTCAAACAGATCCAAATCAAAACTAAGGAAGGTGGTTCCAGTGAGATGCTCAAGAATACACCATGAATTCCATTTTAACTGCATCTAATTTATCAGAATAGTAAATAATGAAATAAATATTTCCTGAAAAAAAGGAAAAATTACTTACTGTAACATATAATTCATTTATATAATTGAGAAGTAATAGAAATTTAAGATTTAGACAGCAAAAAAGTGAAGTATTGGCATCTACTAAAATATCTGATTCATTATCAGTTTTTTTTTCTGATTTGAAAATAGTGCAGAGAATGTTTTATTTATAAATGGAAACTTAAAAATGAATCATCACATAGTAAATAATTGGTATTTGGGAATACTCGAGCTAGCATCATAAAGGGATTTCAATTCGATGCAAGCTTTCAATCATAAATTTTCATCTGACTTAAATAAAATAAATAATTGCACATGCTTATGATAAGTAGCTGTTTATTATTTAATGTACTGCAGCCAGGATGGGACCATGTCAAATTAAGACTTGTAGATTCTTAAGTAGCCACACACAGTTATGAACTTTGTAAATTGAGTATAATGATCATCATCATAGGTGGCATTTCAAAATTAAAAAGACTGTCTAATGGTGAAATAAAAATTTTCAAACTATGAAGCAGAGAACAAATCTACTAGGAAAATGGTATGCAAATAAAAATCGGTATCAGGTCATTATTATCGACTACAATAATATTCTTACCACGAATAACATTATGCAAGCAGTGCATAGCAATTAATGAAACATAGTACTGAAGAGGCTATGACTGCAATCAAATATTGTAGAAACTTTCACTCCTCACTCCAGACATCTTTACGTTTTTGTTAGTTGTATTCTTTCCCAACATCGCCAGGGATTTTCCTGCGATTGGATAAAAGCATTGGAAAATTTAGTAACCATCATTTCATTATATACAACAAGTTTAGAAACTATTTCAACGTATTGCTCACATCTGGCTCTTGGTTTCCGCCATTTTTAACAATTTTTTTTCCAGAGATTGTAAATTCTGCTGTTGTCAAAGGGTACGAATCAGAGACTGTCATTGTGCGAAAGGGTCGTAGTCATCTGGAATTTGTACGAGAATAATCATAGATTGGCGCATTGAGTTAGTCTGCAATTTTCTTCGGAGTGAGGTCTTACAGGTTAATGCAAGCATCGTTAAATCCTCTAAAGAACCGTTCACCACTCGTGATACCACTACAGCAAAATCTCTACTAATGTGCATTAGAATGCGTATAATGTTAATTTTTTCATTCTATATTTTAAATGTTTTACGATATATCGATACCACACTAATCGATTGTTTTATACCAGCTTTAGGTTATCTCTGACGTCGAAAAAAAATACTTCCCGTAAAATTCTGTATTAAAGTTAAAAAAACTATCGTGATTAATCCTATTGTTTCATTTTTCTTGTTACATATATCTAATAAAAACCAAGTAACTTATATACTGACGTTTACAGTCAGATTTATTTATGTTTCATTAGATATAATTGTTTTGTAAGGTTTCGGTGTATCTTTCGGTGTAGCAATTAGCAGTAAATTGTGAAGTAACTGTGCTCGTGAAAAACTACTACTTTACACCTAATTATTAAGATAAAACTGTTTCACTTCTGCAAATTTGACTGTCTGAGGAGAGTAAACATGGCGTACGTCGCCCGAAGAACCTGAAACAGTTTCAAGAGAACACATTTTTAGAAGATCATTCCATGAACAGGCATACACATCATTGACACAATTCTGTTGGTCCATACATCGTTAAAAAAAAATTCACGACAAAATTAGTTTCTGCAATTTCTAATTGCCCGTTTCCCAAAAATAATCCATTCTGGGTATTAATTCAGTTTTCTTAAAAAAATATATTATTATTAGAAAAAATTAAAATTGATGTTCTAGATGGAAATTAAAGTTAACCTGAGTTCATCCGTATAAGTTTTCAACTTCAAACTATTTATGCACTGCATCATGCCTGTTAAGAACTCATGTTTTTATTAAACGAAATAGCATAAAATTAGACCGAAAATAAAACGTAGTTTCCAGTTTTACATGAAAGTTTTTAAGTTTACCTTACATGAAGGATATTTCAGCGATACAGAAAATTCTAAATAGTTTCTTTTTAAGAAACTTTTGAGACGAGTATAGAGCCACCAGTGACGTCATACCCAAGTTGTCAATTAACATCAAGGCAAGACCTTCAAATTTTACTTGTCAGCTTAATTAATTGAAGAAATGATTGTTTAAAAAAAATATTAGAATTGTTATACCTGACTCTAGGAAATTTAACAATATATAGTAATAATATGTTATATTCCGTAGATCTTACATTTTTTCCCATTACTACAATCGTGACTTCAACATAAACGTCATGAATAGTTCATGTTAGCTAATGTATTACGCAATTACATACGACGAAGATTCTGATTAATAGTTCTTGCTGATTTTTTACATTATAACTTAATTGTAATAATCAGATTCTTCTATAAATTCCTTGACTCAAGAGTGGCTGAGGTGAGAAATGAAAATAAAGCAGCCTTACATTACCTTTGACTATTTGACAACTGCTTAATCCTCTGTGGCATTCTGTTAAAGATGAAGATCCCAGAATAATATACACCATTCAGCCGAACAATTGTCACCTTTTTTCGAATTGAATCCATGAACACTAGAATTATTCATAAATAAGCGCCTACTTGGGGTCACAAATAACATTAATGATTAAATGACCAGAGTTAAAATACCCTATTTGATTTGAAAAGACTTCTACATGAGGTTGGTTGAATTATCTGACAAACACGTTTTCGAGCCATAAAAACCTAGTCTTTGCTAGTCGAATTACCCCAAAATATGATTCCATACAATAAAATAGAATGAAAATATAACTAGTTTTTAAGTCACTGAAGGTGGGGATAATTCTTACAGCATATATTTAATTTCTTGTGTAACTGATTAATCAGATCAGTCCAATTTACTGGCAGACCTAGGAATTTGATTGATGATTTTACATTATTGTCATTAATGTTTAAATGAGAATAAAACCAGACAAAAAATTAACTAAACACAACCAACTATAATTTAAAACAACTACATGTTTCGGTCCTGATCCTGACAATCTTCAGGATGAAAAATACTCACAATTATTACTTTACAAAATTATAAAAGTAGAGATAAATAATTAAAGAACCAAAGAACATTAAAATTTAAAGAAGTAAAGAAAATCAGTATACATTTGAAGCATTATATTTCATGGATTAATATATAATATACTACCGATAATTTATTACATTATTGTCATTGTCTCTTATCGTTATAGATTTATAATTATAATAATTGACAGATGTGTTATGTTATCATTAAAATACACCTGTATTTTTTTCATGTTAATTAGATAAAATATTTACAATTACGAATAACATTTTTCACCATTTCAACAGCACATTTAATTAAGAAAACGAACTAAAACATAACGTCATTTACATTGAATACATCCCATCATTTACTTGGATGAGAGTGAAAAGGAGGGGGGAGGTATGACGTCAGAGCTGCTACTAAACTGGTCTTGTTCCCTTTACCATTAATTAATATGTATTTTACATTTTTATTTGAATACGTAATCCCGGGACCTGGCCCCTCCCCTCCCCGAACAAGCCGCGCCCATTACTAACGGCACCGTCGTTATTTGCCGGGAATATTTTATCATAATATTTAATTATTACAGTATTTGTAATTTAGTAATTTAAATATTTTAACATTTTAACATTTAAATAATTATTATTTGGGAAAAGATTTTCCTTCATTCTACACAGCTTCGAAATCAATTTAAAGACTTTGTCATTAAAATATTTGTAATTTTGACTTTAATCTTTTACATATAAGTTAAAATAAGGCCAGAACAGACAAAAATTAGTGAAATATAAAAAATATAATTGAAAAACAACTACATGATTCATTTGATATGGACCCTCTTCAGATTGAAGGGTTGTTTTTCCATTACATTTTTTATGTTTCACTAATTTTTGTCTATTTTGGCCTTATTTTAATTGATATTAAACAGACATTATTGACTATTTTAATCTTTTACATTTTATCATTCAAATATTTGGAATTATACTAACGAAAATATTGGCTATTTCTTTTAAAAGGGGTCCTGAGAGTTCATGCTTACGACTTAACTAACTATCCGGGGACGGAACTGATGGAGAGTTATCCCCCAAAACTGCTACTTAATTACAAAATTTTAATTAATTGGTTTTATAAATCTATATAAAAAGAAAGGAAAACTTTCACTATATTACAAAATTGTCGGTGATAAAGGCTATCAATTAATTACAAAGTCGGGAGGGGTTTTAACGTGATGTATTATCTCTACGAGTTCCAATAATTCTCTGTTATTAAAATAACTCTAAACTTATAGGTTAGGGCTCCACCTTCAATGCAAAAAAGAATTATCTGAGAACAAAAAAATAGTCTTATATATTTGAATGTAGTAGAACATAATTTTTAACTATCACATTTTCAGCCTTGACTTGTTCACTTACCAAATCCCAGCCAAATTTATAATATTAAAATGTTTATAGTAACGCTGCACTCGTAGACACACGCTAATTGACACGTAATTGAAGGTATCATTGGATGGCCTCGTAAAATTAACCAAAAAAAAACAACTTTTATTTTAATAGAAAGCGACCCCTACATGTTCAATATTATCGTCAATATATTGCACAATAATACTAACCATGTGTGATTATCACATTGAAAGATTGAGCAATATATTGAGTCAATCGCGAAAAATTAAATCCGATGAATCGTTTAATCGGTGATATTGTGCAATATTATTGACGATAATACTGAACGTCTAGAACACTGCCGTAATATTATATATAACAAGGACACATGTAATACTCCAAAGATAATGAAGTAAGTCCCTCCCCCTGTCTCTCTTATCTTTGCCAACGATTATCTTATGCAATCAATGTTAATAAATTATCGATTCTTGAGAGTCCTGCCAAAAAAAAATTCTCTTACCTCAGTTAAAAGAAAAATGATTTAGTTACCTCCTTGAATGTTTCCATAGACACTATGTACATTTTCCCGACAGTTATGCACATATGCTTGCGGCTTTGCAAGAAAATTATCTTTATGCTGCTTCTATTGACGGCACTAAGTTCGTACCAAGGGCAACTGTATACAGATCGCTCGAGGTTGGCGCACTGTAAACAGATAAAACGCACCATGACAGTTTAATCATTGTTGGTTTTTTTTATATTGATATTATTAAAAGCTTTAAATTATTTTGTGGATTATTTAATAAGTAATCACAAACACAGTTAAAATAGAATATGGATAAGTAATCAAAGTGGAAGGAGAAGAAGAAAAAAACACGTGGTTTTCTGATGATATTGTAGTATTAGGGGAGTCAGAAGAAAACCTGGAAACCGTAATAAATGGCATGAACGTGGTCCTGGAGAAAGAGTTCAACATGAGGGTTAATAGAGGGAAAACCAAGGGAATGGAGCAAAGTATGGGAAACAGTGAAATAACAACGGGTGTTAGATTGGGAAGGGATGTTTTGAAGGAAGTTCAGGAATTCTGCTGCTTGGGAAGCGTAATAACTAGAGTAGGATAGCACAGACGATGAAAGCTTTCGCGAAAAAGAGGATTTTTTTCGGTTAATATAATCGTGAATATTAGGAAATCATTATTAAAAATTTTGGTATGGAGTGTGGCGTTATACGGGCCGCGAAACGTGGACGTTAGGAGTTGCGGACAGGAAAAGAATAGAAGCTTTCAAAATAGAAGAGCGAGATGGGTGGATAGGGTAACTAACCAGGAAGTTAAGCAGAATAGGGGACGTTAGGAGCTGCAGACAGGAAAAGAATAGAAGCTTTCAAAATAGAAGAGCGAGATGGGTGGATAGGGTAACTAACCAGGAAGTTAAGCAGAATAGGGGGAAAGTGGCCGAGAGAAGGGATAGATTAATAGGCCACTACTTGAGACATCAGTGGGAAGTGTGTGAGGTAGGCCAATGATGGGATACGCTAAGCAGAATAGGGAGGATACGGGATATGGTAGGTATATAGAAATGTAAAGGCTTGCGAAAGATAGGTTAGTATCGAGTCTTAGGACTGAATACCACAACAACAAAGTATATTTAATTTACTTAGCGGAATTAACCTGAATATAATTTAATTTCTTCTTTCACGAAGCCTTTTAAATACCTATTTATTTATTAACTTATTCGCTTCACTTTGTTAGTTGTATTACTCTCGTTCCGTCGTATTTATTGCTTCTAAATAACTTAACATCGCCTTTCACTAGATCCCTGACTACTCTGACTTCGCCTCGACAGCTAAATTTTACATTATTTGATCTCAGTTCTATTAGCCAATAACTTGTATATAAATGTTTCGTCCTCTCTTCCCAAAGGCTTCTGAACGACAACCCCAGAAATACTCCTGAAACATACTGTCTTGTTCGGTGTCCGCTCAGCTACTGTGGTAAATTTTCCATTCATGGACACTCGACAAAAGGTCAAACTACTCAGCTCTATAGCGAATGACAAAATATTCCTCTCTGCCCTATTTAAATATTTTGGCCTTTTATTAATTTTTTCCCCTCATTAAGATAAAATTGCTACGGAAACTAAATACGAGAAAACCAAAAGACTTGGATCAATATCGATGAAATTTGGTGCATGTATTAATTGCAATTCTCCAAAAAAATCTCACACCACTAGCATCCATCAAGGGAGGGAATTGGGTAACATTAAAAGAAGAACGCGGAAACGACCGATAATTAATATAAGATTGGATTAATTAATAACCTGGACGATGAGCTTGTTATTACGAAGGAAACCTGCTGTAAGATGAGATTATAATTAGTTTTAATTGAGTTTACGGAACCAGTAACCAGAGGATAATAAACTGCGATCGACTGTCTTGACCACTTGTTGACAAAATTAACAGCAGAACAGTCTTGTAGGTGATATTTTCTCATCCCTTGAAAGGAATATTGACATGAGCCTTACCGACGTGATCAACTTCTCTCCAAAGTAACAGAACATAAAAATTTCGACCAGGTTGATTCCCATCATGGCTATGTATTTCACGGTTTTGTATCCAAATTCAGTATCCTGCAACAACAAAAAAAAAGGAGTTACAAGTGAATGCTCTGTAATATGTTTTATTTAATTTAAAATGAAAATAACCTTTAATAATAAAGAAAGTATGAATACATCATAATTCATAAAAAAAGCTTTTACCTTTAATGTAATACAATTTAGATACACACAAATGAAAGGAAAAATTTGGTTTTAAATAAGTCTCAATTTAAATAAAAAACAAAATTATATTTTATTAATTTTGATTAAAAAATTAATAATCATACTTAAAGAACATAATTTTGGTTTTTATTTAAATTCAGCTTCTTTAAAGACCAAGTCTTTTCTCTCATTTGTGTGCAACTAAATTATAATTAGTCATTTAATACCAAAAAAATTCCCTTGATGATGTGATAATTTTTTTAAAACATAAAAATATATAATTACTAATTTTGATTTAAAAAATTGTAATGAAATATAAAGAACCTTTTTTTATTTTAATTCAGATAGAGACTTATTTGAAACCAAGTTTTTCCTTTCATGTGTGTACATCTAAATTACAATCAGTCATTTGATACAAAAAAAATCTTTGTAGATGAAATACCATTTTTAAAAACGTGAACAATACATAATTATATTACCATTTCTGATTAATATGAGTCAAAATAGGGTCAAAACTTACTATATTCAAACTGACAAATTTTTATCTAATAAATTAAAATACAGTACACAAGAAACTGATCATGAGGGTCAAATAAATATTTTTAAGAATTTATTTTTACTTTCATATAACTAAGAATTGGTCTAAAATAGTTTGAAAAAGATGTGAATATACAGTTTTAAAGTATATACAAAAATAATAAATTATTACAAAGAGACAATCTAGTAGACAGAAAATAAAGCATACTGTCTAATTAATGTTAAAGAAATTTACTTTAGTTGTTACTGTAAGTTTTCTGTTAAAAATGCTTTAAATTTAATAAGAAAAATTACAGTATAATGGCTGTTATTATTTTTCCCAATTGTGTGATGTGAATTGAAGTTTACTCACTTTTGAGCTTTGGAAGCCGAGTAAGCATATGCCGATGACTCCACATGAGAACCTTTCCAGCATCAGTGGATGGAGAATGCTTTCCAACTGCTTATGTAGGCTACAATAATAAAATAAAACAAATTATTTCACTATTTTTAGTCATTACAGCCCAGTTAAATTTACAGTTTAATTTATTTTGATATTTGTACGACACCAAAAATTGTATTGGAAAATGTTTTGTATAGAACATTGATTTAAGACCCTTTTTTTAAAAAAGTATTTTTGATAACTGAATGGAGGATGCCAAGTAAAATACAAACCAAACTTCGAATATTATAGTTATTATTAAGTGTCCTGTCCTCCATGTACTCATATTCCAGAATCTTCTTTTTCTTTTCTCTCTCTTAGTCCTCTGGCAGCTGTTCCCTTCTTTTTTTCTGTAGCACCATCCAATTCTCCCTTGATGATCTCAGGCAATTTCTCCACAGGATGTGTCAGATCCAGTTTGCCATTTTCTTTTCTTATAACCTCTTCATCTTATTCTAGCTCTTTCCACTTTATTTTTTGGAATACTTCTTAATACTTTCCAGGCGTTTAATTCATGTCAAGTGAAAAGTGAGGGAGCTGGAAGGTCGAGTCTTGACGGACGTTCAGTGGCACAGCATCCAACGACACTTGTAGGAACATGAAGCACATGGGACCCATGATCTTTGATGGAAGATGGTCTACTCGGTCCCCTCTTCCAGTCAGGAAATGTATGTATGTTGCAGTACAGCTCTCTGAACCTTCCAAATGTGAGTGGCTGGGGGTTGGAAGGGTCGGGCATTCTTTTAGAGGGACGCAGACAGGGCTACTGGCTGTCTGCAATTTATATTTAAAAGTCTATCGGTTTAAGTGGCTACTTTATCACTATAATATGTTTTGAAATATTTTATTTAAGGAAAAACGATAATCAGTATATTTTGAAATATAATGTTTCAAAACTGATTTTTTTTGTTTCATTATACTTTAATATTCTTTGAATTTTGAAATATATTTCAAAACATACTGATTTTCTTTGTTTCCTTAAATTTTAATGTTCTTTGGTTATTTAATTATTCTTTGGCTGTACTTTTATATCTTTGTAATGTAATAATTGCGTGTCTTGTTAACTTTAGTTCAACCTGAAGAGGGTGCAGATCAGGACCGAAACATATTGTAGCGCAGTAGAACCCGCGTCCAATTTTTTATTATAATTTACGGGAACTTAAATACCAAATATTCCGGCATGAGCAAGTCGCTTGCCAGGAAGAAGGGGTTTTTCCGCGCGCCGTCTTGGCGGCTCGGAATAATAACAAAGGGGCTGCGGCTGACACCTGGACCATAAAGCTCGGACACCTCGTCGCCGGTTTCGGAATGTCCTAATCTGCCTGGGAATTTGGTGACCGGGTGGCGTGTGTTCCCCAAATGAAACAAGGGATATGATTGGAGGATATCCATCCCTGCCACCTTAGTGATAGGTGGCGGAGACAATTTTGAGGAGATTTTTGCAAGGTGATGGTGAGAGGATATTGAAGGAGAGTGGTGGACAGATTTTTATGGTGATACAAGGTGGCGGCGAAAGGAGATTGGTAGCAGAGTGGTGGAGAGAGGAGATTGGTGAGGTGGCAGCGGCGACCATGCTTTGATCAGTCCAGGAAGCAGGGAAGAAAGGTCTTAACAACAAGGGAAGAAAGAGGAAAAAGCGGTGTTTCCTCAATTTGGCAGCAGCTATTGTCTACCGGCCGCTTCAAGTTCCACAACATGGAAATTACAGCGAGACGCCTATGAAAAAAACTCAGGTTCGTCAACGAACAGATCTGCTACACGTGGGTCAACACCCAAACCATTAATACCCTGAGATCTTTAATACAATCCCATTTTTAATTAATTATTTTTGTACATAATATATACACGCACTACCCATATTAAAAATTATTGTGTTTACAACTAATAAATGTATATATTTAAACTCAATTATTAAATTCATTAATTAATATCCCCCCAATCATTTACAATATATTTCGGTTTGTTTTACTAATTGGCCTCATTTAAACGTTAATAATTCCATGGTTACTCACTCCAAAATGATTTCATGCAATTTGACGAAGTTCTTAATTTGATGTCGGTCCGCATCCATTCCGTGCTGTGATAAGGTTTCTGGCGTCTCCGGAATTACGGGAACTTTGCTGTAAGTGTGTGGAGCGTCTTGAAGTGTCGTTTTAATGTCAGGATCCGTTTCCCCTTCGACGCGCTTGAAGTTTTCAAAGAGCGCCGCCAGTATCTGGATGAAGTGGCACAGGTGGCTGATGAAGCCCAGGTAGATGATGTTGAGGCTGACGTAGGTCGGGACGTAGAAGTTGAACAGGAAGACGTACACGTAAGCCAGAGCGAAGAGGTGAGGGGTGTCGAGGTCGAAGGGGAACCAGGCCTCGAAAGGGAGGCTGATCTCCGAGGTGACGCCCAGGCCGTAGAAGACGGGAGGTAAGACGGTCCAGATGAGGGAGACGACGAACATGGAGGCGCAGGCCGTCAGCGCGATCTTGTTGATGCCGTTCTCGTTGTGGTAGACGGCCTGGGCCAGGTCGGGGTGGATGTTCTCCGTGAAGGAGCAGGCGGCGTGCAGACCCTCGACGTACCTGCGCAGGTCCGGCAGCCTGCACAGGAGGTACACCATCTGCAGACACGCGCTCCACGTCACCAGCGACGTGCAGATTTGCTCCGTGACGTCGTCGGCGCGGGAGATGTCGAGGGCCTGCTGCACGGAGAAGGAGTTGAGCCAGCTCACGGCGAACACCGTGTAGCACAGGTACCAGAGGCTCGAGTCTGCGGAAGGCCACAGACCCGTCATCCGCAGCAGAGAGATGCTGAAAGACGACAGCCTCTTGTTAGAGTCCGGGAGAGACTTCAACCTTCTCCACAGGACGTCCATGGCGCACTTGACCACGATACAGACCGACTTAATTGCCTCTCATTACCGGAAAGATTAATTACGGCGGCTTGGTCTTTCACACGGTCTTCTTCGAATCACGGCCGAGAATTAAAACTCATTACTAAACCTGCAATTACGGTAATAAGCACGTCGGAAACGGCACGCGTTCAGAAATTCACTCGCGACGACGAAAGGTATGAGAAAAAAATTAAGCCTGGATCATTTATTAAACCTCAAACCTAAATTAAAAATATCATTTCAAACTAACAGTCGTAATTTATAATATGCATCCATTTATAAACCTTAAATGTTATCCATTTACTTTTTTTTTTCGTTAACAGGCTACATGAGGGTGATCCTGAAACATGCAACTTACCTTTAATAGCATAGGAAGGGAATTGAAAAGGGGGGATGCGGAAGGTAGAGCAAGGTGCCAAGGGTTAACTAGGACCCCCGAGCTATGGTTTAAGGATCCTACCCGGTGTTTCACCTAAAGGGATGCAGGGAAAACCCTAGAAAATCTGCATCAGGTAGGGCGGGCATTGGGTACTATTCTCACGCCCTTCCGAATGACGGGAGACGAGTTTGCTGTGGGGTCGCAGCATTCCCTTCTCCGTGTCTCCACCAGTTTCAGGAGGCAGTTGGCCGACTGATCCAATGGGATCAGCGGACAGCTCTTGCCATATGCCCAAGGTCTTTGACCCCGGTACATATACCTCCTAAAATAGGTGAAGGTGCCTCGGCATATGAGAACTTTGATAAAAAGTACCCAGAGAGAGTGCGAGGCATTCTCTGCCTTCCGCATCCCCCCTTTTCAATTCCCTTCCTATACTATTAAAGGGTAGTTGCCTGTTTCAGGATCACCCTCATGTAGCCTGTTAACCAAAAAAAACATACCATTTACACTACCTATTCATTTTAAAATAATTTAAAACATTAATTATGTTTTCAAAATACTGTCTGTCAATTTAAACGCTATTGATCTTATAACCTCATAAAAATAGTAACTTTTCTAATAATACACAAAAAAATTATCAAACATCTACTTTAAATAATTATATTAATTTTCTTATTATGATCATCTATCTAGTAAATTTAAAATATATTAAAAATTCAATCTCTTAATTTACTGTTTTATTTGTTAAAAAAACACTTTTGACTGTCATAATGTTCTTATAAAAATTTCTGGAGTATTTGTCAGTCATAACGATCTCTGCCAACTATAATTAAGGAGGAAAAATAATAATTCCAACCGCTTTTTTTTCAGACAGTTTCATTTATTTTTTATTCATACATCGTTTTGGCGCATATTCGAACCTTCTTCAGGTTTACCTCCTTACAACTCAAATTATTGTTTCATCCGATTATTGATAATAAACATAAAGATGTTATAAACGCCAGTTTCTTTGTACCAAAGATATGTCCTATGCTATTAAAGGGGAGTTGCCTGCTTTAGGATCACCCTCATGTAGCCTGTTACCCCCCAAAAAAGCCTTCATGTAGCCCCCCCCGCAAAAAAAATATTGCTTGCATGAGAACCTAAAGTAATTGTCCTGTACTGTGCGCATCTATTAACCCCTAGTATAAAACTATATGCTGACTTATTGGGCAAATTTTAATTTGTTGATGAGCAGTTTATTAAAATAATCTTGCCAAATAGGCAGATGCGCGCGCATGAGGGAAGGAGTCGGTAGTCGTCTCCACGTAGTTCGCAAGCGCGATAACAGATGGCAGCGGGGCAGCGCTGAATCAATCGCGTATTAAAAGCTTTGTATTTCCCGCATTGTTGGAAATATTCAGCATCTATTACATTCATATGGCGCAGAAATTTGTAATGTTAAGTACGTCTATTTTAATTTGATTATTAAGTTCCCGTTGTAATCAGTCATGCGTGTTGGATTTTTAAACGTCACGCGGGCTTCGTTCCATGAGCGGGTATATATACGAAACATCTGAGTTTCTCATTAAAAAGGGTGCTCGTCTCTTTAATGGCGCACGTACCCACTGGGCGCGTGGGGTATGGCCATCAAGACATACCCAGCACATAATTTTTGATTCTAGAGGAGCAGTTGGCTGCCAATAAGCACCGGCGCTCCCGCAATTCAACCCAAACATAGAACATGGTAGATAATGACCCTCTGAAAATCAAATCACTCTGTTACTACTCATTGGGTCAAGGGTAGAAAATATATAAATGCATAATGGGTCGATTAATTGATAGTGTATAATTTCAACCCCATCCATAATCGAAGGGGAGTATACCGAGGGTTTATTTTATTCATATAAAAACTTTTATAGTACAGATTATTAGTTTCAACAATAATACAGTATATACAATATTAAAGAAATATAAAACAGAGTATATAATTTACCTGATAACGTGAAGGCAGGTTAATCCATTTAATTAGCAGAATGGGTTTGGTTTATTTATTTATTTTTGGGGAGTACCTGAGAGGCACAACACGTGGGTGGGTGAGTGAGGGTTGACAGGCAGTGAAATGATTATTGGAGGTGGGTTAGATACTTAGGGGTGGGATCGAAAAGGTATCACGTGAAAATAACGAGAAAGCAGTCAATACTGGGCTCTAAACCGGTGTATTGTGAGTCACTGAGTTCAATAGCGACGTAGTTCAAGTTACAATTCATCCCCCCCTAAGAGGTGTTGGAAGGGGCTAAAACAGAATTCCGCATATTGTCGAGGAACAGGAATTCTTGGAAAACCGAACTCAACACAATTACTGTGATACACGGCTGCCACCACTCGGGAAGGGTCGGTAATTTTTTTAAAAAATCCATAAACTGCCGTTGTTTCCCTGATGTGATGACAGAGTCTGGCATCCAGGTCTGCTATATACATTGAAACGGTTACTACCGGAGCCTTTCTATAACCTACTAAGATCATACCTGGGGAATTGCAATTTCAGAAGTAGAGTAAACGGCGAAACTTTCACCTAATCAAAGCAGGCGTTCCACAAGGATATGTCTTAGGACCCATCTTGCATTTAATATATACTTACGATCTTCCCTCAGCCACTAGTACAATTACAGGGACATTATGACTACTAATGAAGATCCAGTGCCGACCTCCTGTGGTGTAGTGACCAGAGGTTCCCGGGTTCGAATCCTGGCATGGACTTGGATGTTTGTGTTCGGGATGGGACCATTTGGCGCGGCCGATTCGGCGCAAGCCAGTTCGGCGCGAAACTCACTTAACATTACAAGACATATAATTTCATATTTAGCAAAATTTTTAAATATATTCCTAAATACTTAATCAGTTGCAATACCTGAGAGTTGTAAAACATTAATAGTAAAACAAGCTATAAGTATGAGTTCCACAAATATGGACTAAGCGTCGTAGGTTTATTTAATTAAATATTAAGCTACGTTTTTATGACAAATTATCTGGACTTTTCATTAATATTTGAAGATGCCAAATTATTTATTCATTTAACAATTTGTAACAATAACTCATGAGACTTTTGTGTTCAGAATAAAAATCGAAATATTTATCTTTCAATGAAACATAAATTTTATAAAAGTAGCGATTTAAATTAATTTAAATTACTTGTCTTTTAATAATAATAATAGCCGAATTGGTCTGATGTGATGCGTCTCATCCATGAGTCTAAAATAAATATTATATTTTACATATGAAATTATAATATTTTTCTAATAAATCTTATGGTTGTTTCAATATGTATTCTTCCACAAAACTGAATAATTTTTCAGATCGAATTTTATATTTTTCCAAGTCCCATAAATGCGGATATTAAATGTGGGCATAGTTTGGCCAATATAACTGTAATTACAATATATAAACAGATACCGAAATTATTAATTTTATTTTTAATATTTTAACATAGCTTAAATTATTCGATACGCTGACCACGTGTCACTCCAAATTCGGAATGTGTCATGCAAGATGACAGTCCGCAGTCGACTCGGTGGGCCCAGGCCCTCAATGGGCTGTAGATCCACGGACAGAGAGAGAGAGAGAGAGAGAGAGAGAGAGAGAGAGAGAGAGAGAGAGAGAGAGAGAGAGAATGAAGATCCAGTAAGAGAAACTAAAAGATAGGCTGCAGGGAAAGGATGCAGCAAATTTGGTATATCTTCATGTAGTGTGTTGTTGTGGTATTCAGCCCTCAGACTGGTCTGATGCAAGCCTCCATTATAACCTATCTTCGCGTAACTAGCACTTAGCTTAGCGTATTCCATCCTTTGCCTCCACACACTTCCCTCTAATGCTAATTTTACAAGACCCTCGTTTTACAATACATGCTTTTATTAATAAAAATAAATACATGGCATGGCTAATACGGAATACGCATAACCTTGTTGAGGCCAAATTTGGATTGTGGCTCTTTGCTCTGAGTATGTGTGCGTGAGTGCGTGATACACGGCATCACGCGGCGTGACAGGAGCGACTCCTCCCTCTCAGCACACATCAATTACACAAAATTGGACGTAAATCTCCTTCCCGTGTAATACACTCCTCGTATGATGAGATTTACTCCCTGAAGGTGGAAGGGGTCTCGGATATTACGAGATGAAACGACGCCATCCAATTTACCTCAAGGGACCGCTAATGGGATTAATTATCCTAATTGTCGACTTATTCGACCAAGGATTATACTTTTCACGTAGCCCGTAAATTTTTTTAGAGGCTTTCTTAATTTTTCATCCGCTATTTGAGAAAGCTTAAAAGATAAAAATTCAGCATTTTGAATTTACTTGCTAATAGAGCAATTATTAACCAACACAGTATTGCTTAATAGTGGACTTGAAAACTTCACATTAATATGATGTGTATAGCGGTAATAAAGATGAGTGTTGGGGGGGAGGGGAGTTGAAAGGTTTTTTTTATTGGTTAACAGGCTACATGAGGGTGATCCTGAAACAGGCAACTCCCCTTTAATAGCATAGGAAAGGAATTGAAAAGGGGGATGCGGAAGGGTTAACTAGGGCCCCCGGGCTATGGTTTAAGGATCCTACTCTAGTGGTGTTACACCTAAAGAGATGCAGGGAAAACCCTAGAAAACCTGCATCAGGTAGGTCGGGCATTGGGTACTATTCTCACGCCCTTCCCTATGAATGACGGGAGACGAGTCTGCTGTGGGGACGCAGCATTCCCTTCTCCGTGTCTCCACCAGTTTCAGGAGGCAATTGGCCGACTGATCCAATGGGATTAGCGGACAACTCTTGCCATATGCCCAAGGTCTTTGACCCCAGTACATATACCTCCTAAAATAGGTGAAGGTGTCTCGGCATGTGAGAACTTTGATAAAAAATACCCAGAGACAGTGCGAGGCATTCCCGACATGATCAGGTGAGCCCCGCAGTCACTCTGGGCTGAAGCGCCTGCGAGAAAACTCCCAAAGCATGCAACTCATATATAGCAGCAAAAAAGAGAGAGAGAGAGAGAGAGAGAGAGAGAGAGAGAGATTGATACACAGAGGGGCGTGGGGGAGGGGGAGTAGGGACAAACAGACAGTGGGAGAGATAAGGGACAGACAGACATATAGACCGACAGAGAGAAAGAGAGAGACAGATAGAGAGAATGAAACAAATAGAGATAGAGAGAGGAGGGAGAGAAGTTGGAGCATGGTGGAAGGTGCAGACAGGCTGAGTCAATATCACGTAAATTATTCATTAGATCAGCGGAGGAAGTGTTCCGGAAACTAAACTGGGATGACGAACAATGCACTGTAATAAGTCACTGTCAATACTGACATTGTTTCTAGATAACTCAGGATCCACAGAGGAATTATGCATTTAGTTACTGAAAGCAAAGAACGTGCTGACGAAAGTCTAGAAATATACTCATAATTCATGTTGAACGAAGCATTTTTTTTCGATGATGACGTTGAAACGTCTAACTTACCCATATTCATCCATATATTTCTATTTCTAAGTAAGATGACAGTCATTAACGGCAACATTCAGCCCAAGGACGTCTTAATGTCAAAGATAATTAAAAATACAGGCTTCAAGCGTGAAGTATGACTCTGCAAATGAAAAATACAAAGAAGAGGTACGCCATCTTTGCTATGTGAGTGATCGTCTCTGGAAATTATGTTGTGGACGATTTTTGTTGGCTAAAAGTTGGGAAGGAGACAATTTATAAATTCAATATATTGACGTGGAATCATTTAACAGTTAAGACTGAATTATTGTCATTTCAAGACTGATAAATTAGTCAACCGTAATGTTAAAAATTCACGTTTTATTTAAGATAGTTGGCTAACGTGATGCGAACATTGTTCATTGGTAGTCGTAACAATTTATTTGATTGCAAAGAAAACCCTGAGAGGGCAGGTCTACAGATAAAGTAATTCAATTGGTTACAGGCGCATTTCGGAAAACATTTAATAACCTCACTCAAGATATTTTAATCGAGTTTTCACTGCAACAAGCATGGAGAATAATAAATCGGTTGATTCAAATGGGAAGCAGCGGTTAGAACATATATATATATATATATATATATATAAATATACGGCTCCCTCAGTCAACAACAACAACAAACGAGTAATATTTGAGTATTGGTACCTTGTCGACGAAGTAAGAATCAAAGATATTATAATGCCTCACCTCGGAAAAAAATTGTCTCTAAATGAAACACAACAATTAGAATTTCCTGAGTTGTGATCATTAGACGGCTTTTCTTAAGAACAGCAGAGAGGTTTATCATCTGTAAATAAATGGGATTACAGGCTGGATCCAACAATTTTCGCAAGCCATTTATATTATATTATATATATTTGTAGCCAATCCTACGTATTCGAGGATTTCTTAATTCCTTTAGGGCGCCAGATATTTTTCATAAAAACACCAAAAATAGATTTTAATAGTTTTAATTCCAATCAGAGCATGAGAAAAAATTATATCTGCAGGGCGTGGTTATTCTCTCGTCGTCCCGCCGACACAACCTGCTTCTCCCATGACGACTCCCAAAGTCTCGCCAGACCACATTGTTGACTCAGGTTGCGTCAGTTCCTCAACAATTGCAACTCGCAAGCTGGCCTGCATTGTTCATCGTAACTTTTCATGTTACAATATATTTAAAATAGGACAAGTCAAAAATACCGATATAAATACAATAATCCATTATTGAGAGAAGTTCTAAAAGCTACACACATACTAAAACACACAAAAAAATTATAGGTTGTACAAAGAACTTGGTAGTAAAGCTGAAAACTTCAGTAAAATAAACTAAAATCGCTGTCGCATTGATGACAACATTTTAGCTTCTCCTTATTTTTAGATTTAGAGCGTTGTTGGCCGTCGCACTCTCATGACTACTACTGAGAGCACTGTGAGGGTTTAAAGAGGTAAATGAAAAGGCGGGTGTGACAGTAGTCCTCAGTATTCCTCACTTCTACTCGTAAAATTTGCCCAAGGAAAACCCCGATCCTAGGCATTGATTGATTGTAGTAGGGTCCAGCTGGTTTGGTTCCCTCGCAATTACGTTGCGTAAGTTGCAGCCACACCTTGGTCGCTCCTCCATCGACCCATTTCCAAATATGGGAGCCCGGAACCACTCACAGCCGTCCGATTTCTCCAGCTTCTGTCATGGTACGAGGGATTTAGCCTAACACACACACACACACGCTCAAGGAAAGTAGCTTTTATCTGACCTCAGACGATCCTCACGGGAAAAATCTTTACCGCGGTTCATCGTTGAAAGAATGAACCTTTTTTACAGAAATTAAATAGCATAAATAGTAGCCCATCCGAGGAATGGTCCAACCATCTCCAGAGGCCGAGACCCCAAGGTCCTCTCCTCAGTTAACATCTGTTAATCTGGTTGACTCCAGTCACGACTCTCCCCTGATTTCCCCCTCAGTTTAACCGCAAATCATAAGGACTTTCCTCTCTAGGGAATATAGTTCAAGGTAACAAATTGCCGAGGGCTGACTAAATACTGGGCTCCAAAAACCGCGGTTTTTGAAAAGAAAAAATGATGTTTCTGAGCTTGTCAAGTTTTATTTTTCTGGTACCTCATGTGAGGCTTAAAAACACCCCCGAATTAACTGCAAAATCTAATCCAAAATCAAATAGAACACCGTCAAAAGTATTCAAAGATAGACAAAGAACGAGATGGATGGAGGATGTGATAAGGGGATCTGGAGATCATGAAAGTAAGAGTATGGAGAGAAAAGATCAGGCATATTGTTAAGGAAGCCAAGGGGCTGTAGTGCCATGCAGGAAGGAATTATATCACACTGCAGGTTTTCACATACATATAGTCTGTTGTCCACTTCTCTACAGACGGTAGTGAGCAGTAATTAGAATTCAAGGGCATGAAAAGAAAGCAGAAATCATGAAAGGAGTAAAACGAGGATGGAGTGTCGCCCATGCTCTTTGACATATATAAAACGTGCGATGAATAAAGTTAAACATGAATATGGAATTACACTGAAAGGAGAAGAAACAAAAGCCCAAGGTTTGCTGATATTAGGGGAGTCAGAAGACTTGGAAAACATAATAAAAGACATAACATGGCCCTGGGGGAAGATTTCAACACGAGGATTGATAGAGGGAAAACAAAGTTGACGAAATGTAGTATGGGAATCAACGGAATAACAAAGGCTGTTTGATTGGCAAGGAATTCTGCTACTTTGGCAGCATAATAGTGAGGAATGGTAGAAGTATAGTAGACAGAGTAGGTAAGTTGAGGCAAGAAAGGTTTTTGCTAAAAAGAGGAATTTGCTTACAGCTAAAGTATGAATATCAGGAAATCATAACTAAAAATATTCAAATGCAAGGGAACATAAGGGTTACATTCAAAAAAATTTAAAATTGTTGTTTGCACCTGAAGGAGAGGAATAATGTACTGTGCTAATTTTTATTAACCTCCATTTTACAAATTTGGTTTTTTCAGTTTTATAATTGAATGGAGTCTTAATTTAACCTTTCTAATTCATTCCCTTTACCAATAATTGGGCAACAAGAATGAGGTCCACCCTACGGACATTAACTACCTTCGAAAGTTTATCAGTTCCAATCACTCTAATCTCTATTAAACACATTTGTTGAACTTTCTAAAATGCTACTAATCACATTTTCTAAACCATTGTGGTACCCTAACAGTATCGCAACTTCTATTGACAATGTTGTTTCAAGAAGACTTGCAGTAACTAAATCTAACAGTAAATTTTTAACTTTCAGACAATTCCAGCAAGCAGCTCCATGTTGAGATTTTTAAACCTCCTGTGTAATATTTTTTTATACTTTCCAGTCAGGTGACCAGTTTCAGAATTTGAATAAGAAGCTTCATTGCATTACAAGAAAAAAACAAGGAATGTAACTTTGTTATCACTGTCATTTATAAAAGTCTAGGTGCCAATACAAATAGTAAATTAAATCAATAAGTTCATGTCAAAACAAAATCTAGGTTATTCCATCTAGAAATTTCAAGTCCAGGGTACTCAATTTTTGAGCTCATTTCACCATAAATTAATCATACAATTTTCCAAATAACAGCTCCTTTCTGATCATCACACTACCTTACCGATTTTATGATTAATTTTGATTTCTAAAGGTTGTTCAGAAACATGCATGTAAAACCTAATTCTATATATTATACACTTATTTCTATACAGTCTAGGACGAAATATGTAGGAATGCTTAAACTATAAGTGCATTTATTGTACCACAATAAAAACCATGAATACTTTATAGGAAAAGAATTGTTTAATAGCAAAAATCAGTGTAATTTGTAGAAAAACAGCAAATCATACTTTGTATCTAAATTAGAAAGGGATGGTGAAGGCAGTACGCCGTGATTACGTACACAATGTTTTCAAATGAATAATTACAAATATACATAATTAACAGAAGCAAGAAGACATCCAATTAACATCCATATGGACCAACATTTTTTTCAGTCTTTGTACATCAAAATGTGGAATGGTGCAAGTATCACCAGGTGATAATTTAGTTCTCGTCCACTTCTGCTTCCTGTTCTTCATCAAATTCAGCATCTTCGTCAGCTGTGGCCTCTTGGTACTGTTGGTATTCTGAGACAAGATCATTCATGTTTGATTCTGCTTCAGTGAATTCCATTTCATCCATACCCTCTCCAGTATACCTAAAATATAAGAATACAAAAATTACTTTTCAAGTAATGAGTTACACATGTAATAAAAACTAACCAATTAAAAGGAAATTAACAAAAGTAGTGTCAATGTCAATGAAACAAAGTACTCTAATTTTGCCTAAATATATTCATATAACATGTCCTCACCAATGAAGGAAAGCCTTTCTGCGGAACATGGCAGTGAATTGCTCTGAGATTCTCTTGAAAAGTTCTTGAATAGCTGTGGAATTGCCAATAAAAGTTGCAGACATCTTCAGACCTCTTGGTGGGATATCACAAACGGCAGTCTTCACATTGTTGGGGATCCATTCGACGAAATAGCTGCTATTTTTGTTTTGGATGTTCAGCATCTGTTCATCAACCTCCTTCATCGACATACGACCTCTGAATACTGCGGCAACCGTAAGGTAACGTCCGTGCCTTGGATCACACGCAGCCATCATGTTCTTTGCATCAAACATTTGTTGGGTGAGTTCAGGAACTGTCAAAGCTCTGTATTGTTGGGAGCCTCTGGATGTGAGTGGTGCAAAACCAGGCATAAAGAAATGAAGACGTGGGAATGGGACCATGTTGACAGCCAGTTTGCGGAGATCAGCATTCAACTGACCAGGGAATCTGAGACAAGTGGTAACGCCAGACATGGTGAGAGAGACAAGGTGATTCAGATCTCCATAAGTAGGTGTGGTAAGTTTCAGAGTACGGAAACAGATATCGTATAGAGCCTCGTTATCTATGCAATAGGTTTCGTCAGTATTTTCAACCAGCTGATGGACAGAGAGGGTGGCATTGTATGGTTCCACAACAGTGTCTGATACTTTTGGACTTGGTACAACAGAATAGGTATTCATGATTCGGTCAGGGTACTCCTCTCTAATCTTTGAAATAAGTAATGTTCCCATACCAGAACCAGTACCACCTCCAAGTGAATGAGTAAGTTGAAACCCTTGAAGACAATCACAGCTTTCGGCCTCTTTACGGACTACATCCAAAACTGAATCTACCAACTCAGCTCCTTCTGTGTAGTGACCTTTTGCCCAGTTGTTACCAGCACCACTCTGTCCGAAAACAAAGTTGTCTGGCCTAAATATTTGGCCAAACGGCCCGGAACGGACAGAATCCATGGTACCAGGTTCCAGATCGACAAGAATCGCACGGGGAACGTACTTCCCACCGGAGGCTTCATTGTAGTACACATTGATTCTCTCCAGCTGGAGATCAGAATCTCCATGATATGCTCCAGTAGGATCAATTCCATGTTCGTCAGATATGATCTCCCAAAACTGAAAACAAGAAAATAAAAATGAATGTAATTCAATATTAAGCTAAATTATATATTTTAAATTTGCAGCATATTTGAAAGGCAAGTCCAGTAAAAAATATCAATCAAATCAAAATATTAAACCAGCAATGTCTGATTGACTCTACTTAAGAACTTTTACACCACCTTGTCAAAATAAATTATAACCATTGTAAAAATTGAAGTTATTTTCATACCACAATGAAACATACCAACAGACTTTATAAGTAATAAAGTATATAGCATTATAGATATCCCGTGGACCAATAAAGCTCTAAACTTGATAACCGACAGATTTAACAAATGAAGGTAATAGGGAAATTGTTTCACTAGGGTCTTTGAATTTGACAGTGACATTTAACTGAGAGAAGCAACTGTACAGGTATTTATTTATGGAATGCATAAATTTAGAGAACAAAAAGACATTCTGAACACCTCAATCTATATAGTAAAATTGATATTCATAAATTGAACTTTAACTCATTGAATTGTAATCCTTTTAGTATTAATTCATCAAATACATAAAACATAAAAAATTCCGAAATTCACTTTTCTGAAACAACTGATGGTACAGATTATCCCAAATGGAAGTTTGACAGTCCAGTTGAGAACAAATAGAAATAAATAACCACTACTACCTATAGAACATATTCAGACATTTTTTTAAACTAGACTACAGTCTTGCTAACATTAAGGTGAAGAACGTAGGTTTGAAAAACCGTCCCACAAGCATTTCTTGGTAACATGGGGAAGTGTTGACAGTAAGACTAAGAACATCTGATTGAAGAATTTTTAAGTTAAAAAATATATTTTTTATATACCAGGTAAATATGCAAGTGTGTGATGCCACTATGAAAGTTAATCAGATTTTCTTCAGATGATGCAATATAAAATTAATTTCAGACAAAACTGTCTTAGTCGAAAACTTCTCCAGTTTAATTTAGACAGACATTCTCAAATAAAGTAAGAGGGCATTGTGGTAATTTATTTCTTATTAGCCTTTATCATAGTCCTTGAACCAACGTATATCAGAAATAAGTTGCGTAGGGAAGGCAGAGAAATAAAGTCTGCAGCGATCTAAGAACAATTTTTTTTCATCTGCATTGTAAAGAGTCTAGCGACTTCACTCTGACATATGTCGATGCCTGAGAAACTTTTAGTTTTTTTTAAAAAAAAATGTCTGAATAAATTCTACAGGTTGTAGTGGTCATTTATTTCTACTTTGTCAGATTTGTTTCAAGACTTCGTCTGAATGAACTTGACTGTTATTTCAATCTTCCATTTGGGACAATCGGTTACAAAAGCTTGCAAAAGTTGTTTCAGTAAAGTTAAATGTCAGAATTTTGTCCTCGTTTATGGGGTTTATACGTAGATATAAACGTTTCGACCATCAATAGTGGTCAATATATATTTAAGTTTCAAATTATTTTTCTTTTGTAATTGTAAGTCATACGGGTCGTTAATTCTCAATTTATTTATGTAACTTAAAGTGTTGTTTATCCTTTCACGGTTACTAGAGGCGCGGCGAACATTCCAGACGTGGTACATTCATTGTGTATGCGAAGAGCGTCACAGACAGTACAGCACAGTACGGGGGGAGAGGGGGGGGAGTGAGGCGGCGGCACACCCGACGTTCATTAAGAAAACTATTTCCAATGTTCACACCATGGGCCCCCGTCAGTAATGTATCGACATACCTACCCAAATTTACTACGGTTGTATTTGAATCACGGAGAGATGAGAGAGAGGTATTGGAACGGAGCCGCGGTGACGTGGCAACGTCGCCCTGCGCCCCTTGTGGAGCCTCCGGAACATCGATCCACCACTGACGCCGTCGGTCTACCTAGGGGCTGTTCAATTATTCCGCCAGCAGAACATCAATCGGACTTTAAAACAACCGCCAACGGAAAACTTTCACGGCTCTATTCAAAACTTGAAGGTCAGGACGAGTTTACCCGTCAAATTTGACCCTGAGAACCTCCCCTCCCCTCCGCACCTGGGGGCTACTCGCAATCCCCTCAGTACTCCTTCATCCCCGGGGTGTAACTGTGTGGAAAACAGAGGGGGGCAGATGATTTATTACGGGTCAACATAACCGAACATAATACGGGAACGTTACAGCAACAGGAGACACGTCGGAATGCACTTCAACACCGCACGTATTCCGATGACCCCTACGTAACCTAAACATTTTTATATTTTTAAAAAAAATTGAATTACTCCCTAAATGATGCCTAAGTAGCAAATTAATCAGGTCAGAAACCTGTAATTTAGGAAGCAATCCAAAAGGAACTATAATAAAGAAATATACCGTTAACTACTTTTTCAAAAATCTATCAAGACTAAAATTGAAGTACAAACGTAATGGATTCTCCTATACCATACTTTTCAGTAGTTTTTTTTAATAATTTCAACCTTCAATGTGAAATCATTTCTGAATTTTTAAATTCTAGAGTACTACATTTTCGAATAGCAGCATCTCCACCTTCCTGAACAATCCAAAATTCCCTCCAGGTGTGGTGCATGGAAAGTTGTTAAAACGAAACGCACACACCTGAGCCTGGCGAGGGCGGCGCCGGAAATGAAATGGAACGAACCAGCCGCATTTTTTAAAATGTACAACAGATTTTACAAAATAAATAAAACGTAACGTCTCTTACAACCAATATTTAATTAAAGAAGACTCATGGGGGCGGGTTTAAAAGTTTGCACGTTGGGCAAAAACTGTAATAATTTTCAAGTAAATGAAATTATTTTTACAAAAGGCGATTATAAAATAAATGACTTACAGCAGCACTTGCAAATAATGACTCCATGTAGGGCGAGGGGGGAAATCATTTAGAGCAAAATGTCTACAGTAGACACAGGAGTACTTTTGAAACATGTTAAAGAGTTGAATATAAGGATTGGTTTTTTCTCATATAGATGAAACTGACCTATTGCCAAAAGCTGCTTCAATAAATGGTATATTTTTGAAGAAATTTGAAAGCATTATTTTTTTTTCATATTCAAAGATTAGAATGATTTGGCTAAAGGGGAATATGAACCCCAAACATATACATCAGGATTTTCCTTTCATTGTTAAAAGGTTGTGACGTCTAGTTGTGCACCAATCAAGAATTAGGGATGTTTACGTTGGGATATAACTCCACCAGTTCTAGATTTAAACGTAGAGGCATCTGATTTACACTATAAATATATTATTTGGGTCAGAATAATTTGAATTTAATACAATTCGAAGTCAACTTCCATGAGGGACTGAATACTGTTTATTAGCACCTCTTAGAATCAAAATTAGGGTTCAATTAAGGTCAGTTATTACACAGATTTAAGTCTCCTCTAGATTTATAATTTAAATACCTTGAAAGTTTAAATTTTCAGGAGATTTAATTCTCCTAATTCAATTACATAAGGACCAAATTTCCGACTTTTGAAAATATTTCACTGATAAATGTATTGACATTAATTTATAAAGACAAATTCATATTTCTCGGTAGATATTACAGTTTTCAAAAGAGATAAAGGGTTTATGTAAATGTCAAAGCTCATAAAAACTTTATACCTTGATTTCTCGAAAGCATTTTTTTAGACTTGCTGCCTTTCTCCTTTGGATGGCTCTATACGTGTAATTTTTTTAGTCTATCACCTTATTTAAAATTTATATGAATGAGGAAATCGCCTGGTTGGTCAGAAGTAACATGTAATTTAATAACAAAACTTAGGTACATAATAACCGACGTTGCATCTCTTTCATTGGAACCTCCCTTGTCATAAAATAAAGAGATCTGAACTGTTAAAATTTATTATAATTTAATGGAAACACCTTACACTGCAGTCGAAATGAATTATGATATTAGTTGAGATGCCTTCGTTTTATTTATAGTACTTAATTTTTAATTCACCTCGTAGAAGGAAGAGGGGGGAGGGGAGGGGGCGGGGCGAGGGTCCAATGAACGAAATGCAACGTTATTATTGATGTACTTGTTGAATTTCATTTTATCTCTGACTAACGAGGCGGTGTCCTAAAGCTAGATCTAAACAGCAACCATTAAATTCATAACACTTGTACGCGACTGAAATTACCACGCAATGGCTTCAATGATAATGGGCTCCATCTTGAAAAATTTCGCACATCATTCGTAGCTGTTTTAGATTCAAAAAATTCGTAAATAACATTTGCAGGAAACGTAACTAACATTTTGTGGGTTGTTAATTACAAACGAAAGAAAAAAAATTGCTTCTGTTGAAATTTCGGCTCTAGCATAATATCTTTGGGAAATAATTTCCAAAATGTTGGAGGCCAGGTGTCTCAACCTAACCACACGAATTTTCTGAACTTAATCCCTTCGACCAAAACCACTAGTATTGTGATTACCTTATTTCCTACACGTAATTTTATTTTCCTTCTGTGGTTTCGCCTGCCTTATTTCACACCAGAGCAAAGAAGAACTGACACCCACACGATACCAACAATGACTTGTTACAATGGACACGACGAGCCTGGTGTGATAAAAAAAGAAATTCGGTCTCGGTGCTTGAGCGTTATTATTGCACGTCTAAAAATGTTCATCCTCATCCACCTTTCAATTCCATTTCAAATCACACCAAATTTAAGACCTGAAAAGTAGTGTTGTGCAATACTTTTTGGTCGTCTTATGGGTCGACTGTTCTGAAATCCCTTAATACACAGCGGAACAAATCAAAAAAATTTGGAGAAGTAAATATTTGAACGTAAAGTAGATTTAAAATTAGTTAATTTTCAGTACAACAATAAGTTGCAATTTTTTTCCCCCAAGTATTGTTAATAATGGACTGGCTTACTGAGCTTATCAAAAAATTGGTATTAGATATTCTTGGACTGAATGAAAACAGGGACGGCGTTATTCATTTTATTTTTGACGTTAATTCGAAAATATTTGTAGCTTTTCTTGGTATTTTGGGGCAGTATTAGTGTACTGCTGCCCTGGTACAGTGAATTCTGAAATTTCCTCAGTGTCTCATTAACCGTCAATATTGTTAAGCATGCAAGTTGAAATTTTTCATAGACTTACGTGGACGGGTCGATTTTGGAAAAGGAATGATAAGCTGTTATTTACGGTAGTAACGAAATTCACTTTTTTTATTATTTGAAAGGCAGTTACATTAAATTTAAACAATGGTTGAATCAAATGGTGAAATCGACACCGCAAGTACCTTTATTTTATTTTTTAGCATTAGGTGGGGCAACAGTGAAGTCCTGAGCAAAGTGTTTCGAATAGGGGAGGAAAGGGGAGGATTAGACTTTTAATTCAATATCTAGCAAGAAATTCGACTCGTCAATTTTTATTTTTCGCGAGCCGAGGCCACGCTCGTAACCGCAATGGACGAAACGGGCGCCACGCGCCTAAATCCGAATCCCAACGGGCAAACCGCCAAAGGTCGGAAAGATTTCCTCACTTGGCTACGGTGTGTGTGTGTGTTGGGGGGAAAAAATAGTAACTCGTCTGGAAATGATTATTGAACAGTAGGCAAGACAAGAGGTAAGTCAGGACGTTGCGAATCTTTTGCCCCCCCCTAAGTTATTATTAAAGAGTGGAAAGGAGGAAGAATAGTAAGTGATGTAACAAGAACAACAACTCACCTTTGCGCCGATTTGGTTGCCGCACTGGCCGGCTTGAATATGCACGATCTCCCTCATGGCAGTGAATGAATGTGTGTCTCTCTCTCGGAGCTGCTAGAAGCGAAGTGACGGTTACGGGGAGCTCGCCGCCGTTTCAAACAGTTCCCTGCGCATGCGCACTGGCGCAACGGCGAGGCGAGGCGAGGCAGGGCAGGCGTATTGATCCGATCCGTGTGGGCCTCGTCTATCCCGCCCCGTCCACCGACCGTTCCGCAGTCCCCCGTCCATATCCAGGCAAACGCCTTTCTTTCACATCTCACTAATTATCTTTCACCGTAAATTGCGTTGCCACTCCCGTGGCTGCGTGCGTCCCTTCCCGGTGTCTTTATTAAATTTTTATTTTCAGTCACGACATAGTTTTTTCTCACTTTAAAAATTTACAACAAATAAAACGGACGGCCAAAAAGTATAAAATCATATTCCATAAATCCTATAGAGAAGCACAAGCTTCAAGGATGATGTGGAACACGAGTCAGAGATTTTACATAGTTAGGTTGCTTTATTAATATTAGAATATACTGTAACTATTCATTAATTTTTAACTTATAATAAGATTTTCTTAAGTTCTATACAGAAGACATACAATTTGTACCTTATATATAAAATTGATAAATATTTTTGCATCCTATACTAAAAAATTAGCGTTCTAATAATGTTCTTTCATAATTATAAATATCTACCCTATGATACATTCAGCTTCATAAATTCTTCAACAGAGTAGAAGGAGTGGCCTTAGTAAGAACTTAGTTAGTTCATATTTGAACTTGTTTGGATTTATTTTTAATTGTTTAATGGAGGTGGGAAGTTTATTAAATATGCTAATAGCATTGTAATGTACACCCTTTTGTATTACGGTTAGAGACTTCCCTTCCTTCCTTCCTTGTGTAAATTGTTTTTACTTCTGGTATCAAAGTCATGTAATATATCTGAAGAGGTTACTGTTATTAATAACAAATAACAGGAGTGATTGGCAAGTGAGTGTCAGTATTCCAGTTTTCTTGAAAAGTCCCCTACAAGATGTTTTTGGTGAGACCTGACATAATAATATTCTAACAGCCTTTTTTTTGAAGTGTAAATATTTTATCTTTCCCTGATGCATTGCCACAGAATATTATACCATATGTCATTACAGAGTGGAAATATGCATAATAAACTAATTTTCTTATGTTAGGATCACTACAACTTGACATAATTCTAAGAGCAAAGGTTGCCGCCGAGCCTAGTTTTCGCAGGAGAATATTAATATGATCCTTCCAGTTTAATTTATTGTCCATGGATATACCTAAAACTTCAACTTCAGTTATTTCACAATTATTTGTTGCTACTTTTATTGAGTTCAAATTGGTATTCTTTGTCTGAAACTGCATGAAGTGAGTTTTATCACAATTGACTTATAAATCATTGTTTATTTAAGAGCGACGTTTCGTCTCCATTTTGAGACTTCCTCAGATCATTCCGACCGCCGTAACCGTCGCTGGAGCCGGTCCATGCCCGACGCTCCTCATGTACATTCAATAACCTTTTCGGTTGAGGAGTCAACGAACCGTATAATAGACCAAGTATTAAGGGGAGTCAGAAGAAGACTTGGAAAACATAATAAATGGCCTGAACGTGGTCCTGGAAAAATATGAGAATTAATAGAGGGATAACCAAGGCGATGGGAAACAGTGTCACATTGGGAAGGGACATTTTGAAGGAAGTTGAGGAATTCTGCTGCTTGGGCATTATAAAAGCTAGTACACAAGTTTGAATCAATATTAGGAAATCGTAGCTAAAAATATTTGTTATGGAGCGTGGCGTTAAATGGGTGCGAAACGTGGACGATACACGAGTTGCAGAATGGAAAAGAATAGAAGATGTTCAAATGTGGTGTTATGAGAAGAATGAGATGTGTGGATAGTGTAACTAATCGGGAAGCTCTGAGTATAGTAAGAGGAGAGAGAGCAATATGGAAGACTATGACCATGAGAAGGGATAGATTAATAGACAACGTTTTGGGACATGAGGGTCTTATAAAATTGGCATTAGAGGGAAGGAATAGAAGCGGTTCAAATGTGGTGTTATAGGAGAATGAGATGGGTGGATATGTAACTAATAAGTATAGTGAGAGAAGAGAGAGTAATATGGAAGACTATGACCAAGAGAAGTGATAGATTGATAGGCCACGTTTTGGGACATGAGGGCTTTATAAAATTAGCATTAGAGGGAAGTGTGTGGTGTAAGATGGAAGAGGGAGGTCAAGGATGGAATACGCCGAGTAGATTAGGGAGGATGCTGTAATTATGCGGAAAGGAAAAGGCATACGCAAGATAAGTTAGCATGGATGCAACACACCAGTTTTAGGACTGAATACCACAACAACAACATAATAGACCAATATAACAATATTGAACAAGAATGTAAAACTTAATAGGCGTGTTGACCAACACTTGTGGTCATTATCGATAAATATAACAAATTATATAAAAAATGACACTTCTCAGCTAAATAAATTATATGATGGTTTATTAAATTATGTTTGTTAGTTTCATCTTTTGGTTATTCTTACATTAACAATATTTTTGTTCTTATTACTTTTGTGTGCCATTTAAAGTTGTCCATTTAAAATGTCTGTTTTATTATTTATATTAAATTACATTTGGCTTACATGCTTTTATAAATTATTTTCAAGCTATACAATTCACATGAATTCAAGAAATTTTCACCAACTTCAATGCTAAGGTAGGGAATATATCTTAAGTTTTTTGTTACAATATTTATTTCCTTTATTTACATTGATTTACTACGTTTGATAGATACATTGTCGATTCTCTATTTTCGTCGTGTTCATTTTCTCTATTTTTCGTATTCACTTTAGTAGACTTGAATAATATGATTTTTCTTTGGTCTGCAAGTTGTTTGGCAACGTGGTGGCTCGCTTTTCCCACTCAAGTTTCCATATTAACGCCTCAAATATAGTTTCAGACATTTTGTAAGCCAGTTTTTATCCGGTAGTTTTGATGAATAAATCCATTTAACATAAGACTGCACGAAATTACATCTCCTACCAACCTTCCCATCAGGCTAAATCATTTATCATTTTTCTGTTTTATAAATGTTAAATTGGTGGAATTATTTAAATCTGTCTTCTGTAAAAGAATCAGTTCTTCATCTTTTGTAGTAAAATTCTGATATACATAGCATAGTACATACTGCAATCTTTGTTACATAGGACATGAGAACTCGCCTTAAAGATCATGTTTCCAGTTTTAAACAGCCTGGTGACAAACATTCTGTACTCAGTAAACATGTCAACTCAAATAATTACTGAAATGAAATAATTTTCGACTGCTTTTTTCTTCAAAGTTTTTTTATTTTTAATGAAACAAGGTTTCGGCGCATATTCGCACCTTCTTCAGGGTTTTCTCTTCACAATCAAATTATAATAATTTAAAATAAAAAAGCTGCCTGAAAAAACCGGTCGAAAATTATTTTATTTTCATATCAGACGTTGATTGATTTAACATCTAATAATTACTGTTTTGATTGGAATAATGTCAGAATATGGTATTATTGATAATGCCTGAAATGTTACACATCAAATACAAGTCCTCGTCTTTTGATGTTAAAAGTGATGTACATGTCAGCAATGTCTGTATTCTTAAGTAAGATCATTGTTCTCCTTTATGAATGAATCTTTGGTACATGTATATCTTTGTTTATATTGTTAATGTCTGTATTTTTAAGTAAGATCATTGTTCTCCTTCATGAATGAATCTTTGATACATTCATATCTTTGTTTATATTGTTGTTTCTAAGTTATTCTCAAATGTACACCTGCTCAAATCCACGGGTTGTGGAAGAAACGTCGTCTTTCTAGCAAATCTTTTTGTGAGTTTTTTTAAATTTAATTATCCATAACTGACTTCTGGGTCAATATTTAACGTGAATATGATTTATTGTCTGTTGTCTTGTACATTTTAGTGTGGCTCTGATTCATGTTATTGATTCACTCACTTCTAATTGTTGGGGCGATTATTTTTCACTGCGATTCAGCACTAAATTTATTTCCCATTATATTTGTTGTTTGTTCGTCAGAATATCAGCATAATTAATGCAATACCGCGCTTGTTTCAAAACTGAAAAAAATACGTCTGGCTTAACTTTAATATTTGTATTTCCTCTTTTTCTACAAACATTGGGAATTAAAGCACAGGAATGAAACAATTTAATTCTCATTGTCTAAGCATTAGAACATAAGGAACGACACCTGACTATCGAAGTGGTAAACTGTGCTATTTAATGGCGCGGAGTTATTCAGTGAGTGTTAACGAATTCGTAAATAGCCTGTAACCTAACGCAAATTAGTTCCCCAGAAACTACTGGTTTTTGTGTTGAAAATACTTCATAATTGTTTAATTTTACGTATATCTGCTACGGCTCATTGCCTTATTTTATTTATATACTATTATTATCACTCTCGTGTACATGTGAACCAACATCAGTAATTTTACATTGTATATGACGCAACCTTTGTCGTCATTTCAGTACTGTTGGCAATAATACATTTATTTATCTATCTCTTTCTTTTAGGCACGATATAATATATCGTATATTAAATACATTACCTAAATATTTAGTTAGTAATTGCTGAGGTTTCGGTTGTCTCCTTTAAGATAATACTTGTTTATAGCGGGAAAGGGAGAATGAAGAAAAACGTAACGGATCAAAGAGGAAGGAATGGAGGAAATGTACGTTTCGAACAATAGAAATGTCGGTTTTTTTATTGTAAGTATTCTTATTAATAATATTAATTGAAATACTTAACAAAAGCTTTAAACAATGTTTAAATACACTTGTTACGATTATAAATTATATAAATATTTAATTGAACCAGTCTTAAATTTATCTGCAGTATCAAAATTCTAATTTCATCTCTCAACTGGATTGGAACCCAATATAAAGTTTTTTTTAAAAATTATTATAGCTCTAGTTTGTCAAGTGTAGTGGCAGAAAAGTGATGAGGAGGGGAGTAGAGAAAGAGACAGAGAGAGCAAGAAGAAAATAGAAGGAAGACAAGGGAAGAGAGAGGATAGAAGTGAGACATAATGAAAAAAGAAAATAATGTTTTTTTTAAAAAAAAATTTATTTTGCTCTCAACAGTTATTCATAAGAATATCTTACTCGTCACAATGTAACTAAGAGCTTTCACCCATATGAGGACATATTCATCTGTAACGTCCAACTCAGGTAGCCATCAACGTTACAATATTTTAACATGTCTTTATTGGTGTATTAAAAGAAAATAGAAGTAAGTGTGTAGATGGAGCGAGAGAAGAGGTGTGTGAGAAGAGAATTGAAAGGAAAGAGAGTAGAAAGGAGAGAGAAGAGAAAAAATAAAAGAGAGTAAAAGGAAAAGAGAAGAGAATAGGAAATAAGAGAGTGATAAATAATGAATCCCCAAAACGTAGAAAGATATTAAAAAAACAAGAAAACTAAACCAGGCAATTTCATTTATTCTTTAGTATGTTGTTCCTCAGGGTTCTGTAATGGACCCATTTTCTACTGGACAAACGTTATCCCTGGTGATGTGCAGTGCGGATTAAATTAAAACTGGAAGAAATTGAGCAGTGGGAAATGTTTAGTGGACAGTAAATGTAAGTTCCGTTCCACTTTACTCACTGACCGCGATTCTAGTTGTAAGTATCTAGGAATTTATCTAAGTAGCAACCTTGGTTGGGACATTCATATCAACCAGGTCGAAACAAAAGCCTGTTAAAGCTATCCTCAAGACTATGGTAATAGAGTAGGATAACTGAAGTATAATGTGCCCGGTGCCATTTGATTGGCTCCCTTAATCTCTCCCCCCTTTACCCCACGTGCGATTAAAATATGCTCAAAGAAATTATGTAATTATTGAGCATCATTAATGTAAATATTTGTTACCTATGACTAATTAGCCTTCTAATAAGCTCTTCCGAAATTAGTGACTTGCTTTTTACATCAATAATACTATAGAAAGTGTATGTGTTCATCCCTGTAAAAAATGGAAAAAATAGTTTTCGTCCTCTCGTAAATCATTTAGAAGATAGTTTCCATTCCTTTTAGTGTTAATTTGGGTGTACCCAAAAATCTCGAGCATATTTTGTCTTCTTTGAACATATAAAAATAAATAAAAACTGCTGTTTCATTGACTGACGTAATGAGGTTGTGTCTGTCAGGTCAGACGAGAGACACTTTGCCTCACGACAGCTTTTATGTCGTGAGACATTTGACTCGAGGCAAAGCGTCCCCGGCCGTAGTTGACATCCGCAGAAATCATGTCGCGAATTGCGACGTCAGACAAAACTCAACAAATTTAGTAACTCACATCCTTGAGTTTTATTTTTTCAGCAAAACCGTTATACGAAAATTTGCTGTGAATCGCCAGGATATATTTTTTTCCTGTAATTTCAAGTTCTAATATTTAATAAACAGAAATAATCTAATTTACAATGTCAACTGGATCACTCGACCGTCTATTAAGCTACTCCGGATCGTTACCAACTAACCCAATGTGGTAGGTAAATATAATTTCACGAGGATTCTTAAGCCAACGAGCGCTTGATCTCATTAAGCGTGCTTTGTGTATTCGCCTGACCTCACCTTAATAATTCTGCTTACGGGTGGCTGATTAGGAAACCCTAGCAACGAGACCTGCTCATGAACCTCCCCAAGGTTAAGTAAACTTATTTTCCTTTTTTTCCCAGTTGTGATTTAATTCTCCGGATAATAGTCGGGCTCTACAATACCTCAGGAAGAAAATAGTCTCCTAGTTCTCTTGGTTTCTCAGTTTTGCAGAATTCTTATAAACACGGTATACCTTATCTTTGTTAATTCATTTTTTAAAAAGAAAACTCATGTTGTTTATATTAGTCATATTTATAAGAGTATACTAAATTCATCTTTCTAAACACAAACGGGGTATTTTGAAATATTTATTTTGTTCCCGAATTAACTATAAATTTAGGTGGAAAATAAATAGAGAATTACTTTTGGGACACTCTGTATACATATTGCATTGGGTTGTTTGACCATGTTCTTTGTTTTTAGGAAGCTACCGTTTGAAATAAAAAAACTTCTTAAAACCGTGATCGTCAAAGGGTTTTATTCTCATCTATTTATTTGCATGGTTTTGTCGTTAATTTGTTACAGTAATAATATAAATAACTGAATAAATAGATCTTAATTTTAGCCATTTTGTCAAATATTTGTCAGAAAATAATACGTATAAAAATAAATATAAACCGATAACAGCTTATTACTAAAATAATGAGATTAATCTCACCTAGTGGTATGAATAAAATACAATCCATGACCAAAATAAAAAAAATAGAAAGGTTTTTTAATTCAAAATTAAACGTTTTGTCCCTAACTTTCTGGACTTTTTCAGTTCTTTTGACCAACATTAGAACCAATGATACCAGACAAATGAATTAACAACTTCACGACGTTTCCTTCACCAATTGGTGGACCTTATCAAGTGAGTTAACCCAAATTCCTCATGTTTATATACCGAAGGTTGGTCTGTTTCTTTGTCCATATAATTATAGTTGCACAATCTTTTATGAACAGACATACCAGCTTTTGTAATAAATTGTCAATCTTAAATTAATATTCACACTTATATTACCCGTAGCTAAATTCCTCTTTTTAGCGAAAGCCTTCCTTGCCTTTGCTATCCTACTTTAGTTATTACGCTTCCCAAGTCTTCCGTCGAAATATCCCTTCCCAATTTATCAGCCTTTGTTTATTCCACTGTTTCCCATACTACACTCCATTGGTTTTTCTCTCCATTAATCCTCATATTGAACTATTTTTCCAGGACCAGGTTCATGCCATTTATTCTGGTTTCCAAGTCTTCTTCTGACTCCCCTAATACTATAATATCATCGGCAAACCTTAGGGTTTTTATTTCTTCTCCTTGCAGTATGATTATTTTTCCATAATCCGTTTTAACTGTCTTCATTTTGTGCTGTGTATATATACAAGTTAAGCAGAATAGACGGGATCTAATTACATTAAATAAATTAACCACCAGATGATTACAAAATTTAATATTTATTTGAACCGACGTTTCGTCACCATACTTGGGGACTTCCTCAGGTAATGTTACTCCAAAAATTTTAGACTGAAAATTATTAAAGTAACAGCATCTTAATAACATTATTCAAATGTCGATTCTGTTATCTGGTCGATGATTTATTTCATTTATTGTAATTGTTTCTAATATATGAACGTGTTTCCTAGATTCGTTGCCATTGGGATTAATATACAGCAACATATATAGTGAGACGAGAACTCAAGATGCGGCGTCTTACGAAAGCCGCGTAGGTAACCCGAATACTGAACGAACGAGTGAGTGTTACATCAGAAAGCTGAATGCTGCCCCTTGAGAAGCAGAAGCCGACATCAGCAGACATCCCAAGTCCATGTCGTTATTTACAGACAAGCTCGACTTTCCTTCCGAGCCAGTAACCAGTCGGGATTAATTACTGTCTTGAGGAAAGCCCTTGGGAAGGAGAAATTATAAATTAAAATCCACTTTTTGTATTGCATGTTAAATATTTGGAAGAGGGGGAAAATATACTCTAATTTGATCCTCAACATTGCTTTCCACTTTCCTTCCATTTATTGCCACTTCTTTGGCTCCAAATATTTCCATTTGCAATCCTTTGTGTAATGGTGTTCCATATCTTTTGCGGCACCAGCCAAGATTTGTAAGACTAAAAAATGTATTCGACTAAACTTTGCCATACAAATCAGCAAACTGCCAATTAAAATTTCAAAGCGCCCCTCCTCCAAGGTAGGGCTCACTTTTACCACCATCCAGGAGCTCCTAAAATAATGGTAAATAAGTCAATAAATGAAACTGCCGACAAGTCAGAAACAATTTACTAAAAAATATAATTTATTTCCTGTAATATTATGTAATTTGAATAAACGATCAGTGGCGTAGCAAGGGATTTTTGCCGCCCCCTTATTTAGGTATTTAAATCCAAAAGTAATCCAAAATTTAAAACAGTGTTAAACGAGTACATTAATGAAACTGCCGACAAGTCAGAAACAATTTACTAAAAAAATACAATTTATTTCCTTTAATATTATCTAATTTTCATAAATAATCAGTGGAGTAGCAAGGGATTTTGCCGCCTTCTTATTTACGTTTTTCAAATTTTACAACAATTCTAAACAAGATTTCCGGCAAAGAGAATTTTGTTCAGGGTACAAAATTTAGCTCAGATTATAAGTTTTTTTTTCTGTGAAAATTTGCCGCCCCAAAATGTGCGTGTCGCCTCCGTAAATAATTTACATTTTTTTGTAATTATTATTGTCGTGACTGAGGTCCTGTTAAATCTCAAAAACTATGCGTTTCCGGACCAATGTTTATAGAACTTTATTTTTTTTTTGGATGATTACTACCACCTCTCAAAATATCCGACACCTTTTTTACACCCTGTACATTAAGAGGGATGACTCGTGATAAAAGAATAAATTAATCTGATCGCACTGAACGACTGTGAATCAGTGGGATTCTACAGAAGGTTACGAGTGGGTGACTGAACCTTCAGATTCAGCTCGGATCAATGAGTGGAGTGATCTGAGGCTGTGGGGAGGGGGAGATACGTTTTGGCCAGTAAGTAATTTACCAGTCCAAATTAAAGCTATGTACATATATTGCACGCGATTTCAGATCACAACTTCTCAGATCGGATTAAGATCACACTGTAAACCAAGAGTGGGAAACTTTTACGGGGCCGTATAAAAAATGTATGGTGTACCACAGGCTAAAATACAAACAATTGATAGTAGCAGTATTCATTTATAAAATGGAAGGTAATTATACTTAGTGTTGGCATTACGTATTATAAAATAATATTGATACAACTGTAACTAAAGAGAAACTTGGGATTGTCTTTCTCTAGCGAGAAGTTCAATATTTGGTGAAAACGATGTGCTAAGCTTTAAAGTAGCCTTCTAAATTAATATCGATAATTAGCAATAAGTACTGCTGCCGAAGAGGGACGTCATGTGACATTTTAAAATTAATTAAACTTGGATATTTAGCTTTGGAAACATGTCGCCGGCGGGCCGTATTAATTAATATGCAACAATAAATTTAGTGACGGGCCGGATGTTGCCCGCTGGCCGGGGGTTGCCCACCGTTGCTGTAAACTATGTTATATTTCGTTGCCTCCGACAACTGAAGCATAGTCATCGCTGAATCCCGGACGAGTAATTTCTTTGCTCCGACAATGACTCAGGTTTTATAGGGGAGAGAAAAGACGAGGAGATTAAAATAATTTAGTGAATGCTAGCGGTCAAATGATTAAAATCGGTTTGGAAGGAGGAATGATGGTGTTCATATCAGTCAGTGACTGAAGTCCTTCACCTTCATATTACAATGTCGTACTTTATTAACGTTTGTAGTAGCTTTATTCTGGCTGTAAGTTTCAGTTTTGGGGATGAACGCCAACCCCGCCGTCGCAGCTGGAGAACTTTCCAGAGTTATTAGTCCTATTTCCGAGATCTCGTTACAAGGGAGAGAGGGCGGGGGGCATAATAACGTCTCTGGAACCCGTCCTGCTAAATCGGTTTTTCCATTTGCCGTTTTCTCTCGTAATAGGCCTCCGTTTGCGGGGCAAATGAACAGATTCTTCCCCACTCCCTTCTCCCCCGCCTACTTTAAAGCTAATGGAATCTGTAACGAAAAAGTAAAAATGCCTGCTTATCGTGTCGGTTATTTTCAGATAAGGATACACAGTTACACTGTTCTGCTCTCGTGACACTTTGAAGCTCGAGAAAAGGAGTGTGTGTTGGTAGAAGTGATCCAAATAACAAAAAATACAAGAAGCAATGTACACTAATCTATGAGCAAAATTTAATAATTATAATATAATTGATGAATTAAATTATTCATTTCTCTTGGAATCCACGGCCTACTTTACCGTGAAATCTTTTTCACATTAAGAGCCTCGCTCTTAATGTGAAATATAGAAAGGTTTATTTCGTCACAGTGGGTGGAGCCCAGTGGCAAGGCATTTTATATGCTAATAAGGTAAATACCAAAGTACTAAGACTATTATCAATATTAAAATTTTCACAGAAATTTTACGCTAGTATATACTGCACTAGAAGAGTATCCCTAATTCTGTCTCTAAATGATTTCGCACTCTTCGGGAAAGTCGCTAGTAGACTTGCAGGCAAATCATATTCACCCATGTCAATTTGTTGACTTCTCTGTTTAGTCTTATGAAATATTAAAGTTTGTAAAGCGAAACACTAATTTGTTTCAAACAAATGGCGAGTTTCATGAATACGCGACTAGAAATCAGAGGTTCAGCTCTAAGGTCGGACAAGCATCGCCTTGCTCTACACCAGAAAAGTATTCACAATACCCCCGGGGATAATTTTATACAACAGCCTTCCTTCCTTCCGCCAGAGGTTAAAAATAGTAACTACAAAAGCTTCGTGAAGCAGAGTAAAACTATTCTTTTAAATGGCGCTGCTGTTTTACTCGGTACAGGATTTTCTTAATCGTCCTTCTAGTATTTAAATCAAGGTTCCTGCTGCTGCAAGTGTTGAATGAGCTGCCTTATAAAATAGCACATCACATATCTTTAAAATTTCTATTCAGTTTTTTCTGCTCTTTTGTTTGTTTGTTTCATGTATATAGCTGCTGCTGGAGCAAGGACAGTTTCCTGGTCCAAGTAGTTAAAACTCCATTGCGTGTTCCTCAGTGTGTGCTTGTTTGTGTTTCCCAGTGTGTGTCCGTGTTGTGTTTATATTGACTTTTGTCTATATACACTTTCTTTTACTAATTTATTTTAAGTTTATTTGTCTTTAATTATTTACTTTATTTTGTTCATTTTTAATTTTTAATGTATGACGTATCCTATTTCCTCAATCGAGGATTAATGGAAACAACAATAAATCTAAATCTTGAATGAGCGCTCATTTTTCGTTACATACGTCGGTAAATGGAAAAGAGCTTTGACGTCACTCCAAGCCGGTTCGTCTATGTAAGCCTTGTACAGTGCCATCTTTCTTCTAACCACTGGATTACACGTGTCTCTATAATAATTTTCTTTTTCCGCCCTGGTTTGCCGATACAACTTCTAGCCTGTTTCTTGGTCCTTTCAACGGGACGTTCGCGTTAACAGACAGTTGACAGACCATTGAACGTGGGTTTTTATCTTCTGAATCCATTCATAATGAGCTCTGATTTTTTGTACAGTTGCATTTGGATTCACTGAGGGGTACTAAATTACGAAATTTCATGAGATTTGGAGAGGGTCTAGTGGGAGCGTTAGGTGATTTCTTGGTGAATTGACGTGGAATGACCCAAAACTAATATTGTAATATAAATTGGGGGACGAAAAAATATTACAAGTAGAGTAATGTATATATCTAGGCGTAACATTGAGCAAAGAATTAAATTGAAGAGAACACACAAAGAAATTCAGTAACTGGGAAATGGTGGAGGGAATTTCACTTTACTGTACGGTAAAGTACCCGAAAGACCAAATACGTCGCTCATAGGTCCCTGGTACTGCCTCCTTTTTAGACTATGGCACAGTTTCATTTGGGGTCTAGGGTTATTTCATTACAAAATTTCATGAGAGTAGGAGAGGGTTGTGAGGGAGCCTTTGGTGATTTGTCATGGATTGACCATTTTGTAAAATTTTCAGAGTGAAATGTTGACCAAGAAATGAATATTCGGGCTGAGTGGAGATTAATTAAATGTGGAGATAATAATTTATAGTAGGTGAAGTCAGATAATAGAGTTTATAACTCCAGTAATAGCTAATGTTGTATGTAGTGACTACTGGGAGCATGGAGAGACGTGCGCACTTAATATCTGTCACTTAATGTCATTTTGTGCAGGGATGTTTTTGAATTATTTATTTATTTAACGTAACATGTAAGGAAGGAAGAGAGAGAGAGAGAGACACGTGGCGAGACAATGGAGTCTTGTGCGAGCCAAGCCCCCCACTTCCGCTTCCAACGCCTCGCCTGCCCGAAACTCTTCCTTGGCCTGCTTTCTTCACTCCCTCAACACCAATACACATGGCAACAAAATAAAATATGTTTTGCATAAACATGCTATTAAACAGAAAAATATTAAATTACACGTGTATGCCGGGGGGTAATTAAATTAGTTATGTTGACTGTTTTTTACAGATGATTATTGGCGGAAGCATCTGTTTTAAAATTTGACTAGTTGCTATGTTTTGCACATAAAAAAATCAAGGACCGTTTTTTGAAGGGTAATTTTTATTTAAGTTATTCAATTCACAGTCTTATCAAGAACTTTTGTATTTTAAATAAGTTGCATAAAGGTAAAATAGAAACCAATATACAGCCTCAGCACGGATTATATTAAATTAAAATTCGTAATAGTTTACTGGAACTTTCTACCACTCACCAAACCTTTTATTAATGTCGGACCACATATATTCTTTTTTTAAAGAACATTCCCCTTTTTTATTAGATTTATTATTTACTAAACATTTCATCTTCTACATAATCTATATAATAAAAAAGAAATTATATGTTTCTCATTCCCTGAAACCAATTTGAACACTTGGACAGATCACAACAAAACTCGATACAAATACGGCCAAATAAGTCAGAAAATAAATTTAATTACCATTTAAATAATATAAATACGACTTTTCATCCAACTTTGTGAACTTCATAATGTAACGTTTTAAATGAATGAACTATTTACATTGGAGAAATTAAATAGCTCATCCATTTACAAATTTACCTGAAGAAGTCCACAAAAGTGCATGAAACGTTGTATTTATATTAATTAAATAGTAATTAATTTTATTTCACATTCGCGCAAGATGGCGGCCGCTTTGTTTACTTTTTGATACGTCCAAACTAGTATTTTTGCCCAGAAATATATTGGAATACAAACTTAAGAAAATACGTAGGTAAAATTTGAATCCTTATAATTTGATAAATTTCTAATATTATTACAACATATTTTAGCACATCAGGATTAATTTGTCAAGTTGTTTAATACAAAGTTTTGAGGTTAGAGGTTACTTTTTTAATGTTGACTACACGTCATGTAAACGGCGAGTGGTGACGTCACAGATGCCTCAGTAATTAGGAGTTGGGAATAGAAAAAGTCTTATTTTTTACGCGAGTTATAATCACCATGAGTTACTATCTACAAATGGCAAAAAAAAACCAGCGCAGTTCATTTTCTTGTATATCTCCGTTAAATATTAATGTCGAAAAAGATAAGTATTTAAAGATCAATTCACATTTTATAGGTTTATTATTTACGTTATCATCTCGTCTACAACATAATCCAGTTCAAGTATTGTCTTGCAGGAGACAGAAATAGAGTACAGTTGAGGCAAACTCCTCGCTAAATTTAAAACAGGAAATTTCGAAATGAGACATTTAAGGTTCCATAAACGGAGAATATTCAGGTGAAAAAGAGGAAAATATTTCGAGTTGAAGCCTGTATGAGTATAAATAGAAACAAACGCTCCCACCAGAAACAAATTAGCCACTGTTATAAATTATTTTGGAGCTTCGCCAGCGACGCGAGGCTCCAGCGTACATTTTACTGAAATTTATCTCGTTAATGTCTCAGAGAATCTGCTTTTCGAATAACTTTCACGTTATCTGACTGAGTCTAACTTGGAAAACGTTTCCACTTACCGTGAGCCAAAAATATAATAGTTCTATATAATTACAGTCATCATTTTAATGTATTAATTAAATTTTATACTTATAACACTCAATATTCAGTGTACAGTTGATGAAGTTCTAATGAAAGGTAGTGTGATTATATTTTTACAAATGCCTTATTAATTATTTCTGGCTAATGACCAATTTTATCTATTGCCTAATTATATTCTATTGACTGTTTACTTCCTAAATCTCACGAAATATATCCCGGAAATGCTACTGGTTAGTTGGGAGGACACTAATAATTTCTGAATTGCAAATGATCTGACATTCTTGAAATTATCATATAAATATTAATCGCTAAATAAGTCGGAATAGAATATTTCATAATGTAGTAGAGTATTTGAACTCAGTTGTCATAATTTAAAAATTTAACTATTTATATATATTAAACATTTATTTAAATTTTAATTACTTTAATAGTTAATATTTTCTCGGAATTAACTACTTTTACAGGCTCAATAAATTTATTTATTATTTATAACTTATTGCACTTAATACTAGTATTTTCCACAAACTATTATATATTATACAACAGCCATGACAAATTAATAAGGTTTCTGTAATTTTAAAATTGTGATTTTATTTTGCTTCAAAATTTTTTTAAGTTCCTGAAACTGTTTCAAATACAGAAACGAAAACATGTTGTCTTTAAATTAAATAATATACAGGATATTTAAACTTTTTAAAAGTAAGAAAGACTGTTTCTTGTTTTATTTTAATTAATGAAAACCCGTTATTAGATAATTTTTCGGTTATAAATATTAATGGCCAAATAAGTTCAGAGTAAAATATTTAATGAAGAAAAACATCTTCTTCACAGACAAACACGACGACGTACTCACATTATGTCGTTTTCATGTATTAATTAAGAATGCATGAAGCCGAGGAAAAATTCGTTTCCTTATGAAGAAGTTGTAATTTATTTATCAAATATTTTATTCTGAATTTATCTATTAATGTTTATAAGACAAAAAATAACTGTTAATCCCTTCAGGTGTTAATTCATGGATGTATCTGAGAAATGACTCTCAATGAATACCTGAAGAGATCCTAATGCATGAACGAAAAATTATGTTTGTGAAACATGTGTAATTTCTTTAATAAATATTTTATTCTGATTTATGTTTTTTTGTGGAAGGGAGAAGGGGCGGGAGAAACAAGCCATATGAGGGTGATTTGGCTATTAATATTTATATTAAGTTCTACGGTACGTGTTTCGTGAGGGAAAAGTTTTGGAGAAATGTGAAAAAGCGACACGCGATAAATATGGAAGAATTGAAGAGTGCGTGACACGAAAGAAGAAATAACGTCCATCGATTTATGAATCTGGGTCAGTTTATTGAGTTTGGTGGAGTCGAGGGGGGGAAATATCAAGTCTGCTGGGGTACGAGTGCGTTTTGAATATCGTAAATAACGGACTTCAACAAAATTTGATTCCTTTTCCACTATTCACGAGAATAATGAACACGGCTGAGAACATTCGTGAACTAAAAAATATTGGAGGGTCTGATAAGACTGTATTTATGTCTCTACTTATTCTATTTATGTATGTGCAGACAAATTACTCACACTACTGCTCTTGTGCATAAAGACATTCTCCTCAGAACGTGGATTCCCCTTTATCATGTACAGGTCATTCTCGAAGGTTCTCGTTGTAGCGCGGCAACGAAAACTCTGGCAACTGTCATTGTTGACGCTATCCTTTCGGCTCCTAAAACAACGTCAACGACAGAGCGACGAATACAACTCGTTGCATTATATTGTAAATGATGGTGGGAATATTATTTAATGAATTTAATAATTGGGTTTAAATATATACGTTTATTAATTGTAAACACAATAATTTTAATATGGGTAGTGCGTGTATATATGATGTACAAAAATAATTAATTAAAATGGGATTGTATTAAAGATCTCAGGGTATTAATGGTTTGGGTGACCACGTGTAGCAGATCTGTTCGTTGACGAACCTGAGTTGTTTTCATAGGCGTCTCGCTGTAATTTCCGTGTTGTGGAACTTGAAGCGGCCGGTCGACAATAGCTGCTGCCAAATTGAGGAAACACCGCTTTTTCCTCTTTCTTCCCTTGTTGTTAAGACCTTTCTTCCCTGCTTCCTGGACTGATCAAAGCATGGTCCACCTCTCCGCTACCACCTCACAAAATCTGTCTCCACCACTCTCCTTCAATATCCTCTCGTCATCCCTTGCAAAAATCTGTTCGAAATTTTCTCCGCTAGCCTCTTTAAAATCTTGTCCCCACTTATCCGACACCTATCACTAAGGTGTCAGGGATGGATATTCTCCAATCATATCCCTTGTTTCATTTGGGGAACACACGCCACCCGGTCACCAAATTCCCAGGCAGATTAAGACATTCCGAAACGGCGACGAGGTGTCCGAGCTTTATGGTCCAGGTGTCAGCCGCAGTCCCTTTGTTATCATTCCGAGCAGCCAAGACGGCGCGCGGAAAAATCCATTCTTCCTGGCAAGCGACTTGCTCATGCCGGAATATTTGGTATTTAAGTTCCCGTAAATTATAATAAAAATTTGGACGCGGGTTCTACTGCGCTACAATATAATAGTCTAGTAAAAGGGGAAGGAAAATCTTCAAATATCTGAGTCCTTTCAGAATGGACGGACGTTTCTAACAGAATGTAGGATATAGCTTTTACTGTTCTGAACATCAGGCTTTCTATACCTCTTACACAATGGGAAAAACAACAACAAATAATAGTCCTCTTAATGCTAATACACCATTTTCAGAATTAAAATTAAATTAAAGACGGTCCCTCAGGAGCGTCTGAGACGAGGATAAATGAAGATTAATGACACCGACTGGTATTGCGGAAATACGCTGCAGGAGAAGCTAAAGTGAAAGGAGAAATGGGGCGAGTGTCTCCTGTCGGATGCCTGGCTTCGGAATAAAATGTTAAAGAGACGGGAAACTGTTGACATCTTTATATTTAGCTTTGAGCGTTTGTTATTAATAGTTCAACTCGTGTAGGGAAGGAAGAGCTAGGAAGTAGGCCAATAGAGTGGGTCGACTGTCGAGTCCGATTGTAAACTGCTCAATTGGCCAGTTCCCGAAGGCCCTCTGGAGGTCGCCTCGTCCACGTGTGGGCAGAAGCAGAATGTAGGCAGAAACCTACACGTGGGATGGAAAATTTCCTGTGCATAAATACTCTTTCCCACTGCGAAGGCCAGGCTTCCGTCCGTGTCCAACCATTTGTCTAAATAATTTCGATTGACGTCTGAGCTCTGTAGGTTGGATATTTCTTATTTTGGGTCTAGAGTATGGTGAAGGTTGTTAGGAATCATATTGAAGACAGTTTAAATCGAGGGGTTGTGCGAAAAAGCAAACAACACCAGACGTTCCAAAGCCGAACGAACGTTTTTCCCAATGAGAAACTACTGAGTGGGAGATATAAGTAGTTAGAAAAGCATCGTGACGCACAGTTCATATTGAGGGGTTGCCCTAAACGCAAACAACACCAGACGTTCCAAGGGGTTAGTGTTGGGGGAAAGCTGTGAAGGTTTACCAAAGCCGAACGAACGTTTTTCCCAATGAGATCCTACTGACCACACCAGAAAATACTGAATCAAACCCGAATTGGAGGTATAAGGATGTAGAAAAAGTCTGGAAGAAAAGCACTGTGACGGACAGAAATATGCCACTATGTGGGCGATATTATATGAGAGCAAAGTCCTTTTCAGTCCACTCGATGGTATTATGAGACAAAACTCTGTCAGCCCAAGTTTGTGGGAATCTTTTATAATTTTTTTTCTCAAAACGTCAGTAATTTCCCCCCTCTTTTTATACGATCTTCTTTTAGAACGAGCTCTACTTTTCTTTCTCACTCTGTTGTTATTTATCCACGTTTCCAGTCTTCTATTTTACATGTAACATCATAAAAAAAATTTCGTCGCATTAACAAGTCGGACGTACTATGAGAACGGTCGGTAATTAAATCCCAGCTCAGTAATCTGCGGAAAAGGGAAAAAAGAAAAGTGAGAACAAAGACCTCCCCAGGGGGCTTGTGCTTGCTTGCTTTGTCTTCCGCTGCAAAAATGTGGGATCCTACTTATACAAACGGAGTTGATGTTGTCTCTGACGTAACAATTATTCTCATACTCGCTACCTGAAGGCTCCGCTTAATTTACGGTTATATCCGGTCCATTAAAGTGCTACACGAGGTACAGTACTTCCTATTTATTTATTTTTTTTAAAAAAAGTTTATTTCTGCTTAGGTCTGCCCTAGCAGGAAATACATCACTAGTCTCAATTCTTTTTTATTATGTAGGCACAGTGCATTTATATTTTTTTTTGCACGAAAATCCCTCTATGTTGTGAATTTATAATGTAAATAACTAATTCTAAGTGTATATAAATATTATTACTATGACATGTGGCAAATACTCTTGCCTTAGCACATCCAGTTTCACTCCTGTGCACGTAGGAATTAAACACTCCTTTATTTTATAAACATTTAAACTAAATTATATATATAATGGGTTTTAGAGTTCATTATACACACGTAAAAGTATCATTTTAGGGAATGTATTTAACATTACAAATAATCTCATCGTAACTTTCCATTTCATCTCTTTCCTTATGTATTTTTATTAGTTTTCTTTTCATTTCGTCTCTTTACCTATGCATTTTTATTAGTTTTCTTTTTGTAATTTTTAATGTGCCTAGTATACAATTTTTTATACCTCTCATTATATATTTTTCCCAGTAATAAATTTCATGATTACCCATACAGTGACAGCTTTGACATGCCTAATTCCCTCATTTCAGGACTTATGTTATAAACTATTAAATCTAAATAACAAACATTTATTCAAAACTGGGTCTTAGAGTTTGTACTTAAAAAAATATTAATCAATGTATCGATTAGACAGTCCATTTAAATGCATCCTTGCTAGGTTTTTAAAGCAATGCTATTTTTAATATATTCATTTTTCATTTATTGCCCCTAAAAAGTTTTAACAAAGTTGTAGGGCATTGTTTAACTCTTAAATTTAATTTACATGTCTACAAAATAATGGAAGGTGTAATTCCTAGGTGCACAGGAGTGAAACTGGAAGTGCTAAGACACGAGTATTTGCCACATGGCATAGTAATAATATTTATGTACACTTAGAATTAGTTATTTGCATTATAATTTCATAACTTAGATGCATTTTACCATAGGTATACAGGTTCTTACTTATAAACTTGCTTAGCCACACAATTTGTAAAATCAGGGATTTGAGGGCCATTAAATGAATACTGTATTAGATTTTCCGCTCTGATGAGGAAAGCCAGTGACGGGTAATTACTCTCATCCATGACCATTAAATATAAATAGAGTTTTGTATGGTGCATTCTGAAAGCACCGTACAATTTCTGTTTTCACAAGTTCCTGATTTATTGAAAGATCAAAGTTCCTGGATGTATGGATATGTAATGCAATTTTTCAATTTCATTGCTAAGCTGCCGGTTAGTCAGGTGAAACACCTGCTGTCAAACGGTTTTGGAAAATATTTGCAGAGGTTTTGCTAATTCGTGGCCGAAAAAGGGCGTACATGCCCAAGCGGTCGTTAATTCAGCCTTGACGGGAACGAATTTAGGCCCCTGGATCACCTAGAAGGCGTAGAGCAGTGACGAATCCGTTTTATAATCTGGAAAATTTCAATTAACGGCAGACGTTAAGACATAGTCTCTGAAAATCCAACGCAATTGGTCCATTTTTGAGCGGACGTGAGAGACGGAGAATCAGAAGGATGTGTGATAAAAGTGCTTATTGGCGTGAATCGGATCTCTAGAAATTCACATCATCAGTCTGTAGCGAGTTGGATTTGAGAGTTGTGCGTCACTTCAGCGGGAACTGCTGACGAAAGATCCTTCCTTTTCCCTTCAGGGCTCTCTCCTTCTCTCTCACTCACTGTCCCTTCAAATATCTTGCATCTGGTTTTTCCTCTCTTTTCCTATTAAAATAAGACCAAGAGCGTCGGGTTTTTCAGACACCACTTAAAACGTCTGTCATTCATTGCAATTTTGTAGATTGTAAAATAAAATACCCATTTCTCTCCTGAGACTGCTATATTCAAGATGATCTGGTAACTGAAAGTGTAATTCCTATCAAGTCTGAGTTTAGTCTACAATTGGGCGTTAGCCTGGTGGGAGATACATAATAAAGTTACTTACACATACTCTAATAATAACCATTATCCTTTAAAATCCCCTGAAAAAAAACTCCAGAAACTCTACAAGAATTATATCAACTTAACACTTCACTTCACTTTGCCTTTAAAATTTAAATTCGACTATTCATTTATTTTATTGAGAATAACCACTTCTCTTCAGTTATTGAAAGCTTGGACTCATACTCCTTTTGTGGGCTACGAATTCGCTGCACGTCCTTTTTAACTAGTACTAACAGTATTATTTATTTTTAAAAAATACAGGTGGTGTTATTAAAAACTATTATGCATATAACATGAGGAAGGCCAAGAAACAGATGGAGAGGCGACCTCTGAAAAGATTTTAAGGGGATGAAAGTCAAAAACTGGACGAGACTGGTTAAAGACAGGAAAAGATGGACGGCTTGTTTTAGAGCAAGTCAAAATATTTAAGAAGAAGAAGATGCATATAACATGAATACATGTATTAGCGAATAACACAGTTGTTGTTCCTTACTAGATCAGTCTGATCTGGTTTATTTCTCCGTTACATCTCCAGAATAAGCCTCTGCGAAATTCAGCAAAACCGTCTGATCACTGTTGAAGGATAACACCATCCTGTCAGGACGCAAAATGTAAAATTGCTTTATACTCTTTATTAAATTGTTTTATCTACCTTTAGTCTTCCTTACAATATCAATTCTAAATTAGTACCGAACCTTTCCCTTAATCAGGACTGTGATAAAAGCAACCGGAATACTGAAACTTTACGGTTCTTACAGAATTAAACATATCAAATCCTATGTATATATATTATTTTTCAAAGCCATCGAAACAATTTGATGATTCTCTTCTGCCATACGTAAATCGTGTAACCCACCATTCAACATCGCCGATGATCTTCGTTATGATTGACGGCCATCAACAGGTGTTTAATTTCTAGGTGCTGTATCATCGGAATACATTTCACGGATGTCAGCCAATAAAGTTGAACTATCTTCTAAAAATTATGAATTTCTTTGGATAGTTAAAAATTCATGTTATTTTACAGAAACATTTTTTTATTTACAAAATTCGTTTAAATTTACAAGTTTAACGTATATAATGAGCATAGGGTGTAAAATTTTGTTACTAATCTTGAGGACTATTTGTTTAGAAATAAATATTTCTGAATGATCGATAAGTGGAACCTGCAGTTTTCGGACTGTCGCATTGCGGATCTCCAACGAAAACTTTATAGTTCAGTCTCGACGGGCATAAAAAAAATATATTCTGTCGATCCTCGACGGAAGTTCTCAGTTGAAACAGGAGGATTCAACGCAATTCAAACCGACATCTCTCTATTTTTTACTTTCTCAGTATCTTTGGTCAAGATGGGATAAAATTCTAATAATAATATACTTTTCATCTCAAGGGATGATAGTCAGCTTCAGGAAAAAGTTTAATTAATTATTAATAAAAATGGAGTTTAATCATTAGTGTTGGGGCTGGAACATGAAAAAAAAATCAAGTATTGAAAATTAATTGATTATATACTCGATAACAATCTGCCCTAAGTCATTATACGATCTCTAAAATCAGGGAATGGTTGTCAACTAATTAGTTAATTCGATATTTTCTGCTCTTAGTGGAAACCTCGGGGTTTTCTTGGAACCTTTCACGTCTGACTAATATCAATTCTTAATTGGAAAATACCGTATAATTTGTTAAAAAAAATAATTCTACCCCCTTTCTAATTTATAAGCTTAGAATTCGGAGAGGATGAACTCGGAATCTTTATAACCTTTTCTGAAGAATATGGGCAGACTTCGAAGATAATTTACCAATTTATAAGTCATAAATAAATTTATAAACTTAACCTGACTTTTATTAATAAATAAAAATGTATCAGGTCTAAAAGTCAGATTTTATTAATATTTACATTTACTGCAAAGCGTTTCTTCTCCGATTTTCGGAGACCTCTTCAGGTACGTAACTTTTGTGATGTGTCTGGAAGACTTCGTTTTCTCTCATTTCGGCTGCGAAAGTAATTTTATTTATTTTGTACAGATGCTTTATATAAATTAAAGTCATATTTCGTTAATTCTGCAAGTTACCGTGTTATACTAAAAGGAAGCATGATGCCTGTTGGGAAGATTTTAAAATACCAAAGAGGGAGAATTCAAAATATAAGTAAAATTGTCAACAAAAAAAAAGTGAAATTGGAAATATAGGGATACACTGTGCGAATTGTCTTAATTTATTAAATAAATTGTGAAAATTAATATATATTGTCATTATTAAATTGTTTTTAGTTATGATAATGTTGGTACGGTTTGTGTTAGTTATGTTTAGTTGGTATAGATTTTAGTATGTGTTGTGTGTAAAGTGTTGAATGTTACGAAATGAAAATTGGGCGAGTTCGCAGATGAGGTCAGTAAATCTAAAAATGATATAAGTAGTTTTTTAAAGAGTCGAAACAATTTAAGAAGGTAAATTAAAATTGTAATATGTATTAACATGTATTCAAAAAAATTAAAAATTATATATTTGTCAACAGCTGATGATGACAGTAGTCGAAGGCTCCTGTCAATAATTTTTAAATAAAGTGACAACTAACAAAGTGGTGCTGTGTTTATTTAATCAGTTATTGTCTTTTGTGCTGACTCAAATTTATTTTAAAATCGGCCTCATTCATACTGAAACTTTAAGTGGGAGGTGAAGCTTATATGGTCTTTTTTTGGGAGGGGAGGGGATGGGTTACCAGTGAAAAGAAACCTAAAGGGAACAATAACAAGACATCTGACCAGGTTGTAATGGAAGCAGAGGAGTAGAATACATCTTTTATACAACAGGTGAACTTTTTTTGGTCGATATAATTCAAACCTTTTTGATGAATAAAATGTCTGGATTCATGGAAAGTCTGTTTAGTTGGTGAGCTAGTAGTAAACTTATTATTTCCTGAAGCAAATTCAGTGCTAAATATTCCTGTATCAGAGCTACCGCGCCCATTCTGGCTTGTAATAATTGAGTGGCGTATGAATAGCGCTAATTTACTGTCCGTCCCACTCACGAGGTCACGCTAATTACGCTTAAACGAAGCGTGGAAAAATGTGTTGCGTCCGCTTTTCCAGCGTGAAGGCCGAAACATATCTTATCTGTCGCCTCAGTTTGTTTCCCCGAGCTAATTGTAAATGCAATTCTGTGTTGGAACTCGACCAATACTGATTTAATCGACGTTGCCAAACGCATTCACTAGTAAATCAACTAAATGCAATTGTCGATCGATATTCCAGTTTATGGATTAATCGTCCTGTGAGGAAACGTATGAGACAATGCTGCTCTGTAAATATTTTATTTTGATAAATGTGGGATTTATACAACCATGGTTGTGTAACTTATAATTAATTTCATTTACATTTTACATAACTAGAATGTGTAGGTAGTAGTTTTTGTGGTTAAAAGAGAAGACATTACTGTGCCAATAATATGGGAATCAAAGCACTACAGACGTTGATCTCAGACCGCGAACTGAATTATTTTTAATCTTCATTTAGAGTCGCATCAACTACTACGGCCATTAGCGATTACGACAGGGGAACTTGTTTTCTTCAAAGTTTGAAACACACACGCACAACATCCATGCCCATGCCAGGATTCAAATCGTGATCCCTGGATCTGGGAACTCTAAAATGTAAGAATATTTTCTTTGGCCAAAATAAGAATCGTGAAGGGGAAATCACAGTTTTAGTGGTTGTTAAAGATTGAGGAGTGAGTTAGTTGGGAAGTGATGGAGTGGTAGAGCGGTCGTTGGAGAGTGGCTGCTGATCGGATGGAATTACCAGGGTAATCGCGTTCATCAGACTAAAAAAGGGCAGCGGTTGAAGCCAATTATAGAAGCTGCTCCTTCAATATCTTCAAATGTTCCTTGGTTAGTAAAGTACAAATGAACAATAAAACCATCAATGCCGTTTACTGAAAGCCACAGTAGCAATTCAAGTATTGTTCAGAACATAAAGACCAATGTGTTTAAACCCACCATCCCCTGAGAGACAGAATCATTATGCTATCAATTTAAAATTATAAAGTAATTTCATTTTCCAATATGTATAATTCATTTTAAAAGAGCAGAGAGGTAAGTTATCTTTTATTTCATTAGTTGTTTTCTTGCGTTAAATATAATTTTAAAATTATTAACTCTCTTATTATTTATTCTACCTGGTCATTTAAATTAACGAAAATTGAATACCATTAAAACATTACACTTTAAATATTCTCGATTCATTGTCAATTAAGGGACTGCCTGTTCAGCGAAAAACACCCCAAAAGCTACCTGAATGTAGGCGGTAAAGTGCCAAAAGTATTCTATATATTCATCAAAACCACAGTGGGCTTCACTAACAAGTATTATTTACAAATACGTATTATGGACCAAGATATTTGATCCAACTAATACCTTGATTATAAGATGTAAATTACTTGTAAATTATTATATTTTCTTTATCAGAGCAGACCTTTTTTTTCATGCCGTTCATAAATTAAAATAATGTAACTACACACTGCCCTATTTATTTTTGAAAATTAAAATAATTATCCAAGCTAAAAAGATTACAATATAAATGTATATATAAAAAATAAAATTAATTATAAATATTAGTTTTATTATAACTTGTTATTGCCAATTTAAATAGCGTTTATTGTAACGTAGTGACCCTGCTAATTCTTATTTTGCCTGAAGTACATCACTTACTTCATTGGTACGTTGTATAAAAATATTATATGTTGTTGGTTTCATGATTCTGGCCCAGAGAATTGAAATAAAATTTATTTATTGTTGACCTTTAAATCCACTCAGTTTATGGACTTATCTGGCTGTAGAGAATTTTTTTTTTCTTCTTTTGAACGTGGATGTATTTAATGTGTGGTAGAGGGGTTCCCGACAGCATCTGGTGCTTATCAACAGCTGCCTGGCCGTTGTCTGCACCTGGCAGAACTTGGTACCGGCTCCAGCCCATTATTCATTATTAGTCCGTGGCCCACGTAAACTCGGAAATAATCTAAGCAAACGCCAACCTGGCGTGCCAATAGTTTACACTGATGCTAAGTAACAATAATAATAATCATATTCCGTAGATCCTGTAAAGAAGCTAAGCTTCAAGGATGTGGAATGGGTCAGGGCTGTGTACATTTATTACATTATTTTATTGTATAAAAGATAAATATACTTATAACAAATTTTTGTATTATAAACTATTATAAACTAATTAATTAATTACTCTTCTCCGATTCTTCTATAAATTCCTTTATTGAATAGAAGGAGTGGCTAAGCAAAAAATGAGCGTAATTCAGTCTTAAATTTACCTTGATTAACGGGGGACAACTGTTTAATTCTGTGCTGTCTGCAGTCACGTGTTGAAGATGGATAATGCACACCTTCCTTCCTTTCTGTGCAATTGACAATGTTTTACATTTTTTATGCAGATTATTTTTGTTCCTTGTATTGAAGGGATGAATATCAGAATTATTATTCAAAAATAAGTGCCTCCTATTTGTGATTACAAATAACATCAATGAATAAATGTATTGGCACGTTAAAGTGAAAAATGCCTAACTTTTTGAACAGAGTTCTGCAAGAAGGAAACCTGCCTCACATATTGCTCTAATAACACGTTTTTGACTAATAAAAATCTTATCTATGCCTACTGAGTTGCCCCAAAATATAATACCATATGATAAAACAGAATGAAAATATGCAAAGTATACTAATTTTCTTGTTTTTAAATCACTGAAGGTGTGAAGGACATTGCATCACATGTAGCTGTAGCTGAGTTTCTTAAGTAATTGATTAATCTGATCATCAGTCCAATTTAATTTATTATTTACTAAGAGACCTAAGAATTTAACAGAGGAAGTTTCATTTACATTTTTGCTGTCGTATTTAAGTGTTATTATAGATTGTAAAGTTGTGTTGAGTGTGTAAGTGAAATTTCATGATATGTGTTTTGTCACAGTTATTTGTTGGTCCGTCGTTCGCATTAAACCATGTTAGCAGCAGGTTAGTTAAATTATTGTTACTTTCCTAAGCTTCTAGTGTGTCTTTGTTACATTTTACTATTACACTAGTATCATCTGCAAAGAGGATAGCTTTAGAAGTTGAATCTATGGTATTAGGAAGATCATTTATATATATAAGGAATATGAAAGGAACACACAAAATTCCAACACGTCGGTGTATAATGATATTGAGCAAAGTTGTCAAAAATAGCACTCGTGAAGAAAATGAATAAATAAATTTCAAATAAAAAGTTAAACCCGGTGATCTAAAGATCATCTGGATTTTATAAGGAAGCTGAATTCGTTTACTTTAAATTGATCAAGTATTTATTTTTAAAAAAATTAAAGTTTTCGACTCATTTTTAATGAGTAAGGCATAAACGGAATACTTTGGATTTTCATTCATATTTATGTTTATTATTATCATAATTTATCTCATTTTCCACGTTGCCCTACAATACATAACTTTTTACGGTCGTCTTTCTCAGTTCGACTCAACCCTTGCCCTACGACAAGTGGGACACTGATTCAGGATCAGTTACCGACCAAACATCGAAATATAGAGAAGGAGATGGGAGAGAACTTGGGGGAGTTCTGGAAAGTTCATCAAGGCTGACATACAGCTACCCGGTTTTCCAATTTCCCTCATCCAGGTGTTTTAAATTAAGAGTTATAGGACAATCAAGAGCTTAGAGAGTCAGTTGATGTATCAGTATTCATGTCCGAGGTAATAATTTAAATGTATATCTATGATAGAAATAGAGATAATAACGTCTCATATAGATGGACACAAAAAACAATTATCAGTAGAAAGCCAGACAGAGAGACACGGGGATGACTCCTCACGCTCAATTCAGAACATTTATAGGGTTTACGTAAGTTTTAGAACCAAGGTCGCCGATTTTTTCAAATGTATTGAAGAACTTACAATTTTTTCGAGGTAATTTACCTGCTTTTTTAAATTCCGTTTTTATAGTCGCACCAACAACGAGACCATTAGCGACTTGTTAGTTAGGTATCTGATTTTACTGAGTCAGGGTACTTGAAAATACTCACAACCACCCAGGCCCTTGCCAAGAATGGAACCCGGCACCTCTGTGGTGACCGGCCACTTTTTTGCTCATTTTATTTAGTTATTACACTCGTGTAAGCCATTCCTGTAGTAGGCTGCCCGAGGAACCTCACACTTACTTGCAGACAGGTTCTTAAAAATTTAACTTGTCCGCATTGCCCTGCGGTGGATTATTGACGTCTGTCAATTGCGTAATGGTGTGAACGGTGTCTGTCAGCTACATTACGAAATAGCCTCAGTCCACGTTTATTAAAATAGCAGGTCAAGGATGAGGATAATTTTCCTTGTCATAATTTGAATTTTCGAAGTGCTACACTTGGAGCCTAATTAATTATAAATGTGGCTGGAGAAGACCGCCATCTTGTCTACCTATTTGTTGCGAGAAATGTAACCCCTTATTTTTATCCTTTTATTGCTAACCACTATCGTATCATGCCAAAAAAAACAGTGGTGGACTCAATATGTATATATAATAAATATAAATGGACTAATATTTTGGACAGTGTAAAAGTATGTTTGTGCTATTAATAATAGTAAAATAAAATATTTTACATGACAGGCAAGTAATTAAATTATATGAATGTATTAAAGTACGAGGTCTTTCCCGGTGAATGGCATGTATAAATTCCTCTCGAGTTTCCAACCGGGTCAAAGATTTAAACAGTGACGTTTCGATGGCTTGCTCTGCCATCATCTTCAGTCTGAAGCCATCGAAACGTCACTGTTTAAATCTTTGACCCGGTTGGAAACTCGAGAGGAATTTATACATATATGAATGTATATATTATATATATATATATATATAATAGCCCTGAGTAACGCTCTTCGTGAAACGCTCGGCAAAGCACGGAAACGCCCGGCTTTAGCCTCGTCAAAGAAAACCACGTTTCCGAGTGTACACTTCAAACCAGTTTTCCATAATAGCAATTACGTTATTTTACTTATATAACCTTAACAAATCGAAGAAGACGCATGGTTACGGCATAAAGTACCTTTTGGGCCATCGGAATAAATATGAACTGTTTGCTTCAATTAAATCTAGCAGTTTTAATTCAATAGATTCTAAACGTATTTTAAATGGAGGATCCCGTAGGATGAAAGCAGCCTGCTTCTGAGTTCTATACCCGGAATTGCACAAACCCTCTGCGAGTTACACTGAGTTCTAAGCTTTCCTTTGAACCATTCATCAAGAGATTACTGTCGAATGAAATACTGTAGCGGGCTAATGTAAATTAATTCCCCGGGCATCGCCGGGCAACCAGCTAGTATAAAATAACAGGAACGATAAGCTGTAACTTTGCCTTACATCATCTCTACCATCAGATTTTTTTACTCCTGTCACTTTGTTTTCACAAAGCTGATGTTTTCTAACCTCGTACTGCATCTTTTTGTGGCTAAAATGGCTTTCGTTATTAAATAACGTAGTGAATGTCTTTGGTTTACTGCGTAGCTGCGGAATATTTATAGGAGTTGAGATAGTGTCATTTCAGTCACTGTAGTCCGTCACAGGATCCCGTGATCATAGTATTTTACTCTGAGTGTGTCACACTTCCTCATAACAACGTGGTCCGTGATTTCTCAGACGCCTTTAGCCCTCTCTCTCTCTCTATATATATATATTTTTTTTCTTTTTGCCAAGTTTCTTCGAGCAACGTAACGGCAGTTATATAAGGCAAACCATTTCATTTAAAGGCAATGTTTGTTTCCGTAAAAGGAGTCAATGGGAGGGAAAAGAAAGGAGAGTACGCGACGGGGAGAAACCAGTTTTAAAGCGCCGCCTGCGGTTCGGACATATATAGCGGTGATGTCAGAAACCTTGCTCCGTAGGCCGTGCTCGCTCACTCGGCCGCCATTTTAGGTCGCGATGCACGTTCTTCCACGCCCAGGAACAGCCAGCGCCTACTCGCGAGCCATGCACCACGGCAGAATACACGTGAATACACTGACAAGTTAAATTTCCAAAAATTAGTCAAATATATTTCTCCAAGTACGGGTTATTTAAAGAACACACGCACTGCTTTAAGGAAACCTGTTTCTCAATCAAGTCCGGATGTCAGTCAAGCTTTCTAAAGTGCGTTGCAAAAAGGGCTGGTCGATGTTGAAATAGAATAAAACACGCTGTGCGAGAGATGTTAACTAAATAATTTCAGAAGAAAGACTAGAATGGAAAAATGTCAACCGGACCAGGGACTCGAACTCAGGACCTCCCCGATATCCAGCCGGGCGGGCGCTCTACCACCTGAGCTACTCCGAGTCGACGTCCAAGGACCGATTCAGCATCTCTCCATTCACGTTAAACCTAAGCTAGGCTCAACCTACCAATTCACTAATCACACTCTCCACACCCTAATTACAGAAAATACGTGAAGAATTGACATTGCGTAAATTGATCACAGGTGAATTGAATTATAAGATAAGATAAGATAAGATTTATTGGATCCATTAATCCTCTATTGAGGAAATAGGACAAGTCAAAGAATATGTTACATATCACACTAAGAGTACGAATATAAGAAACAAAATATGGATACAACATATGAGTAAAGAAAATTATGTATACAATGATAAATAAAGGAAAACAAAGCAGAGCAAACAAAATATGAATACAACAACATATCAAGAATATGAGTACACAAAACAGTAAGAGAGATAGTAAAAGAAACTATGTATACAATTCTAGTCTAAGGAAGTGGAAATGCTTCAAATGAAGCTCAGTAAAGCATATAGCTAAGTTCTTCAAGGAATTTATTAAATTTTGTCAAAAGACTGATTTTTAATCTATTATGATAATAATTTTTCCTTATTTTAATCTTCTTCTTCCAATAGCTCAACAGCTCTCTTGAGGGCCTAGGCCTACCGAGGCGGCTGCGGACTGTCATCTGGAGTGACACATTCCGAATTTGGTGGGGGGTGTTTCAATCCACCATCAGCCTTAATCCCAGTCCTCGCGACCATGACGACACAAACATCCAAGCCCATGCCAGGATTCGAACCTGGGACCCCTGAGTTGTGAGGCAGCAACTAGAGGCTCTTATTTTCGTACCTGTGAGGTGTGAAAGAATGTATTTATTTTTCAGATGGTTGGAAAGTCTCCCAGCAGGAGTGAGGGAAGCAGGTACCTGCTCGCAGCTTTACTAACGGTACTCGACCCACCTGTGTGACCGATGCTCATTTCCCATATCCCCTGTAAGTATTGAGGGACAACGTTGATTTTGTTAAATTTATAATTTACTTGTTCCGAGGCTCTACGTGAAGAAACCCCAAATTAAATTTTATAAGGTGATGGCAGTCCATACAATGTTGTATGGGTCAAAAACGCCGGGTAACAAATGAAAAAGAGCACAAAGCAAAATGGAGGCTGCTGAAATGAAATTTCTTAGAGCAGTGAAAGGATGTACAAGGATAGATAAATAATTAAGGAGTAACAGAGGATGACAAGTAAGTTAAGAGAGCATGTATTGTGAATGCCTACTAGACACATGTTTCCAAAACAGTCATTGGAATATAAGCCATTGGGTAAAAGGAGTGTTGGAAGATCAAGGATGAGATAGTGACATGGAAGCCGGAAGAGGCTAAAAGCCTAATCCTCGGAAAGCAGAAGAACAAGAATTGGTGGCTGGACAACTTTATAGTCTTTGTAAAAAAAAAGCAAAGTAAAGAGGTGAAATAACAAAACAAGAGAAGGTAATGCAAGCTGAGGAAATGAGACGTTCTTCCAACGGTAAAAAAATGTATACCGGGTGTTTCAAAAATGACTTAACAACTTTGAAAAATCATACTAATTTATTATTTTAACTTACAGACATGGTCTTAGTGTCATTCTACAGCAAAATATATCAAGTTTTGACTTACGTAGTACGATTGTACAGAATCACCATGTCTGTAAGTTAAAAGAATAAATTAATATGCTTTTTCAAAGTTGATACACGCTGTATTTCGGGCTTCAAATCATAACTCCTCATTCCAGCCACGTTTATAGACGGATTGCCAATTTTAAATGATGCCTTCATGTAATGAAACGAGCTTTCGCCTCAATTACTATTATTATTTAATCATATTCCATTGATCCCATAGAGAAGCAGAACTTCAAAAATGAGGAACAGGTCATAAGATTCTACATAAGTCGTTATGGTTATTTAATTATTACTATGTTACTATTTGCATTCATATGATTATGTTTAACTCAGAATAAATCATGCTTAAAGATATACAATTTGTACCTGATACATAATATTGATAAATATTGCTTATACGTTATGCAAAGAAATAAGTTTCTATGTTAAGGCTATATTAATGTATATTTAACTCCATTAATTCTCCAACAGAGTGGAAGGTTGAGTGGCTAAGCAAAGAGTTATTTCCTGTTTGATCTTGTTTGTATTATTTTTAATTGTATATTTAGGCTGGAAGTTTATTAAGTGTATTATGGTTAAAGACTTCCCTTCCTTGTCTAAATTAGTTTTAGATCTGGAATCAAAGCTATGCACACTTGAGTATCTAATGACATCAGTGATTAAATACATTGGCAAGTAAGGGTGAGTTTCTCATTTCTTTGGTGAAACCAGACACAATATTCTGACAACCTTTGACGATTAAAATCTTTGTCTTTCTCTGTAATACATTGCCCCCAGAATATTATAGCATTTTTCATTAAAGAGTGAAAGTATGGAAAATTATCCAATTTTCTTACGTTTGTATCACTGCCACTTGGCATAATTCTAAACAGAAAAAGGTTGATGAGCCCAGAATATTAGTTATGATCCTTCCAATTTAATTTATTTTCGCCAGATATACCTAAACATTTTGTGCATTCAACTTCAGTTATCTCACAATCTCTGAAGCCTAATTCTCAAAAATGATTTGGAACATGTATCTGTGTTAAATATATATATAAAAATGATTTAATTAGCCTCTTTGTCAGTATTTTTTATAATTTAAACATGAAATATTACGACGTTTCGTCTCTCATTTGAGACTTCTTCAGGTAAAAAATTAAGCCGAAGGAGTCATGGAGTGCGGTTCCATGTACAAGCTAAATTTTTACCCTGAAGAAGAGTCAAATGGGAGACGAAACGTCGTCGTAATGTTTCATGTTTAAATTATAAAAATACTGACAAAGAGGCTGATTCAACCATTTATTATGTATCTGTGTTGAGTTGAAAGGTCTGTAATATTGGCATACTCATCTGTACAGCAGAGGTCTCTGGATTTCGTTATAATTTATCGTCGCACCTGAGAGGAACGACACGTTGTGCTACTGTCCTTATTGTGTACTACGTTATAGTCATTAAGTTTTATTTTATTTCTGATGACTAATCGGGTTATTGAACTCATTTGTTAAACCAACACGGATTTGAATAAGTATTGCTTACATTCCACCGATTTTCGTGTGTTCAAATTTTTAGTCTTGTGAGCGTGAGTGAGGTAAGAGTTCCGATGCACCTGTGCGTGGGTGGCGTGTGCTTCCCCTCGCCCAACAAACTTTACGGCGCAGACAATATTGATTCCTTTGTAAGTTCATGGCCTGGCGGTGTTGTGTCCTTGAGGGTAGCTACCGTCCTTAGGTGAGGAACATTCAGGACTTCTCTCATCGTCACTCTTTACGTATGAAACTGGTGAGCACTCAGACTCATCCTCAGATACTTTCCCCGTTAATTCAATAATTTAGAACTATGTCTTTCCAGCTTCGATTGGACATGGGGAAACGAAGGCTTGTAGGAGAATGCTGAAAATCAGATGGGCGAATAGGATTGATCGGAAACACGGAGAAGTGAATTATTATCTCACTCAACTCTTGACCGGTCACGGCTGCTTCAGGGCTGCAGGACTTCTACATAGATAATTCACCTGCACGCCCCCTGAATGTGGAGTTAATGAGACACCAGAACACGTGTTTCTCAGTTGCTCGAGATTTTCATATGGGAGAGACGAGCATCAGAAAGCGATATTGGAACCTCAATAACACCAGATAATTTGGTAGCCAATATGCTGCTGCTGCTTTCACAACCTAATACCTGGAATAAAGTAAGCGCATATGATGCCTCTACAGTAATTCAAAGATTAAGAAATTACGAAAAAGAGAGAAATAATAATGTTTAAAGGAGACAGAGAGAGAGAGCTTGACGCTACGACTGCTTCCTGTGAAGTAATGTCTAACGACGGTCTCACAGGAAAATACACACAGTCATCGTTGGAAAGGAAGGGAGGTGTTTTTAGTAGTGGGTAGAATCAGTCCCACACTACTATCCAGTGCGGACCCTCAGATAGTGTCTTTAGAAGATTTTCACCTGCCCTCGCAAAAAAAAAGAAAAAGATGGGCGAATAGAAACACTAACGAGGAAGTTAAAAGCAGAATAGGGGAAGAACGAACGATATAGAGGACTTTGAAGGGATAGAATAAATAGGTCAGGTTTTAAGACATGAGGGTCTTGTAAAAATTAGCATTAGAGGGAAGAGAGCAGAAGAGAGAATCCAAGGATTTAATACGCTGAACAGATTAGTGATGATGTGGTAGTTAGGTGGGAATAAAAAGACTTGCGCAAGATATGTTAGCATGGAAGGTTGCATCAGACCAGTCTTAGGACTGAATATCACAACAACACCGGTTACATGAGGCAACATGAAGATGTAAGAAAGGGGACCAAACAGTGAACCACATTATAATATAAGAGTGACAATACGAAAGAAGTAGGAAATATTCTAATAAAGAAAATCGAAGCAGCGGGAGGTAAATGGCCAATTTCGAAGAATGGGATTCGTGACACGGAGTTTATACATTCAATAGGTTTTAATATAGATTAAAAATATATTACAAATAATAATAATAATAAAAATAAATTATTGTTAAAAGAAAATAAAGATCAAATTAGAAAATAAACCGAAAAATGAAAAATAATTCACGTGATATTACGGTAAGTAATAGGGCATGCAGAAAAAAAGTACTAAGTACCTCAATAAATAAATACACAAGTTAGCATATAAATTTATCTCTGACGTTTCGTCAGGCGTAAAATTTAGCAATTCATCATATTTACACCCACACGTGAAGAATTTAGTGTCGCGGACCATCTTCAACGACGGTTACGGCTGATTTTTTTTTGAGGTTAACAGGCTACATGAGGGTGATCCTGAAACAGGCAACTCCCCTTTAATAGCATAGGAAGGGAATTGAAAAAGGGGGGATGCGGAAGGTAGAGCAAGGTAGCCAAGGGTTAACTAGGGCCCCCGGGCTATGGTTTAAGGATCCTACCCTCGTGGTGTTTCACCTAAAGAGATGCAGGGAAAACACTAGAAAACCTGCATCAGGTAGGTCGGGCATTGGGTACTATTCTCACGCCCTTCCGAATGACGGGAGACGAGTTTGCTGTGGGGACGCAGCATTCCCTTCTCCGTGTCTCCACCAGTTTCAGGAGGCAGTTGGCCGACTGATCCAATGCGATCAGCGGACAACTCTTGCCATATGCCCAAGGTCTTAGACCCCAGTACATATACCTCCTAAAATAGGTGAAGGTGTCTCGGCATATGAGAACTTTGATAAAAAAAATACCCAGAGAGAGATGCGAGACATTCCCGAGATGATCAGGTAAGCCCCGCAGTCACTCTGGGCTGAAGCGCCTGCCAGAAAACTCCCGCAGCGCCCTTCTATGATTGTAGAGCAAGGTGATGTAATTATCCATATGTACGTTCAATAATATTTTCGACTGAGGGAGTCAAGGAGTAAATATGATGAATTGCTAAATTTTACGCCTGAGGAAGTCTCAAAATGGAGACGAAACGTCGCTTTTGAATAAATAATGCTGACTAATTGGCCGTCTTTTTATTTATTGTAAATATTAAAGTCAAAAAACTTTGTTGTACTAAGTATCTCATTTTTTTTCTATAGACTAATAATAGAAGAAAAAGAAACATACTTTTTTTCTTCAAATTTTAAGCTCTTGAGATTGTAGATTCTCAGAAATTACTGAAACAGAAAATAAGAGAGCCCGAGAAATATAAAGGACACAAGCAAGTTCAATTGAATGAAATGTAAATGCATGCACAATTTTATGATTACTCTCCCCAGCGAATTCCTCCAACATCATTAAAAAAAAGGCGTTGCACGAAACTAGGCGGCGACGACGACGTTGTGAGTAATTAAAATCTCACGCACACACGTTACAGGGGGACGCCATTGTGGTACCTTTGGAACAATAAAGAATTACCGTACATCCGCCGGAGTACTTCCTTTCAGTTTTGCGAATGTGACGGAGTTGAAAGGATACTTTTCATCAATAAAGACAAAAGAAGAAAGTTATGACTTTTTTTACTTGTTCGGTTGAAGGGGGAAGTTTTTAAAGTAGCACGAGAAGCGACTAAATTGGCGCTGGCGACCTTGGTGTAACTAAAAGCACGTTGTAACTCGGCGAATGACAGGAAGAAACTAATTCACCACAGCAGACCATCGCAAGTCCTTGGAAGAAGATCTACCATTGTTCAACGCAGGGAAAAAAGAGAGAATTAAACACCGGTTTGACTGGAATTAGAGTTTTGAGAAAATACAAAATTGAATTCTGGATGAAAAAAGACAAGACGCTCATTATATATATATCTGTGTGTGTGTGGCAGTGTGGTTTTAACATGTTTGGAGAGTATTTCGTGAGGTGTTAAAAGCCAGCTGGACGAGTGAGCGAAGTCAGTCTGTATTTATAAACGTCCAAGTTGCACCAAGGGCAATAGCCGACGACATTCCACTCATTCTCCACCCACTAAGAATAAAGTGTGTAACGATATTTTCTTACAGGGGATTTATTTTATTCATTTCCAATCAAATATATTATGTTTATTTAATATGGTTTATTTATTTGACACTTATTTGCATTTTAGTACACAAATACAATTTTATTACAACAATGAAGGACCAATAATAACTAATTTATTAAAATAGCTTCCGCCACATACAATAGTCATTACATTCACTGAAATATTACAAAAAAAAATCATATTAGAATTATACTTGATAAAAGATGATTTTAGATTATAACTTGCTTTAAACTCCTTAATCTATTCTACTTACCTTCATTTTGTCAAATGTAATTTTTTTTAATATATTATTAAATATATAAACTTCTAATATTACACGTGGCATGCACATGCCTCCAGAATGTGTTGAGTCATACTGCGGAATCTACAAAGTTTACAGTATCATGAACGGATGATTGAAAGACTGACAGCAGGATAATAACATGAAAAAGGTACAAATAAGTACCGAAACGTTGTGTTTTTTCCTCTTTGGAAATTGTTATAAATGAAAGTAAGTCTGAAATTGGTCGGAAGTTTTCTACTTATTCTTAAAAATTCAGATCTTAAAATACAACCTTTCAGTGTGGGAAAATGTTAGCAATTAAAAGTTATTCCCCTTTCCAGTGTGACCAATATCCAAATTTCCCCCCTCCCCCGCAAAAATTTTTTTTGACAAAATATTGTTTTCCTTAAATTTTACTATTTTAATATTTTTCCGTCTTTTTATTAGAGTGACTGCTACATGATGCTAAGGTACCTAGAGGAGGCAGCTCCCCTTTAATGGGATAGGAATGGACCCCACAACAGGCCACATCTACTGTCGATATTTTCTCCTATAACCAACAAGAATATATCAAGTCTTCACTGCTTGTAGTTTGCATTGTAATCCTCACCACACCCAGCACATTCATTTTCATTCCAATCATCAAGGTCATAGTCGCTGTCATCGTTCACAAATAACATCATGTGAGTTACCCTTCAGAACCTTCAGATGGAAACTGTTCTGGCTTTCAGTGTACCGGTCTTTCTATTACATTTACCACGGTTTGCCTTCTCAAGTTGTTGGAGTTTTATATTCGATTTCAGAGAAAAAAAATATTTCTTGCCTTACCACGCAATGTACTTATTTTTTTTATTAAAAAAACTGTATTAGTTCGGTTGTTATTGCCTGCACTAACATCTCCAAGGAAATTATTACTTGCAGATGAAGTTACAGGAATTGTCAAGTAATTTTTTTTAAATTGATTGTTGGTCTACAATTGAGCCCTGTGGCTGATACATAATGAAATTACTTATACATAATACTCTAAAATACTTTAAAATGTTTACACCCCTGAAAGAAATAAAAGAGAAACAGTAAAATAATTTTATTAATTGACACTTCACTTCACTTTGGCTTAAATTCAACTATAAATTTATTTTTATTCAAAATAACCACTTCACATCACACGGTTTGCTGAGATATGCCCTAAATTTATTTTCCTGAGGAGGATTTCCCCCTCAAACAACTCCTCCCACAGGTAAATAAATGTCCCTCAGAATGGAGGATGTCTTCAAGATTTTTAACCCTTTCAAAATTGTCCACATTTGATTCATCATCCTTGTCCAACTCTCCAAAATGCCAAGGCGTCTACTTTGACCAGTACACAGTACGGATTATGTTCTCTTGTTAAGTCAAATTTTTAAATGTATATAGGATGAATATGGCAGTTTAACTGCCGAAAGCTGCCAACGTGACAAAAATAATTCTTAGCAGTACTTGTTACCTTCAAAAGGTTTTTTATTTTATTATCAACAGTTAACATTAAACGGTCAAGCAAGGCAATGTTGAACTTACAAGCTAAGAAAAGCAAAGTAATTTCACTTGGACTTTTTTTTTTGGTAACAGGCTACATGAGGGTGATCTTGAAACAGTCAACTCCCCTTTAATAGCACGAGAAGGGAAGAGTTGAGGGGTTGCTTGATCTATTAATTAGAAATTTACGTAACTGTAGGAGAATGCCGAGGAACGTTGTTAAATTGAAGAAGGAAATGGCGCGTACTTCGACGACGAGGCGAGGCGAGGGGATGCAAGGGGATGCGATGGTCTCGTATCGATTTTTCACGACTGTGTGCCGCATCCCCCGTCCTATCACAGGAAAGAATTGCATTTTATTTCCCACAGGTCACATCGAGATGACGTCACTAGATACGCTCTGCCACGTTTGTCGACGTGGATGATTTATCCTTCTTGTTATTGGGATACGTGACATTACACGTGGCTAATTCTACGCTAACCTACGGGTAATTTCGCTTGCAAAAGAACTGAACTTATTTTCGGCAGACCGGATAAGTATATTGTGATATACTTTTTAGGGTATAAAACATTAATTAATCAATTCAACAAATTATAATCAATTTGAAAATTTTACATTTATTAATTTAAAGTGATTAGATGGGCTTAATCTCAGGGGATTTTGGGTCTCTCGAGAGATGGAGTATGCAGTTACTGAAAATAGAAAAAAAATCATTAAATATTATTTAACCAGAGCAATGAGCAAGTTTCACAGCTTTTTTAATAACTTACCCACAATTACTACTGGGCCTACAAACATCCACCTCACGAATGTTTCCGCGTCTCTCTGGCGTCTTGCAGGATTTTTATCGATGAAGGTAGAAGGAACCAGATCCGCAACTCATCTGCTTCCTCGAAACATCTGACCTCTGCAAACCTCTGACCACGTCTGCTCACGTCTCACCACATCTGACGTCTCTGCCCACCTCTCACAGCCTCTGATCACGTCTGGACACGTCTGCTCTCTGACCACCTCTCACAGCATCTCCTTCCATCTGAGTTCGTCCGTCCTCTCCTCAACTCGTCTGACTTCTGCTCACGAGCCACCCATCGGCTCCCCTTTTAAATTCTCCGACGGGAATTCCCCGCCATAGGTCTATTTCATAAAACTCCGGGGTTCCCCGCCAGTTTATTTCATAAAATTTCGGGGTTCCCCGCCCTCATTTTTTACACACGCTCGGCGGGAGTTTCCCGCGGGGATCCCCATCGTTTTTTTTACACACGCCCCGAGGGGGTTTTCTCCGCGGGGCACCCCCTTCGGGGTTTCACCCGCTTTCAGCCGACTAGACATTGTTGTTGGCCGAACTGCGCCTCATAACGCCACAATATCACAAAATCCGCGTTTTTTCATCACAATATATATACTATAATATGAGTTCAATGTGTTAGGATGAGAGGGGATTCTGTGGAAAAATAAAGAGAAACTGAAGGAAATATCTTTGGTTGTTATATGTGTTGTATTTCTTTTAAATAATTAAACAATTTTTTTTTCAAAGTTTCATTTCAACCACAACTCCTGTTCTTTCATTTGATAGTTAAATAAGGCTGTACACGGCGATAAATAATCAGAATAAATAAGTAATAAGTAAAATCATCCTCTAAAGGTAAAGGAGTCATGGAGTGAGGTTCCATGCACAGCTATATTTTTACCTGCAGAAGTCTCAAATGAAATATTTAAATTAAATAAACTGACAAAGAGACTGATTTAACTCATTACTTGTTTATTTAATTGTCAGATAAGGTATTTAATAACAAGTAAGTTTCAGTTTTGAGTTATTTTCATTTCGTAATGATTTATAATCGTGATTTCAATCAATGATCTTGTGGCATGAACTTAGCCAAAAAATTATACTGATGAATTTATGTGATACTATTATTCCAGTGGTTGGTCGAAATTCCATTTACTTATTAAATCTTTAAGTTTGAAAGTTATCGCAGAACATTAATTGTAAATCCGTCATTCCACAATCAAAAGTATTAAAATTTCTTGAAATTATACATTTAAAGTAACTAATTTTACATTTGGCTTATTGTTAAGCTCACGCGAATAAATATCCTCGTCAATGAACAAATCGAGGCATAATGGTACCAAGTACGAATATCTGAATATACTCACTACTCACGCCAATCATAAATAAAAAGCAAGCTGTATTTCACTAATACTAAAGCAGAAATATGCAATGTATGCACTTTTAACTTCATTGCTATGCTCCAGCGATATTTTTACTCAGTGAGACTCTTTGACCAGAGACGTTTACGTGTTCGACATTCAGTAAGAACGTAAACAATGAATGTCTTTTTATTTATAAGCAGATTAGGGAGGATGTGGTCGGTGGTAGTTATGCGGAAATGAAAAGGCTTGCGCAAGATACGTTAGAGTTGCGTCAGAACAGTCTTGGGACTGAATACCGCAACACACGAGAGCACACAAAAATATGGAGTGAAAAATTTGCATCCAACGCACGCTCTTAGCACCTGAAAAAGTTCCAAATTTTGGTCGAAACGTTGTATTCCCCCTTTATTTTATGTATTTAATGAGAGGTAATTCTCTAATATAATTATATCAAATTCGAAATAAATAGTAAATAAACAAAATATATATAATATTTTATTATAAATAAAATAATGAGATTAATCAGAATGAATATTATAAATGAAATGAAAGAATAGTTAAAAGTTAGAAATATAAGAATTTTAATTTATTTAATTTATGTCATAAAGAGTGTAGTATTTATTTGTTTGAATTCAACTATGTGTATGTAATTACATTATTTTATATAGAATGAACTGGTGAGATCCCGAACGTTGGTGACGGAACATCTTATTTTTAATTAAAATCCTTCTTTTTCTGATTTTAGATAATTTATTTTGTTTTATTTCTGTGTAAAGTAATAATGTTGATGTGACGATTGCTGACGTCATCTCACACCGTGAGACCTAAGCTCACTATAGAGTAACAGTTATTCAAGTTATAATTTTGAGTGTGTGAGACCAGTGTTGTACCACGGATCAATCCTGTCCCATCCTTCATCCGCATGAGTATCATTTAGCGATCCCACGTTCATCAGCATTGAGACGTCGAGGAACAAAGAACGTCGCTGTCCTAGACAGTTGGCTTTTGTTCTTATGTCATATCATGTCCTGAAGGGAAGAACTTGGCATTATATCTTCAGCCGCCCCACACAGAGCTCAGAGAGAAGATTAAAAGCAGAGTCCACGTTTACATTCCGCCTTGGGCACCTTCGTGAACTCTGCTGCTAGCTGTTCTCACAGTTTAGTCTTCTTAACACTGATCAAGTCAGTTCATAGAAAAATTTTTAATCCTAAAAAGTAATTGAGATGGCATATGGCGACTGAGAAGACGCCAGCCACCTGGTCGACTTGAAGCAGCAGGTAGCCGCCGAAAATGGGAATTTATGTCTGGGAAACCTTCAACAGATGCATTATGGGTGGGATGCGCTTACAATGGTAGCTCATTCAACTTTATGACACGGGATATTTAGTTCACGTCCCTGTCCGTTCAAGATTTATATGACACTGCCACTGAAATGAGGTTTCCTTCCACATCTAAAAAATGGATATATTTATCTTTTTGTTTTTGCATCTCATTTCCGGAAAATCCGACACCACGATATTCTCCTCAAAATTCTGTTACAGTCCTGTTAAAACAAAATATTAATTCTCTGGTTGCTCATTGATGGGACTGTAAGGACTAAAAGTATACATGATCAGCAATAATTAATTAATTAGTTTATAATACAAAAATTTGTTATAAGTATATTTATCTTTTATACAATAAAATAATGTAATAAATGTACACAGCCCTGACCCATTCCACATCCTTGAAGCTTAGCTTCTTTACAGGATCTACGGAATATGATTATGATTATTATTATTATTACTCATCAGGGGATACAATTATTTTGAACCACACGTTATTTGGAAGGGGAAAGGTATCAAAGTGTCTTGCGAGACGAAACTTCAGACTTCCTTCATGGAAAAAAGTACATATGTGTAATTTAATTATTAATATTTATTTAATACGTTTCGTCCATGCTTGTGAACTTCATCAGGTAACAAGACAAAATAAAAAACTACTAATTTTGAATACAGAATATTTTGTTAATAAAAAGTATATAGTTCAATTAAATAAATAAATAAATATTTTATAGATTTAAAAACAAGTCAATTAATTTGATTTTGCAATATAAGTTGAAACTATAAAATTAATTTTTCTGTTATTATTGTTGTCAGAGCACCAGATTGTATTCAATCTAATTTTGACATGTTGATTATATTTATTGAGTAAGAATTAGGTAAATTAATGTTAGTATTATTATCTATATTTACAATGTGGTATTTGTGATTTTAAAACTTTGTAGCCTCATCTACCAGATTGTAAACCATAATGTTTTTTTCGGTTGGAAAATTGGGTAATTTGACATTCATAACTGAGAACTCTTCCAGACTATGTTGATTTTTTTTATACTCATTGGTAATAATTTTGTTATTTGAAGCCGAGAAAATTAGTAAAGTGATTCATTTCCTTGTCTTAGGTAAAATTTTGTATACAAGATTATCCATTTGAAATGTAAGTCTGTTTTATTTACGTTATGCCAGGAAATTAATATCAATATTGTTTGCTGACAATTTTGGTTGAATTTTCTATTTATAATTGAAATTTCTTTTTTACCATTTCTTTATGATCATTCTATTGTTCACCAAAAAAAAATTTTCCAGGACCTCGTAATTACCGAGGTATTGATCAGGAAGTTCTAAGAGAAGAGAGAACAATATGGAGGATTTTGAAGGGATAGATTAATAGACCACGGTTTGAGACATGAGGGTCTTGTAAAATTAGCATTAGAGAGGAGAGAACAGAAGGGAGAGAGAGAGAGGCCAAGGATTGAATACGCTGTGGAGATTAGTGAGGATGTGGATGTGAAAAGGCTTGCATCGGACCAGTCTAAGTAAGGTTTGTCACCGCTTACTCCGTTACACATTCCCCATGAATTATGATCCATCTTTATAATCCTAATGGTTTATCAGGAGGACCTGACAGGACTATGTAGCAATCAAATTCCACCAACAGTTACTGTGAAGCGTCTCCGGAGGGTTTTAAATTAACCTCTTCACTATGATTAATTTCATTCAATTAACTAGGAACACAGATGGACGAGTGTTGGTGAGAGTTCGTCAGCGCAGTAAGAAACTGGACGAGTGGAAATGGATGTTAACGGTCCATTCTCTCCGACAGCCTATATCAGAGATCTCTTCGCAACAAATTGCGTTTAAATTGGCCAATCTGTTGCGCCCGTTAACTGGCTGGAATCGCTCTTCCGATTTGCTTTCTGCAGCAGTTCATTACTGCGCGCCACTCGCTCTTCACGGACTCAATTAACGCCCAAGACCCCTATTTGCAGTTGAGCCTCCTCACTGATGGATGGGTGGATGGACCTGCTACATTTCATTCAAGTCATTTATTACAACATGTGTGTGTGTGTGTGCAGATACAAAGAGGGGAGTGGGGAGAAAACAACATAAATGGCGTCTGTCGTGAGATATCGAAGCGCGTGTTGGAATAGAAATAAAAAAAATCAGAAAACACGCAACCGCAAGCATCACTTCCTTGTTTAGATTAAACTTTTACTTTTAATATCTGTTCCAATATGCAAATGAGATTACTAACTCGGCGCAAAAAAATTATCGTCAATTCATTTATCAACATCAAATTGAAACTAAGGACTGTCCAGCATGCATAAAGGAATAGATGGTCTTGAAACATAAAATTATGACAATTATTACCCAAAATATACATCGCTTCGTCCTCCTTCAGGTTGCCTGTTCTAACAGGTGCCCCATCGCAAGAAGATGACGACTGTTTTATGACCACACACACACACAATTTTTTTTTAATTATGTATTGTTTGTATTTGGACTTTTTCGGTAAATATCCTCCTCCTCAGTAACTTTTTTTCTTCATCCCGAAAATGGTTCTTCTTTTCCTCCCGTCAATAGTTTATCTATATATTATATATACGAGGGCATTTTCTTACATGTGCTGTTATTAATATTTTTGTGTTGCTTAATTTCACAGTTATGTTCTCTGTGATTATTTCTCTAAGCTTAATTATGTAACGGTCATTTTAATTTATCCAGTTTCCTCGCGTAGAGGACTACTAGGATTAATAAATAAGTCTTATTTATCTAGTAGAGCTAGCTGCAGATTTTCTTCTTCCTGGAACTCCGTCCACAGGTCCTTCCTTCGATGATATGTTGCTGTAAACAATTTTAATTTATCCAGTTTCCTCGCGTAGAGGACTACTAGGACTACTAGATAAGTCTTATTTATCTAGTAGAGGTAGCTGAAGGTTTTCTTATTCCTGGAACTCCATCCACAGGTCCTTCCTTCGATGATATGTTGCTGTAAATAATTTTAATTTATCCAGTTTCCTCGCGTAGAGGACTACTAGGATTAATAAATAAGTCTTATTTATCTAGTAGAGCTAGTTGCAGATTTTCTTCTTCCTGGAACTCCAGCCACAGGTCCTTCCTTCGATGATATGTTGCTGTAAACAATTTTAATTTATCCAGTTTCCTCGGTAGAGGACTACTAGGATTAATAAATAAGTTTATTTATCTAGTAGAGCTAGCTGCAGATTTTTTCTTCCTGGAACTCCATCCACAGGTCCTTCCTTCGATGATATGTTGCTGTAAACAATTTCGCCTTAAAATGTGCCCGAGGCAATAATTTATCTGTTTGGTGGATTTTTTTTACTTTCGTCTCCACACCGGAAGCTACCATCTTAATAAAATAATAATTACTTATTTAATTCTTATTGAGAAATAGGGAAGAATAATAGTGCATCCGTTAACTATTCATAATTTAATTACGATCCTGTGCATTTGTTCCGCTGCTGGTTGGTTGGACAACTATCACTTTAATAGTAAATGTAGAAGAATTTACTTTACATTCCTGAAGACCAGGCAATATAAGATACGTGGGTTATTGAAAAGAATGGCGTAACAAATTAATTATTGAAACTGGTGAAAAGCATTCCCGTGATGTGCTTTATTATGGTTTGTTGGGACATTATTAATCTATCTATTCTCGTATTCTGTTTGTACTAAAACGGTCAAAAATGTTGTCGTAATTTTCCTTTTTTCTATTCGAGGCACTACTGTGTCTCCGTCAGCAGCGGACATGTCATGTCCTTTTAAGTCTGGAAACGATTTATGGCCTTCCTGCATCGCCAGACACTTTCTTGGAACTTAACCTGTAACAGACCAAGATCCCAGGAAAAGTTAAAACCATATTGCGTATCCATTACTGGTTTACACGTTGCTGGAAAAAAAAATTGTTCTGCAATAGTCCAATTAAATTATAATTAATTATCGGGCACGGCAGATAGTTGAGTTAAAATTTTCGTTTTGTTATTTAATTAGTTACGTTATCTGACTGTTTGGAATTAATAAGTAGTAAATCGAATTTAATATAAACTTTATTAACACGCCGTTTCGTTCCTCAAATTGGAACTTCTGGTGAATTTTAAGGCACCAAGACATTTAGGAAGATGGAAATTTAAGATGAGGTTCGTGTGCGTCGTGCTAATAAAGTATATATTAAATTCCTTCTGACTTATAGGCCGATTTACTGCTTACTCTTTGCTATTTGTTTGTGATCTGTAGAAGTTAGTCACAGAGATGGTTACACACGTCAAAGAAATTGATTTAAAAAATTTACACTACGAAATTCTTGAACTGTTGTGAATAAATAGTATGAATTAAGGTAACAGGAAATTTTATTTGGACTGAAAACAATTTTTTTGTGATATATTTTACATTATTTGTAACGAGCCTGCAAATTATATTTGAAATACGTGAGCCATACATGTTGTTAAATATCTTTGTGATACTAGAATTTATGTGTGATGTTAAATATCGTTGCATCTTTGAAAGTATTCTTTGAATCTTTAATTTTATTTAGAGTCGCATTAACTTCTACGGATGTATCGTTACATAATAAACGGGAAGTGTTGTTGTTTTGCATTCCGTGGTTAAGGGAATATTTATTATTATAAAATAATTCTTCGCTCTTTACGGAGAAGAAGAATCACAGGTGAGTGTCGCCATTTATTAACAAAAGAAATTAAATCGTCTTCGTAATCGTTGGTTCCTTTAAATGGTGTTGAAAATATCGCGATGGGGAAAAATCGGGACTACGAAGGCAGCTGAACTTTTAAATATGAAAAATTGTAATATAAACTGGTGCTTGACTTCTGAGATGGAAAATAAATAATACAAAGACTCATTAAAAAGTTTCTAATAGAAGCGAAACCTGGGAAGGGATCAGTTTTTGCAGGCAACTTTTTTAATATTCTCAATTGACGTTCTCTAAAAAGATAAAAAAAACCGTCACTAAAAATTATTGATTGGATTTGTGATATGAATATGATATTAATAACGAGGTCAAAACAGACTATATATGCACATTTTTTGTTTAAAAGTGCAAAGGCTGATTGTTTTTAAAAGAATTAAAAACGTTTACCTGAATACAAACATACAAACAAAATGAATTAAATTAAAATTGAAACAGTCTTCATTAATGTTATACAATTAATTTTTCTTGTTGTTCAGTGCTACCGTGGCTTCCTTCCTTCATCACCCGCCTCCTGTCATTCTCCTTTTTTTTTATTGTTTTCAGGTCCTCATCCATATCATGAAACCACATTTTCCAAGACCTTCATCTCCACCTTCTCCCATTAGGCTTTCAGAAAAAAAATACCTGAAAATAAACGGTACAGAATTTATAAATAAAGCACAAAGAAAGGCCAAGAGACACATACGAAATAATTTCTCACCATGGTTTGTTTCCAATTCAACAGTAAACAACGAACTCAACGTCCCGTTAATCACTGAGGAAATCAAAAGACTAAGGACACACTACTTTGAAAGAATGGAAGAACACCAAACTAGACTAATAACCAAAACAATCTACACTCCTGAGTCACAGAGAAGACTTAGAAGATCGTGGCCTAGAGATTTGATTCAGGAGGAGAAGCGAGACAGAAACTAGTCAGACAAAACACACCGTTGAACTTCTAGGGAATCATCATTGGACGATAAAAATTATTTCATTTATGACTCTCGGTCATTTTTTATTTATAATAATAGGTTCAGAATATATTTGGTAATATGTATATTTGTTATTAAGTCCTTGTATTATTTTTGTTGTGTTAACTTCTCAAGCGTTGCCTGATGAAGTCCCAAAAAATGGGATAGGAAACGTCGGACGTGTAATAATAATACTAAAGTTTCTGACCTCTTATGACTGTAACATTTATTTATTTCTTAAAAAACTTTTTTTAACACTCAGAGTTTCTGGAATTCTCTGTACATGTCCGATCCATCTTATCCTTCCCTGCTTGATTTTAATTACAATATCCTATGGTGCATTATAATATTATTTATAAATATTTCATTTGTAGCCAGCAGCACAAAGCCAAGAGTTGGAACTTTCGGGACAAAGAGTGACGCTGGAAAATCCCGTAAAGGGACAAACAAGTCTATTTTGGCCCCCCCTTTCTGAGAAAGGGCTAAGGAGGGAGGGATATTGGGTTTAGCCATAGGCTGGCCAATAAGAGGATGAAAAAAAGTAGAGAGGAAGGGAGGAAACGTTTACCGTCGTCTCTGAGATTTTCATAGACGGACACTTGTGGTAAAGACGGCGAGAGATGTGGATGGTCCATTCAGCGCCACAGAACGAGCGGCGTCCAAGAAGAGTCCCTGAATGTTCCGGCTTTTGGTAAGTGTTGGCCACGAATGATCACGCGACCGCGGGTTCGTAACCGAAATCACCACCACGGTTATCCTTGGGAAAGGGAGACTCACTGTTAGCTTTCGCAATTGGTGAATTTTCAGGCCAGGCAGTTAAATATTTGATATATAATTTTTTTTGTTTTGTTTATAATAAATTCGTTTTCTTAGGATATATATTTTTATTATTATTTAATTTATTCCTGCGTAAATAGCCTACGCAGGTGGCGTCCAAAATCTCTGACCACGTGGTACCCGAAGTGTGCCACAATCCATCTGTCCAAATGGTGTCTATAGTTTTTGTGTTTGTCTTTCGAGGCTGATAATTCGCACAGTGCAAAGACATACGGAACGAGCTGAGGTGTGGGACAGGAAGGAAGGTGACCAGCCAGTGGTCAAGGACTCGAATGCACCTGGCGCGTGACAAGCGGCACGAGGACATGTTGAAGACTGAGGCTAGATCAAGGGTGAGACGCTCATGAATTTGTTGTGACTGACCGCATCACACGTTAATGGATCGCTCTAGTAGTACGTGTTCCGGCCGGACGAGTGACTTACATAAGGGGCGACGTCACGTTACCGTACAATAGTTTGTGTCGCCTTCGACCCGCGATGACGTCACCGCCAGAAGCGGCGCCTTGCGTCACCTGCGGGTGAGTCACCGCGGCGGCGGTGCTGTACTGTACTGTTAGCTTCCTGCCAGACACTAACCCAGGAGGAATATCAGCTTTCTTTTGTATTCATCAAACAATATCCACTTGGATTTCCATTCGTTCACATTTAATCTCATTTACTGCTAAATACGACACAACAGCAAATTTTTTTTATTCATGATCACTGAATGTTCCTATCATCGTGATTGACGATCCTGTGTGTAATTTGGGTATTGTTGGGGGGGATTCCAGCGCGGGCCAACGAAACGTGATTGTTGCCTGCAGTCTGTGCAGAGAATCGGCAGTACCGTTGGAAATGTCTCTTGACGCACTTGCCGTCATCTTAAAGACGGAAAGGGGACGAATAAAAAATATTTGCGGCGTTCAATTAGATTTGTCTCGAACGCTTAGGCCTGTGATGGTCACGAGGACTTAAGTACGATCGAGTTCCTTGCCTCTGTTTGATTATAAACTTTTTATTTTTTTACTTGCCTACGTGTCTTATTGGGCCCAGGCATGCCCTAAATAAAACTTTAATATTACAGTTATCTATGTTAAAGAAATTACCTATCCTAAGTTGCCTATTCTACGCTATATCTACAGGCCCTATCTCTTAATAAACTATTTCTATTTGAAATTAACCTAATGTCATCATAGGGGGACACGTTTGCTTTTTCATAGAACGTGTCCGCCCTATGCCCTACTAAATTCCTAACTGTTTCTAATCCTAAACTATTATGTACGTCTATTATTAGCCTAGAAAATCTTGTCGCATCCGTGATTAATCGGATGCACCAATTCTGTATTGCCTGGGCCTTAAAAACTTGTGGTAAAGTGAAGACGGCGCTGAGACCCTTTAAGACATTTCAAACGTTTTTTTCTGCCTCGAAAGAAGAAGGACAAACACAAAACCATAGACACCATTTGGACAGATGGATATTGTAATTAAAATCAAGCAGGAAAGGAAGGATAAGATCGATCGGACATGTACAGAGAATTCCATAAACTCTGAGTGTTAAAAAAAAAGTTTTAAGAAATAAATAAATGTTTTCAGTCATAAGAGGTCAGAAACTTTAGTATTATTATTACACGTCCGTCGTTTCCTATCCCGTTTTTTTTGGGACTTCATCAGGTAACGCTTGAGAAGTTAACACAACAAAAATTAAAAATAAAACAAGGACTTAATAACAAATATACATATTACCAAATATATATTCTGAACCTATTATTATAATTTTAATAATTTTTCACTAAAATTTCCTGGCGCCCAAAACGGCGTGTGAGAGGGAAGCTTCACACAAACTCACGAGTTTAAAAAAAATGAGCTACGGTAAGGGAGGCTTTCGCTTTTGGCTTAAAAGACTTCTCTTACAGTTTTTACGAGGCGAGGCATTATTATCATCTTTGTCTTTACTTCCTCAGCTGGTGCAAATAAAAAACGAATGTCGTTGGAAACGCAATGAAAATACAGGGCATTGACTGAGGGAGTCGCATATGCAATTTAACGAAGTCGGGTGTTACAATTAACACATTCCATGACCCAAAATGTTTAAATTCCAACCTTTACATTTTAACAATCTACCCATTAAATATATATATATATATATATATATATATATATATAAACACGTGAATAATTTTGTTTGTCTTCTTTTCACCTGAAGAAGTCCCAAAATTCTGTGTACTGAACGTCGTAATTGTAATCTATCGGTTTTATGATCAATTGGCTGGAATTGGTGTTTATTTGTAAAATTATAAACGTTTCATTTATTGAAATATTGAGTTGCAACAGAAATGAAAAAAAAAACATGTAACCGTATATGATTTTAGTTCGGCGAGCAAACACGACAAATATTTTTGACTGACGCAGTCGTTCGATCTTTTTTTATTGGATTCAAGTTCAAGATTAGTTTGTATGAATTTCTGTGCAAATTTCACGGAGATTTAGGGGGTTGCAAGTTGTTTTAGAGGTCAGAATTGCAAGTTTCGTCGAGTTAAATGTCCCTGATCAGCTGGAGGGTTGTTTATGAATTGATCGGATATAATAGTTGGAGATTAAAAAATGTCGCCCACAACAATAATTAAATTTTTGTCAACATAAAAATTTTGTTTCTTTATAAAAAATGTATAAAAGCGGAATAGTTGTGTCAGGAAGTGGAGAGTCAGTAATGAGCTTTATTCATCGTGCTTTGCTAATAAAAAAATATTTATAGGCCTATAATTAGTGACGGATGCGGGTCTTTTACATTCAAGGGGGGAGGGGGTGATATACAAATACGCGTCCTATTCAACACATGTTAATGTATATATATATATATAATATATGGGAGGTGGGTAAATTGTGAGCAGCCGTTGCTGAGGGTTATGGTCGAAATGCACGATAACCTCCCTTGATTCGCGTGATCGAAGGTAATAAATGGTGAGTCACCGCACTTTCCCATGGCCATGCAGGGTGGAGGGAGGAACTAAATTGTTATTAGCAGTCAGCAAATAAATTGTGTGCTGCATCAGCCATGTTATCGGATAAATTTACCCGTAATCTCCGGTAAAGTCTTCCGCCATTACGGCGAGCCTTGAAGGGGGTGGTTGGTTAGTTTGCAGACCCGTGCCAAAAATAACCAATCCATTGAATGGAAACCCTGACGGATTATCTGATAATCGAATGAGGGTGGGTCGATAAGTACTTACAAAACCGGAAGACAAATTAAATTTATCGATTCGTTATCAGTCGGTTATTCCTCCGTTTCAGATAAGGGAATTCTAATCCTATAACGAGTAATTTGGCCAGGTTTTACCTTGGCTAATCAGCGGTCCATCTGAGAGATGCAGGAGTCCTTGAGTCCTTCCTGCTTAATGGGCGTCGCATGACAATTGAGGGTGTGCCTGGCTGCCTGCCTGATCTCTCTCTCGGCTTATTTGGGTTTCGATGCCCAATGCCACGGAAAACTTTGCGTCACCGCTACACAAATAAGCTACGAATCAGCATAATGGAGCACTTCAAAATATTTTTGTATTCAGTCAGATCGTCCTTACCATCCTTGCGAGTCACTCTACAGTGCAACGACTACGTGTTTAATGATGAGAGTCTTCCAAAAAAAAAGCTAAAAGGCGTCTCAGATGCTTCGACGTCCATTTTGTGAATTTTTTCGAAATCATAATTTTAGACGATTAGTTCCTGCCCTCGATATTATACAGGAATATTTATTTTTCAACAAACATCCTGAGAAATAATTGAAAACAAAAAAAATTCCAGACATTTTAAATCTTGATTTAAGTTACAAAATAAGGGCAAAAAAGACCATAAAATTATAATTAATTAAATTTAAAAATCAATTATCTGACATTTATTTGGGGGGTTAACAGGCTACATGAGGGTGATCCTGAAACAGGCAACTCCCCTTTAATAGCATAGGAAGGGAATTGAAAAAGGGGGGGATGCGGAAGGTAGAGCAAGGTAGCCTAGCAAGGGTTGACTAGGGCCCCCGGGCTATGGTTTAAGGATCCTACCCTGTGTTTCACCTAAAGAGATGCAGGGAAAACCCTAGAAAACCTGCATCAGGTAGGTCGGGCATTGGGAACTATTCTCACGCCCTTCCGAATGACGGGAGACGAGTTTGCTGTGCGGACGCAGCATTCCCTTCTCCGTGTCTCCACCAGTTTCAGGAGGCAGTCGGCCGACTGATCCAATGGGATCAGCGGACAACTCTTGCCATATGCCCAAGATCTTCGACCCCAGTACATATACCTCCTAAAATAGGTGAAGGTGTCTCGGCATATGAGAACTAGAAAAGTTCATTTTATACAGGGACGTTTATCTTTTGTACCTTATTATTCAACTGAAGGAAAATTATTTGGTTAGCTGTTTTCTTTTTTTTCAAATAGAGATAGGTTATTGGCGCAACACGTGGCTGATTTACCGAACTAGGCGACAAAGACCCGAGCGTTTTCTGTGGCAGCGATCACCTCCATTATCCACGATCAAAGAGTTGATTGAAGCAGCTGCTGTCACTGCCTATTAAAAGCCTCATCGATCTGCCGCAAGGAGGGAAGGAAGCGAACGTCAGTCAGTACCAGGGGCAACACCTGCTTCCGGTGAGACGGACTCGGCCATAAACATCGAGGGGAACTTCACTCACTTCTCATTTTCCTTCCGTCGCCGTTGAAGTTCGTTGCACATTTAAATTTCGTCACGCCATCATTCCACGCATAATTACGATCAAACTCGGATAAGATCTCTGACCCACCTAAAAGCTGCAACAATGGCGGATATATTCAAACTGAAGAGGATGAGCTTCAAACTTTTGGAAGAATTATTTTAGCAATGATCTTACAGTTACTAATACAAACATGCTTTACATAGATGTACAGATACAGAGCCTAGGGCCTCAATATCAAGAGGGGCCTACATTCAAATTGTTAGCAATATTAAAATTTCACTATTCTAAGAACAGTGACCACTGAAAACTGGACCGAAAATAAGGAGAAATTCTATGTATTTTATCATCTCTCATGTAATTTACAAACTTTAAAAAAATGGGAGGAGAAAGGTGCAATACCCTAGGTCCTCTTTTCATCTAAATCCAGCCCTGTTGAAAAAATACCACATCTAACATTTTATTGTTTTCAACTTGATATTAAGTAAGCAATGGCTGACAGCAGCTTGTTTGCATTAGTGACAATTCCAAATAGAAATATATCAAATCTAAGAAATAAAAGATTGATTTTCTTTCTTTAGTTGTAAGCCAGAAAAATAGTAACAGTAGTTGTATTTTGGTTAAAAAATTATCTTTATACAGAGTGTAGAACAGGTCATAAAATTATATTAGTTAATAGTATGTATAAACATGATACTGGGAGAATTTGTAGTTATCTGAGTAGTGTTTTGGTTGCTGATGATAAAGGCACACTTTTCATGATTTCAATAATTCCTTTTTTTTTGTATTATAAATATCTAGTGACCATTGTGGTCCAAAATGGTATCCTATAGGTCATAGTGAAATTTACCATTGCTCAGCAAGTTTTTAATGTGTTTATATAATAATAATAATAATATTGAAAGCAATCTCTTTGTTAGTGACAATTCCAGTTGAAGGAAATATATCAAATCTATGACATACACACTTAATTCATTCATTTTCTATAAAAACCAACTGTTGCTCTGCAATTTTTAAAATTTTGTTACCCATGTTGTATATATGTTTTCTTTATCAGGTGAAATATTTCTCCCTTTTACATTTTTTGAATTTCAGTCTTTTGGCCACACTCGTTCCAGTCGCTGGGTTGTGGCATACAACTCTTCTATGAATTTATTTTGAAACTCTCTCAGTTTTGTTATAATTGTTATATGTTCTGTGTGTTTTGGCTGCTATATAAGGAAATGGCGATCATTGTTTGGTACAATAATTAAACATTCAGTTATCTTCGCCATCCAAATGCCAGGGAAAACATGTTGATTTTTATATAATTTGCTTCACCCATCAAGCTTAAAAGTAATATATGACCATATATAAAAAACTGCTTACATCGAATGTAAGTTTGAAGATGAGGAAACTATTTCTAAAAGTTTTTGTTATGAGGGTGGAATTGCGTAGGAGTGAAACTTGGAGAATCTGAAGAATGCTGATCAGTTCACCAATCTTGATTAGGATTGGTAAGGTAAGAACACTAAAGGGATAGACTAATATGTTACATTTTCAGGCATGAATGACTTGTTAAATCAATATTAGGGGGAAATGTGTGGGGTAGGAATAGAAGAGGAAGAACAAGGCTAGAATATGTTCAGCTAATGAGGATGGATGTGGGCTGCAGAGTTGAAAGTGCAGGAAAAAGTAACACGGAGAGCTGCATCAAACCAGTCCACAGACTGAATGCCACAACAATAAAAAATTTGCACACTATAGTTAAAAAGATGCAAATTTTATGGGGTTAGGGGGGGCAAGAATTTTGTTGAAGTACTAAAGTTAAAAATGTAATAAAATATTTATTCACCTAATACTATATAACAGTGTAATATAATACATTAGAACAGTAGTTCACATTTATATAAGACAGCTGCAATTTATCACAATTGATTGCTACAGTTCTTTAAGCCACTGAGCACTTAATCGTAAAACATGTTGATGAAGGCTCAACTGCTCAATTTGAGCAAATTTTTTTTTTACAGAATGCAAAAATAGCATTTGAAAAATTGCTATCAAATATTTACAAATGTATTTACATTGAAAGGTGTCACACAAACACTGACACTGAAGAGGTGTAAATCCCAATAGTTCTTCTCACTTAGCAATTTGAGATCACAATCACAATGATGGTTCATCAAATTTATTAAAAATTATAACTTACTTATATAAGTAAATGTCAAAGTAGTAACAATGTCCTGAGTTTCTTTGATAATTCCACATTCATCAACATTCACACTTATCACACTCGTGTAACGCAAGTCATAACGACATATATGTAACAATATGAATATACTTATAAAACTAATGAGTGGAATGCATTGAACACATATTCACAAAAGTTATAGTAATGTATAAATTTACAATGAATACATGAAGGATGACAAAAATGTCAAATAAAGGTGTAATTTAATTCTTATATATCATAAGAATTATGCTACTTCCTCCAAAGGCTCAATTGTATACAACAGTCTTAGCAGTCATCGGAAGCTTCCAGTTACATATAAATACAAAAAAAGTCAGTATTGTATCGTTCCCATAATATTTTAGACACACACACAATCACTAACGTCACAGTCAATACTTACTTGTGGCTTTGGCATTTAATGTAAAGTATGGTTCTTATATTGGACTTTTAAATGTAATCTACAGAATATCTTCTGTCACTGTATGAAAAAAGTTTTTTTATGAACATTACAGCAAAATAATTGCTGAAAAACTCAATAATTTCATTTATACTTCAAAGAATTAGGACCTTTGAGTAAACATATAAATGCATTGCAAGTGACTATCAAATGCTACTCAAATCATTATGTAATAAATAAATGTTTATCATTTGGGGGATATAAAATAAATTTACATTGCAGTCTCCAAAGGCTGACTATGAGATCTGGCTATTTGTAATGGCATTTCAGGCACGTCTGAATCAAGCAATACTCCTTCACTCTTGGAACGACCTACTACAGGTGGCATAACCTCGTCCAAGTCTGTTTCCAGCAACTGGTGTCCATCCATGTCAGTTTCTAGTGGCTGTTTGAATTCGAGTGTGGAGTCTGTATATGCCAGGCTTGAGTCGAGAGGAAGAGTTGAAGAATCATAGTAGCTGGCAGACGGCTCACGAAATCCTTCATTACGGTAAGTCAAATCGAATGTGGGGTTTACAGCTTCCGACGCAGGACCGAGAAAGCTGAACGTAGAAGGATTGCTGGCTTCGTAAATATCGTAACTTCTTGTGTCATCTTCGACAGATGAATTGAATTGTGATTTATCCATAGAATCGATGCTGCCTCCATTATGCATTTTATGGTAATCGGAACCAATCTGTTGAGCCTGAAATTTTTAAAAACAAGTTTGTTATATAATTGCATCCCATACTAAAAAAATGTAATGATGTGGTGTTAACTATAAATATAGATTTTTACAAGTTACTTACAGGAACAATTTTATGCCTATGGGCAAAGTCTGTATACATTGAGCCACTTTGGCTGGCTCCCAATCCCACAGACCGTAAGGAACGTAAAGACTGCCGAATGGAATTACGTCTTTCAAGTCGTTCAGCTCTTCGGTGTCTTGACTTGGCCCACCAACAGGCACCAGCCAGAATAATGAGCAATAATGTCACACATGCCACACTAATGACGGCAACAGCTAGGGTATCTCTTAGTCCACTCCCTATATCAATATGTACTTTGGGATCTAAACAGAAATGAGAATAAAATTAAAATAATATGACACCAGACTTTAATTCTGAATTAAGTACTTCCTTATTCAATGAAAAATTCCATTTATAGCCTTAGTCCCAAAGAAATAAGAGCCAAAAATTTATTTAATTAGACTGATTTATTTTATTCATTTTGGTGACTGACAATAAATAATATAAATCAGAATATCATCACTTATTCTATTTTCAAAACTGGAAATATCTACATGATCATAGTAAGTTAATATTATTATGTTAAGCTTTTAATTATGAAATTGATTTTATTTTTGCAAGAAGAACTTGTATATTAATATTTATAAGTGGTTCAATGGAGTAGTATAATTTATTGTAAATGAAATTTTAGTACAACAACTATTTCTTTGTTTGTTAAAAATGTCTATTTTCAGAGCAACCTTAAGGGAATCAAATACCATCATTGGCTTTGTCACACATTTTTAAACAACCAGAAAATACTACGAGAAAGCTGTTTGAATAACCTACAATCATGAGTACCTTCATAAAAATCGAATCAAGACTCACAGGAGAGGGACAAAAGTCAATCTTGAAATCAATTCAGCACAAACGGATGCCAGGCTCTGGATTTAATTAAGTAAAAAATATTGCCTTATTAAGTCTTACCTATTTCACACAAAAATGAGTAAGGCTCATTACAATGTTCAGCTGATGTCACCGTTTGAAAAGCAAATGCCGTGCATTTACCAATCAAATCCAAATTTTGCACCCAGACACGAGTGTAATATTGGAAAAAACGATCTTCTCTCTGCAGAAACTGATAGAGAGCTCGATAATCTCCCATAATATACGGCATGGATGCATTCACCGACTGGAAAACAATTCAGATCAGTGTAAGCAACTTTCAATAAACTTTTTGCTGTAGTTAAATATTTAACTGTTATTTATTAATATGTAATTATTGATTAAAATGAACATTGTTATGGGATGAAGAAAAAGTGTTCAAACAGAAATAATTATCATATCTGATTAGTATCTAAAAAGAGATTACTCATACACAACTAAGGATGATTTGTCACTGGCAAATTAATTGATATGGACAGGAAATTAAGTGTTGGCATCTCCATGTCAAACATGAAGACAGATTTCAAATTTTTATACTGGACTTAATACTACACAGCATGAATTACAGTACAATCTTGTGCTACTGAAAGTTTGGAATGTTTCTTTATGTCCATCATGGCAGCACCAGTCCTCAATTTCAGGTTAGTCAATAATCTTGTCTATCTTTCATGTTCATATAAATAATATATATACATGAGTTGAGTACCAGGTAATTTTAAATAACAATTACCAAAATTACATTAAGAACAACATATTTATTCTCAAGCAATGAGTTTAAGAAAATCCCTCAGGGAATGGTCACCAATTATATACATCCTCTACCTGCTGTGCTTTGCTGAGAACTGTCCCATATAAATCACACATCAGTGTGGCATTGCACTACAATCATTAATTTATTAGCTATTTTGAGACCTGATACTCCCTCCTATATTTGTGACCCACTGCAAACCTGTCGACTACTAATTCTCCTAACGCCAATGCTTATGTGAGCCTGTCACAGCATGTGACAACGTGCTCCTTCTGTCAGAATGTCTCAAAAGCTACAGCCAACAATTATGTCTATAGCGGTTTGACAACCTTTAAGGACCTAACTTTATGTTACTATATATATACAAACATGCAGTGACTAAACTACTATAATTCTAATTGTCCTTACCCTGCAGAAGCTACGAGCATCTTCAAATGGAAGTGGAGCTCCAACATACATATAACAAGTGCCACTAACTAATCCCCAACCTGGTGGACACTTTCCTCCTTCCAGAAGACTTAAATTGCTTTTATGGAAATGCTGGAAATTCACATTGAGAAGAGTTGGGTCGTCATCTTGATCCCGAATCCTTCCACTGACTGCTATAGTTTCATTATAACCCCACCAATTATGCTGAGCATCTATTTGAGATTTCCAAACATCAAACCTGTTAAATAAATTTGATGGAATAGTTAATATAAAATATGATGAACTTAAGTAATCAGGAATCAAATATATTATAAATATTTTCTGTCACTAAAGTTATTTTAGTTCATTCAGTCATTTATAATATTATTCTATATGGAAATTAATGAAAAATGTTGTAACCTATGAGCATGAAGACAGGACAATTAATGTAAATTATTCATATACTATATTAAAAACTAGGTTTTTTGAATTTATCTGCAAAGATTGATTATTTTATAAAAATTTAAAAAGTATCTGTTTGTCATTTTTTTTAATGAATAAAATTTATAATTAATTTAAATATAATCCTTGATATCATAGTAAATTTCCAAAATATTTATTTATCATTTTTTAAATGAATGAAAATTATAATTATTTTAATACAATCCTTGGTAGATGTGTTAGGTAACAGCATTTAAATTTGATAGTATCACTTTGATAAATATTCATTTAATTGTGAGAAGTGGAGTAAAAATTAAGTAGTACAATTGATGTATAATTGGACATAGTAAAATAATATATTTCTTTTAAAAACTATATTCAAGACTTCTGAGATTTAATAACTTTAGTTGGCAGTTTTGAATATAACATACCTATCAATTCCTGCCCTGTTGTCCACCGAAGATTACATGGAACAATAACAAAAAATCATAAATTAGTAATTATAGAAATTATCTCTTCTGAGGTGTTTCAGACTTACATCAGTTATGAACAAAAGTTTTGAATGTTTATAAAATTGATTTGGAATAGTATTGAATAATAATAAATTTTATTACTCAAAACTTATTTCAGTTAAGGGACTTAATTTGAACAATTCTTAATACATTCATATAGCATAGTAGCAACTTATACCAAATGAATTAATTTTTTTTTGTATAATGCAAATGACTTTAATGAGATAATTGCTTTGAAATATTAAATAATTCACATATTTAATGAAAACTTAATGATGGAATTATTGATAGCGGTAATCAAAAATAATAATTCAATTGAATCTAGTAATACTTACAAGGTTCTATTCACAGTTATCATTTCATAATTATTATCAGGGTTATAAAAAATATTATCAATGTAATGTTGACCAGCCGTGCCAGCAACCACGGTCGCTCGAGAATCACGTTCGGTAGCATAGTTCCTGAAAATAAAAGAGTCAACATTTACCAAATGTTCAACATTGTGATTATTAATATTATACATTTACTATTATTAGAAAAATACACATAGTTATGTACATACCAATAAAAACTGTTGTGAGATGTTGTCTGATAAATTGGTAACCGTACTTTCTCAAATCCAGATACTTCAAGAATATGTTCACCCTGATTTTTCTGAACATAGTTGTGAGTGAAATTGGATACAACCTGAAACACGTCAAATTTAGAATAATTTACAAGTATAAGAAATTAGGCTAGTGAAGTATCAACAGTTTGGGACAGCGCAATTTTCAAACAAAATTTTATAAAGTATTTTTTTAAAAAAAATAAAGATATTAATGTTTTAGTTATTAACTGTCAGAAAACACTTAGTTTTCATCTTTAATTAAAATTAATAAAGTTTGCAAACAACATTATGCTTCTCATATAATATTAGCGGTAATTAAGTATGCATTATTTGAGCCCCTTTCCTCCAAATTCAAACACGTTTAAAATTTACCTGTTTCAGAACAATGACATCTCTGTAGGGAATTACATTCCGTGTGAAGAAGTTATGATAAACTATAACTTCCTGGTACGGGCTACTTTGTCGGCCTTCAACGTAAAGTGCTGGTCTGTTCACATTTTCGGCAAACAAATTGTGAGTTAACCAGCCTCTCAGTGCAGTAGCTGAACCTCTAGAATCTGCCCTGATCATTAATCCGCCAACATTTCTTTGGACAGCATTACTCTAAAAAGACAAGAAAATAAATTTATACTCTATCACATTTATTTCTTTTCTCAGAAACATTAAACTAATTAATGAAATGTCACCCCATGCAGGCTGTTACCCAAAAAAAGTACTAAGTGCTGGATCTTGGAACATGTTGAATGAATTAAGAAATGAATCAAAGTTGAGGCGTGACTGTCTCTAACTGGTGAGATTGTCTACAACCATATAGAAGTATTAATATCTTGTTCGTAAATAAATGTCAAACAAATTGTGAAGTTGACACTACATTGAAAATTACATCAATAATCAGGTAATTCTCTTACTTTGATTGTGTTTGTTTGGTTTATTTGGACAGAGTGCTGTAGTGAAAATCTGGGATGAAGTAAATGTTTAATGTCTAAACACTAAAATCTCTGATCATAAATTAAAACTAATTATTTTGCAAAAACATTTAATAAACATTTATTAAGAGGAGTTATGTAGAGAACTTACACCAGAAAACCTTCATTCATAATTCATCTTTGTGATATAAAAGCTATTAAAAAGAACCATTACTCAACACTCCAAAAGAAATTAATAGACCCTATAATATAGTGGTAAATAACAACATAAATATTGAAGAATGTTTCAGAATTAAATTTTAATCTCAGTACTCACTCGAAAATAAATGCTCTGTGTATTTTGTACGTCCATGAACACAGCTGCTTTGCATGAGGAGAAATTACCATACAATTGTTCACAATTTTCTTGTATCCTATTTTTCTCTACTGTTAATATTGGGTTCACTTCTCCAATACTGCTGTAATGCAAACTTCCAAGGCGGCATTTAGAGATCAACGAATACGAAACGTTGTGCTGAGCATCTCGGTCTAAAAGTGTAATTAAATGCATTTAGAATATATAATCTTAAATTAATTATTGTAGCTTATAGTTTGGTTCTATGCATAAAATTTGTGATAACTCTCAAAGAAAATGATGTAAAAGTAGAAATAGTTCTCAGGTTTCCATTCGGGGTACATTTAAAACGCGACGTTTTGACGACCTCATGCTCTGTCATCATCTTCAAGCTGAAGTGGAAACCTGAGAACTATTTCTGCATCAAATACACTGGGAAAGCCTCAATTCACTTATGATGTAAAAGTAGTTTAAAATGTGTAATACGTGAAGGAGGAATAACTCAATGCATACTTACTAAATCCTATAACAGAAACAGGTAATGAAACTATTTCTGCAAAAAATCCAAATGATCCACCCCCTCCTCCTGCAACCAATCTTACACTCAAGCTATGGCTCTTTGTTTTGAACAGTTGTCGCTGTTGGGGTGAATTTGCTTCCAACTGCGCAATTGCTTTTGTGCTAATATTATAAATGTCACCATCATAAAGCCATAATGTGTCTGCATGACCTGTGCCATTCTGCAGATTAAATTGCAATAACCTGTTAAAAAAAACACACATCAATAATAAAGTAGTCATATATATAATTATTATATTATTAAATAATATAAGATTAATATCTTCCAATTGCTAATAGAATGAATAACACATTTCATTGGGAATAGAATGATGTTACTTAATGCAGTTATCACATATGAATGATTCATTTGAGACAATGAATGCTTGATGACATAAATTTTAAAGGCTTCACTTATTTAGTAAATTACTGTGCATGTCTAATATATAGTACATTAGATAGGTGGAAACTATATGAAACAGTCTTGCAATAGAAATATTTTGAACCCACCTAAAGCCAAAAGGTTTAGAATAATACACACTGTTGAATATCTTAACACAATTCACAGGATTGTTGTCATATTTAAAGTACAGCACCATTCTCTCTTCAACTGTAATTTCTTTAGTTGGATCACACATGTCAACAATACCAAACATGTGGTATGGTAAAGGAATCTCCTTTAGAGGCACAAAAGAACTTTCCTCTGCGTCTCTATTTTCACCAGTGAGCGATAATCCCACAACACCAATCCCGAGAATATCTTCTATCCTATTGAAGAAAATATTGAAACAAAATTAATTATATTGAGAAATCTAAAAATAATAAAATTATTTAAATTCCATGAAACACACAAGAAATTTTATGTGAAGGAACTTTAATATTAGTGACAGGTTTCTTACGTTGCATCCAGTAGCTGAACAGTGTCTTGGGGACCAACCAAGCTTACTCCATGAGAAGCGCACTGTCTAATTGACACATGAGTCAATTTAGGGGAGCGTCCAACTGCCATTATAGCTGGCGATTCCTCTCCATGTAATACTCCTGCACCTGTGATGTTGACCCAACTGAGAAAAGACTCTACCCGCTGCACTGTCTGGTGGGTAACTGGATTGTGTGTACGCAGTTCAAACACATTTCTTTCAAATTCTGCATTGGCAAATCTGTGTATAAAGAATTTAAAAATCAGTTTATGTTCTTGTAAGCTCATTTCAGTATAGAATAATACTACACATTTATGGAAATTATATACAGTACCTAATCCCTCCCCAATATTGCATTTTGGTATCCAAATTACGGCGTCCACAGTGTACAAACACAAAATCACTATTCCAGTCACAGTGCTGCCCATACAGGCCAGGTCTGTGACCATTTAATCGAACAGGACAATCGTTGTACTTTGGTTCATCACCTGCAATAAATATGAATATTTTCATAATTTTATAAGGAATCAGAAATAGTAACTGTGTGGACAGTAATGAAGACATTGATTGAACTAAATAAAGTAAATGAGTAAGCATGTTTGCTGTAATTTCTCCTATATTATGGAAAGGTTATAAAAAAATAACTGCATCAAACCAGTTGTAGGTTATCATGAATAGAAGCATTTTTGTCATTGAGATTGAATAAAATATTCTTGCAATTTGAGATGAGTCATGGGGAAAACCTATAACTGGCTCAGTTTGAATAGTCTTTTCATTTCATTTAATCACACACACACATATAAATAAATATTATTTACAGCAAGAATGTTATTGCAAAATAAATATCGGGAAAGATTAATTTAATTTATTTTACTTTCAGATATTCCACTTGTTTGAATAATGGCATTATAACTTACCTCGGCACTGAAAAGGCTCAGGCCATGCTTCTGGCCAGATACGTGATAAAGATCCACTATGGAAGTCATATCGTTGTCCTTTTGAAACGTACACATTCAAAGGTTCAAGACCTAATTCACGGCACACCACTTCAGCGTTCTTTTCACAAAACCATGGGTCACAGATTGGTATCCACTGCATAGTTGTATGATTGTACCATTCAAGGAACCCTTCAGCAGTATCCATAGATCCTAGAGAAATATAAATATATTATTGAAGAAAAACAAATAATATCAGTGTTTTAAAATAATTAACTAATAAATCTGAGGTTTTTCACAGTATATGAACGTTTACTGTTCCACCGAATTAATTTATTTTACATTGGAACCTATTTTCTGAGAGGCTATAATTAAAACTATAATTCATTTCACTTACTCATTTTATCTGAATCTCCTGTGCAATTTGTTATTGTCGTACAGAGTCGTACTGAATCAGATGTTACTTTTTTCCTGTAAGGTGCAAGCTCAATTGGTTCAGGTGATGTTAGAGGGCGCATAATTATTTCTTCATCTCGGTTTCCTACAGCAAACAGAGAGCCTAACACCAAAAGGCCTACATTAGGAGCAAATTCCAAAACAACTCGAGGAGCTATTGACAACTTGACCTAGAACAAGAAAACATTCATCATGTGAATTACTTACATATTTATCTACAGATTTGGTAAACTGATGTAATTTAAACAGTGCTACAGTGCTTTGATCAGATTTGAACTTATCAATTGCAGTATTCTTATAAATTTTGTTAGTGCTTAGTTTAAATGGAAGTACCTCATATAAGATTTTTATAATTACAAAAAAATCTATTCAATTCAATTATATTCAAGGAATTCTATAAGACTCTTCATAATTGTTTAATCAAAAATTGGATAACTTGTAAAAAAATTACAGTTAAAATAAATATGTATAAAAATCACTCAAAGAAGTAGACTCCCAATTACAGACAAAAATAAGTGATAAAATAAATACCACATACTGTTTATAAAATCCTTGTTTGCATTTTGTCAAGTGACAGAAAAAATGTAAAAGTTGCAAGAATGTTGTGTCCTATTTATTTTGCCTTCAATTTGGCTATTTCTTTATGCAGATAGTATAATTTTCATGCAGATGCTATATATATTTTGTTTAAATATGCATGAATATTATTTTCAAAACAAACAAATTATTTACAACACAATAACTGTTTTTAATATTCCTAGTTGTAAATTATTAGTGTAAAATATGTTATATATTTATTACATGTTTTTAACTTGATATTTATCAAACATTGTTAAATTTGCAAAATAATTGAAAAAGTGTTGTTTTCCTTACATCAGGCATTACTGTCACATCTGAGCGAATAATATACGGTTCACTTCTATAAGGTAAATGAAGATCTCTTTTCAGTCTACCCCCTATATTGTTTAGATCAATAATATAGGGATCTTCTTGAGCAGAGGATAATGATGCATCAAAGGAATCTTCCACCAAGTATGGTCTGAAAAGAGAGATGATTTATTATAAAAACTATAAATCTTCAGATTTTACTTTACTATGATTTTCTCATGCTCTTTGATTAATATATATTAATTTTACAATCAGGTAAAGTTTTGAAAAACGTCATGCCATAGACTTAAAATAACAAACAAGAGCTATGAAGTTTACTCACAAGAAATCAGCTACTGCATGGTTGTTCCAGTCATCAAAGTCAAATATTTTCTTTTTTATATCTGAAGGATTGTTTGTACCCCACCAATTCTCTCTCACATCTAACTTATTTTCAATTTGTGCAGTGTGAATACCAGCTACAAGTTCAAAATCCAGGGCGTTGTCTCCAAAGAGATTTCGATTAACAGTGACTTTCTGAAGTCCATGGAATCCAAGTACAAAGGTGTGAGCCTGTTAATATTGGAATTGTTCAATAAAATATTATTACAACCACACAGACAGGTTTTAGACTAAATAATAAAATTTTAAACTCAGAAATGAAGAAGAATGAAGTAACATTGAGCTAATTGCATTTTATTGTTTTATTAATCTTTTTCGCTGAGTGGCTGAAATGCCATATTGTTGAAACTATTGAACTTATTAGAAAAATAACTTATCCGTGGAATTACTTCAAATACATTGTTCCATTTGCATCAATTGGTACAACATTCTATCACGGACTAAATTGTGGTTATTAAATATCAAGGTGGTCAATATTCACTTAGCAGTTGAATGTGGCATTATGATAATTTGCTGATAAAAATGAGAAACACCTGGAACAATCTCTAATTTTTCTCCAACTATGAAATCCAACTTTCATTTCAGGACATCCATAATCTCTGTATTCTTTTGACATTTTAACATTCAAAGTACTGATGGATTCAATTTACTTTTGCATTTATGTATATAATCTGCCTTTTCAAGGAATAGTCTCCTTCATTTATACTTTTACAGTTTTTATATATACTACCTCTAAGTTCTCTACATTTGCATGCTAGGTTCATCATAGCCTCATTTATATATTCTCCTGGTTGCTTAAGATGATAGGGCTTTGGTTCAGACCTCGTATTTCGACTATTGATGATTTCTTCTCACAATATGTACTACCCACTGCCATTTAATCTTTTTTAAATGTTCTACTAACTTTGTAATTCTCTTTGCATTTCTCATAAAGTTATTCCTCAAACAGTCTCTTATCTTATGATTTGTTTAGCTGCATGCTTCTTCTATTACTAAGTACTATACATGTTTTGGAAAAAAAGGGGGCTTATGTTTCCTAAATTGAAAATATAATAAAATACATTCTAAGATAAACTATCATTAATACAACAAGAAAATCATTGTACCATTCCAAATGACATGCTTATTGGAGGTGACCACACCCACCAAGTTATTTGTAAGATATATTGATAAAATATACATAAAATACCTTATTGTAAGTCATTTGACTGTTCCCTTTATTTCTTTTTATTTCATTGTTGATGAATCTTGCCTTTACAAAGCCTAATATTTCAGACTGACTGTCAGCAATAAATTCCACCATGAAAGATCCATGATTATTTTCAATCAGGTTATTATTTATCAACAAGAGCTTTTCCATTCCCCTCACCGAAAGCAGTCCTCTACGGCACACATTCTCTTGGAAAATATTTCGAGTCACATTTAACCTGTGTAGATACATAAGATACTTAATTAAATTATAATACTTTCCCACAAGTTTAGACTAATACTTTCTGAATGTAAAATATATAGAAAATGTGACATAACATAGATACCGTATAGTGTATATAATTAAGTTTGCAAGCTTACTTCTGACAAACTAATGATCTGCTTCCATTTAGTATAATATTTTATAGATTGTCTACTTCAGCTAAGTAGAATGAAACAGTTTTAAAATATTTATTTTGACAATGTCACACGTATGCACTGGATCATGAGAATGTGATAATATAGCTTGAAGCATAGGATATTATGTCTATATCAAGTTTATGATGAAAAGTTCATATAAATAATACCTAATATTAATCTTTATTATGAGAAACTTTTAGTATAATCATTAATATTATCTATATAATTAAAGAGTGATAATAGTACCTTGCAAAATGTCCACCAACGACAACACTGAAGTTGTTGTTGTTACGCCAAGTATTGTTGAGTAGAACCACAGAATGGGTGAAGTTTTCATTGTATTGCCATACATAAGGCAGGGAGACCGAGAAGCCTCCACGCTGATTCCGCTCTATTGAATTGTCTTTCAGCAGCCAGTGAAACAGGTTATTAGAGCCTCGCAAATCCCTATAGAAAACAAGAATGGAATTAAGTAAGCATAATTTCACAGCATTGTTCTCTAATGGATATTATTAATTTCAAATTAGTGCAGATAATATGTTGATTATAAAATAATTTTTTGTAGGATTGGAATGGAAGCATTTTAACTGGACTGTGAATCAAACCTGGGACCACTGCCTGGTATAAGGAAGCTCTACCATCTGAGTTGAGTTCAGATGTGGAGCTGCCACATACCAAGTGATTGTCCCACATTTGATTTCTGGTCCAAACAAGATTTTTACATCCTGATCCTCTAATTCAATTTCAACAACTATATAGCTGAAGTTCCATGGGAAGCATTTATTCTGTACTTGAATTCATTGTTAAAATTAGAATACTATAACACAAGTTTTAATCAGTCAACTTAGGCTCAGTACAGAAATAGCAAAGTAATTAAAGAAAATAACATTGTTGAAACAAAGGATTTTCATAGTAATTTTAAACTTTGTGTTTATAAACAAAATTTATCAACAAATAAAATCATCTTGGGATTCCAAGCTGGGTCACTTTATTGTCAAAATACATCATTTCCATGGCTGTCCTAGCCATCATCTTCAGGTGAAGACTACGTGGTTTGACGACAAAGTGACCCAGCTGGATGCCCCAAGGAGATTTTATTCATACTCTACGCCGAGAAATCTAAGCTATATCAAAATTTATCAAGTTATTTTATGTGACTTAAATATTATGTTGAAGCTGTGTCAATTTATTATGTTCACAGTTCTGTTTCACAATAATAACTGTATACCAATTATAAAAAGGAAAAGCTTTATATATTAATAAAACGCTACCTGCTAAATTGCCGTATTCCTCGACCATTATCTGTGATGAGAGAACTGTTTATCATAATTGTAATTTCTGAAATGTTTGTAGTGATCAGATCCCAGTGCGGCGAATCAACCAACAAAGCATCATTTAAGTTGAAAGATACATCACATTCAAAAAATTGAATGCTTTCATTTCCTTTCCTAAGCAGGTGATCTCCAAAATCAGTTAGCATCCTAATAACAGAGACAAAACACTTTTTTGAAATATAATAATGCTGAGTATTTGCCATTTAACAGGATTTATTCTATGGTTATATTTTAAATGAATATATTATCAAATGAGAAACTTTTAATTGAGAGAGAGTAGTATTGTGCTCACCTATTATAGTAAGAAAACCATATTCCTCTATTATTGTGTCTGATACGGCTTTTCAATACTGTTAGCGTGGGTGGAGGACCCCGGAAAATCAACGGATTTCGTACAGTAGACAGCAAAAGTACAGTACCGCCCATTGCATTTTCACCACTTTGGTAAGTTAATTCTAATCCATATGAAGAGCTAAGTATCGGAAACACAAACATGTCCCGACGTAGATCCCAAGATGTAAATGACACACTTCTCACTGGACCATCATAAATAATAATTTGCTCAGTGCTGAAGTTGTGAATAGGATTCAACAACTGAATCCCAATAACAAAGCCAGGAGGACACTGAAATAACAATTAAACACGTAAAAATAAAGAATACAAATTACAGAGAAAATTGCTGACAAGATATTGTGAAATAAAATTAATGTAAAGAAATTGTATTTGCTTGTGTGTGAAACATTATTGGAAGAAGTTATGTGTAACAATATGGATTTTATAAAAAAATTATTTTTTATTGAATGCACATTTTTTTAACCTTTTAATTATTGGTCAGTTATTTTGTCAAAATGTTTGAAAAATACTAATTTACCTTAATGAAGAAACTGATGTTAACTTCAGGATGTGGAACTCTGTCAGTAACTAAAAACTTTGATTCGTCGGGGATCAAATCTATATTTTTAAATGAGCCAGGAATTGTAACAGGTTTATAGTCAGGTTGAGGAGTTTGAATTGGTTTCAACCAACCAGCAAGTTCACGTTGATTTTGAGATGTAATTATAGGGTCATGCCTCAGACCTGCTACCAAGTTTTCTTCCAAAACACATCCTGTAAAATTTGAGATAATAAATTTAACAAAAACACACATTGCACAATATAGCTGTTGTAGTCGTAGTAGGTGACAATATTAAGGGAAACTAAGCTGCACGAGAATATTATAATGTAACTAGAATTGTAACTTAGATGATTTGATACTGTGGTATAGCATGTAATATGGTTGGCAAGGACCTTGTAGTCGACCTGACCTTAAATAAAAAAATGGTAATAAAAAAATATGTCAAAAATTTATCTATCTTACATTTTTTAGATATGTTGATGTAAGTTTATAAACATGATATAGCAAAAATGGGAAGCATGTATGCTTCTTCAAATTATAAATAACTAAGGTCTTTAGACAAAATAAAATTAATTCCTGAAGCCTAAGCTTAGTAAAAATAATATTCAGTCATTCAGAAGTAGATTCTTGATAATATAGCTGATAAAGTAAACCAATGAATAATCATACATGAATTAAATGAGGAAAATTAAGTTAGAGTTGTTTATATTCCAGGGTTGAGTAAGTAAATATTTAGTTCAGAAGAAAACTGAATACATATTACCTGTAATTTTTAAGCCAAGTTGTTTCATGCTGATGCCACTTCCTCTATTTCCTTTAAATTCACTATTTAATATGGTATTTGCTGATCCACTAGAATATAAATCCGAGTAAACAACACCTAGACCATCTTGGATATTGTCCACTACCCGAACACTTTCCAAAGCATGTCGCCATAAGTCAACTTGCAGACCTGTTTAATGTTTAAAGAAAAGGATTTTGTATTTTAAATAGAATTACATTACAAAATGTTTATTCATACAAAAAATAGCAGGATATAAATTGACATTATTAAAAAAATAATTATTGAACTGAATGTAACAATGATTATAATCAAAAAAATTATAATGGAACATCCTACCTGATGAAGTATAATATTATTTTGTATAAATTGAAGATAAGAACTCTTATGTTCCTGATATGACTTGAAACATAAGAACACTTTCTACAACATTATTCAACTAATGTTCAATTTTTATTTGTAACCAAAGTGAGATGAATAATTTTTATAGTAACATATATTATTTAAGTTTAATAAAGCTATTTTCAGATGCCAATCATAACATAAATTGATATTGGCATTTCATAATCTAAATTGGAGTTGTTGTTTTACTTTTCAGCCCTTAGTCTGATGTAACTCCCCATGTTAATCCATTCTGTGCAAGCCATTTCATTTCTTCACAACCACCACAATCCCCCCATTCTGTTCAGCACATTCCATCTTTACCCTCCTTCTTCTGTTCTTACCCCACACACTTCCCTCTAATGATAATTTTACAGGACTCTCATGTCTCAAAACGTGGTCTATTAATCTAACCCGTAAGCAACTGTTACCGACTCAGTTAATTACTTACCTGGTTTGAACATATTACTGGCATAATCCAACAGTCCAGCATGTTCCACAGTAACAAATTGCATATCTGAACGCTGTGCTGTAGGTCCTAGTCGAACACCGGCCCAGGCTGGCTGCAGGCACCGCAGCCCGACATCATTGCTGTGTGAGCAAGATCTGTAAAGGTCTGCTTTGTGTTCTGCCTGGCATTCTGTGATATCCAAATCCTCTTCAGAACAGCGGACATAACTGTAATGGTACGAAATTATTCAACATTACTATAATCGGGAACATAGAAATGTTAGAATAATTTTGATATACCTCAATAATATCTCCTCTGAGGTTCCTGCTAGTGGTATTTCTGATGGTGTCATGAGCCAATCATCTGGATCCAGAACTAAGCCCAACTGATGGCAAACTAAAGCAGAATTCCTTAGTGTCCAACCATAATTACAGACGGTGCCCCAAACTCCACCTATTCGCACCTTGAAACACCAAAATAAATAAATGAAGCTGTGTTCATGATTTCATTGAATTCATAAATAATTTGGTTAATTAAAACTTTGAATCATTTTAAGTAATATGTATTGAAAAAATTTCACACATATTTTTTGTTTGTTAGCATTTTATTAAATAAATGAACCTTCATTTAAGTAGTTAGTGAATTTAATGTTATAGTAGGAATGTAAACAATAGTGACATATTAATGGTGCATTCCAAAAGACAGAGAAATATGAGAGATAAGGACCAACTGAATGGTGAAGAAGGTGTATAAAATCTTCAAGAATTAGATTGAATTCTCACATATTATTTCTCTATTTACTATTCTAACATAATATGGTAATATGTTTTATACAAATGACGAAAAATTTATTACTGATTCATTTTTTATTAATGCTTATAAATTCATTAATGTTAGATATTATTTATTATGTTCAGACTAACCTGGAGACGACCTTCTCTAAATGTTTTGCCACCAAGGAGTCGAACAGGAACTTTGCTTTCAACTTCTATAGTCTCATTGTCATTAGATACATCAATCTGTTCTTCTTTTAAGGTAAGGCGTATACTATTGGGACCTGAGCCTCTTGCTTCAAAGCGACCCCCTACCATCAAGCCAACAGATGGTGGAAATCTAATAGTAATGGAGAAGAATGTGACTGATTAAATTTTTCTTTATTTAATTATAGTTAGCATTTATTTAGGATTTCTTGGATTGAAGGTCAGATTGAAATGTGAATATTTCATAATCAAAAGTAAAACTTAAAATTTTTATAAAAAAGTACATCAAAGAGGCAAATATAATAATATAAGGAAAAAATGTAGTGCAAAGTAAAAAAAAATCAAATATGAGAGGTAAAGGAAATCAGAAGATATTTACAGATGAGTACTGGATTGGAAAAAACAGTCATATTAACAATAATTTTTGTACTCACAAATATTAGAAATTATTGAACAAATAAATGAAAATAGTTCAAAATGATGTACCTCAGAGTTACTCCTGGGCTGAGTTCTAGTTTTCCACCTGGCCTCACACTAATATCAGCATCCACATTATATTCTCCGGCTCTTAAAACTTCATACCCGTCAACTTCTCCACCGACAGATCTGGTTCCTGGTCGTAGGAAAGAAGCTACAAATTGTGGACTAGATATATACAATGTTGACCCAGGGTTACTTGAATGCAACAGATATGGCAAATATTCAATTTTAGCCAAGTTGTAACGATCCTTCCTGAAATTACAAACACAAAATGTGTGCGATTAATTAATGTTTACTAAAAAACTACAAACTCTTTATAAAGTTATGTTTCATGTTCAAAGAATAACATGAATAAGTTTTAAATTAGTTACCTATGAAATAGTCTGTAGAATATTTTTTCTTCATTAGGAAATCCGAGCCAGTTATATGTACAGTTAATAGTTTTACTCTGGTCTTCCAACTGAGATCCAATCTCGTAAGCAGATTCTGGATTTTGAATAATATTTCTGAATATATCAACATTACTCGATCCGACGACAACAGGGGCTGCTACTCGGCTACGGGGAACAAGGGGGCTGACATCTATCTCAGCCGAGAAAGGCTGTTTGATTCTGTTATCTTTCACAAAGTTCCATGTGAACACTGTGTGCTGAACACTGCTGTATGGATGCAGGCCTAAATTGGCAACAAACATCTGAAAATGAAATGAATTAATAGTATTATTATTGTTAGATATAGCAGTTAAACATTAAATTAATTAAAGAGTTTCCATCACATGTGTTCAGTATAGAATGAAGTTCCTTTTTATGTAAAACAAAAAATTTAAAAAGCATAAACAACATGCACAGTACAATTTATATATATTTCTAAATTTTAAATAATTCATTTATCAATATTTAGCATTTGCCATGAAACTGAAACATAATATAATAAATTTTCTTTGCACAAAAATTGAAGTTTTAGCATTGTGATTGTACTTGCTTTATTTTCATTCAAATATAAATCTTTGTATCAGTATTTTCCACATGTATGTATGTATAAAGAAATGTAATGTTCATTGTTTAGTATAGTTTATATAGTATTATAATGCAATGAAATGCAACAGCTTAGTAAATATTTCAATGAAATCTATAATTTCTTTTCTTTAATAAATTCCAACCTTTATTAGGTATACTATTTTAAATATTCATAATAAATAAGTTCGGCAATAACTGTCACAGGACACACTCCATGATGCAAAATTATCCACTCATAGGTACATGTTATTTAAAATGCCATAGATGTATTAAATAAATATAAAAGTTTTTGCTGACAAACTAGCTGTATTATTTTTATTATTACTTAATGTCAGATTATTTATTTACTGTATAAATATTAATCTATTTCTACCCTAAATTAACAAAAATATTTAAAAATTTTAACTAACTCCTTCATTGTTTTCAAAATAATTGTTGTCAATCATAAGTTCAGCAGGCAATAACAACAAATCTTCTTCCAAAGGATTTCGCACAAATAAGGCTCCATATTTATGTTTACTGAAGTGATTATATTCAATATGTCCCTTGACATTCACTACAGTTTTGTACCTGAGAAAGAATGCCATAGTTTAAATAATAAGACACACATGCTCATTCAAACACTATAAAACTTTTTTTTCATTCAGAATTATGAGGCAATATTGCAAAAGGTCTGCCATTAAGTTCTCCTAAATAACATTTCACTATGAACAACAATAAATATAGCAGTACCAATTCACTCTAAATATTGGGAATTAGAAGATAAATTTAGTTTACAGCTTTCGCTTCCTGTATTTTTCTGTACAATTCATCAAAGTATAATTATGAAGAATATTATAATGCATAGCATCATTAAGTGTTCACAAACTATTGTGTAATGATAATGGATGGACTTAAGAAACTAAATCTGAATGGATTACATACTAACTTGATGGGTTTTTCTGATAACTTTCTATTGATCTTAAAGAAATTTTAAATGAAAGTTGGGATTTTAAAAAATTATAACAGTTCATAACACAAATTACATAAAGCACTCTCCTGAAAAGTTTTTTAAATATGTGCGGCAAAATAAAATAAAGAACTCATGCTATCCATGTTACATAGAGTAATGTATTAACCATTAGTTAAATAAAATACAGAAATATGAAGTAAAATTCTTTGAAAAGTACAAAGAGCATTAAAATAATTATTACCTGAAACCCAATTGGTTCTGTGTAAATTTGTTATGACCCACTTGCAAATTCAAGAGCCCACCGTCTTTTCTTCGACAGGATCTTACTTCTAAAGATGCTGTGTTACTGTCATTGAACCAGTTCCCAGTTATGTTAATGTAAGAATCTCGGCAACTATTTCCCATAAGCACACCAACCTATAATAGAATAACAATTATTATTTAAAATAATTACAGACAATTTTGAAATTAAAAGTAATTTCAATTTTTTTTCTTCGTCATTACTGAAGGAAAACATTAGCTAAAATGTTTAAAAGGAAATAAAGTAGAAATAAAATTCAAATGACATTAATTTAAAAATAAGGATACTTGTATAGATTGCATGCTAACAATAATGATAAAACATTAAGAAGACAAAAATAATTATAAATGAGATTATGTGGTAATCATTAATATAAGAGTTAAATTATCCAAATTCATAAAAATAAAAGAGAGTGAGAAATAATTTTATAAAAAACCACAGTATTTCATGTTCCATAAGAAATATAAATTATTTATTACTTTCCATAGTAAAAATCTTACTTCTAAGTTCCTGAAGATCTCAGAATAGGAAACAACAGCATTCTGTTTAAATGTAACATGTGGTGAATGCAAACTGTCATTGATCCAAAGTGCAATTCCATATCCTTCATTGGATGACACAGAAGAGTGAGTTACATTCAACGCTCCGCCACAATATGAAACATTAACGCCGTCTCCTTTATTAAATGCAATACGACTGTGGGTCACATTAACTGTGCTTGCCCCTCCTAAAACATGCAATCCTGCTGTATGACCGTTTGCAGATACAGAACTGTCAGCAAGTAAGACAGCAGATCGAACGTCTTCTGCGGCAATTCCACGACCGGCATTATCTGCCACTGTTGATGACGTTATGTTTAAATCTGGCCGAAGACCTGTGAAAGGGTAAGAACAATGATTCATTAATGTCTAAACACAATATTCTCAAATACATTAACAATTTTGATGAATCTTTACAACTCTTAGTTTTTTTTGTTGCAAATGTGTGGGAGAGAAGACAAATTGTCATGAATTAATGTAGTAGTAATAATAATAATGTGTATTTACAAAATGAATAATACTCACTGATAGCAGATGTAACTCTGACAAATGCTATACTCTGTTCTCTGGCAAGAGCTTTGTATCTTAGAAATATGCTGCTACCAGTTGATACAACACTTTGGGGAAAAGTCTGATTCTGAACTGGTACTGTTGCCAATAAGGTGTGACCTTTGGTAGAACCATCATATACTTCAATGTACGCTGTTTGATTTTTACTTGCAGACATAACAATGAACTGCACAGTTAATACATAACCTCTGCGTGTAAGGTATGTCTGAAAAAAAAATCTTATCATTAAGGTATTAAGTATGAATGTATATATATTTTTTAATTGCAGTCAAAGTAATTTTGGTAATTTAATGTGTTATAACAATTACTTTTCGTTTTAGTTGCACTATTCCAGATGTCTTTTATAAGTATTAGAATTTTTTGATTAAAAAATGTAACAAAATTTTGTAATTTTATATGATATCAATTAATTATTAACCTGACCTTGTAACAGTTCTGTGAGCTACTAGAATATTGCCCTTGTTCCATCTTAAGCAATATGGGATATGTTTGTCCATCCGTGATTGGTGAGGAGCAAAAATCGAGTTGTTCAACATGGTTCAGAAAATCTGCATTTGTATTGTGATGAATAAATCTAATACCATCAGCTCCATTTTCTGCAACTGTACAACCTTCCAGATTGAGTTGTCCGCCTGTGCTGTTCACATATATTCCATAACCTGCAGAAAATAATTACATTTTAAGTATCAAGTTATCAGAGTCCTCAAATTCTTGATTTATACACAAAAATATAATTTACTCTAATGGTTATTATAAGACTTGACTAAATTCATGAATAAATCAAATTGCAGTTTAAATCTTTGGTTGAAAGGGACAGTCCAACTGATCAGGATTAGTTACAGATTTACACACACGAACTTCAAACATAATTCTAGAATTGAAATTTTTTTGTATTAAATAATTTGAAGGAGTTATCAGGTACCTCTGTTATATTTAATTGTGCTATTAATGAGACTGCTGACTTCTGTAGCTTCTGTCATGTTTACACCAGTATACGCAGAGTACAGAACAGAAACATGTTTCATTATAGGTGGCGATCCTCTTATTGTTAAAGCTGCCACAGCTTTTCTGTCAGGACCAGCTCCAGCATATCTAAAGAAAAAGGAATAACTGCCTATCAAAACCAGGAACTTAAAAATATGAGGTAAATGCATTGATTAAATTTGGTTTTAGAAAAATTAAATCGATAACGTTTTATATTAATAATTGCTAATAATAATCAAATAAATAGTTTGGCACCATAAGAAGTTAAGGAAACTCTAATAATAGTATTTTAAAGACAATTTACTCATCAACTATAGCAGCAAGCTTGGTACAGATATGGATGCAACCCAAGAAATAAGGTACTTGATGCATAATTAAGGATGTTTTAACATACATCACACTTTATTACTGAGAAATAACAAACAACAAAAAATATGTGAATTTCTAACAGCCATGGTACCACAACCCAAGTAAACAAGGCATGTGATATTACATCGAGGACTGAACAGAGAGTTAGAAGAAAAATATTTAAAGTCAAAGTAGGAGTGACTGACAGGTTAGTTTATGGTGATGTTTCTATATATAATTCCATGTCTCTCTCTCTCTGGCTGTATAGTGTACAAATTTTATTGCCACGTATATTTGTTTCACAAATAATCTCAACTAAAGTACATAAACCACTTGCCTTATATCAACGTTCACGAGCTGGGACATGGAACGCTGGACATAAAGAGTATTCTCTTGAGTCAATATTTTCTCTTCTCGGCTGTGATAAAATGTCAGGCCAGCCCAGTGAGACGATGCCACAGAAGGATCCAAAATAGGGTTGCAGCTAATGCCCATATCAGGGTGATAATCTGTAATTTATTGTATATTTATATAAATTACACTTTAATAAAAATACATACTACTGATAATTGGCACATTAAGGTGAACCACTTGTTTGAAACTCATGTTCCTATGACATATTAATTTTAATACAATATTTTAACAAAAGTGCCATTATCTCATAACAACATGTACACATATAAGTAAATAATAAAAAACATTGATGGAATCTTTAAATAACTGGATGTTTTAATTAATTTAGAATGATTCTTTTTAATAACTTACCACAACTACCACCTCCCATTTGACGCTGGTTCCAACCACTACATTCTTGTAAGCTTTTCTCTCCACCTTCACATTCTGGTTTTTCTAATAAAAGATGGGCTTGCTTTTTTACTGATCTTTCCATCCATTTCCACCAGCTTCCTCCACCATCGAATCCCAACTGACGGCACACGACTGTCAGATCTGCAGCTGTCCAACTACAAGAGAAGATAAACTAATAATTTGTACAAAAAAATAATAACAGATGATTAATCCTTTTCACTCTTAACAATAAAAAATTATAGTCATATTTTGTAAGATGCATGGCGTTTCTTTTGAGCTGGTAACTTACTTGCGAGAGTTGGAGCAAACTGGTCTCCATTTGTCATCCACTTTAAGTTCCACACGACCAACGGTTACAGAAGGGCCGTCCACGAGTCTCACTGAGAAGTCTGTTGGGTCAGGACTTGACCCAGGACCTTCTAAAACAATTCGTTTGTCTGGCAATCCCTGAAAACAAAATTAACATTAAACAACATTAATATAATTACATATGATAAAATAGAATGAACATATGCAAGGTAAACTAGTTTTCTTGTTTTTAAATAGCTGGAGGTGGACATAATTCTTACGGCAAATGTGGCTGAGCTGAGTTTCTTAAGTAATATGATCAGTTCAATTTAATTTACTATGAGACCTAGGAATTTGAGAAATGAAGTTTCGTTTACATTATTGTCATCGTCTTTCCTGGAATTAAAGGTTGTAGAGTTGTATTGTGTGTGTCTGTGTGAAATTGCAGTAAATATGTTTTGTCACAATTAAATGACATTCAAGATGATTGTATAGAATATTTTTTATTTTCAACATCAATTGTTTGATACATAAGTATTACAATCTTCTGGAAAATGTAAGTGTGCCCTTATCCTAAAAAGTTGAACAATGCAATTTCTAAACTTATGTCACATTTAAAAAAACTACAAACTCTAAAAACACAAGTAAATATTTTTAAAATAGGGATCTTTGTATAATTATTTTATAGTTAATGATTATAGTATTCATCGATTGAATAGAATGGGTTTTGAGTCAGCCAGTTGATGATAAGACAATGAGGACGTTGTCCGCTGATCCCATTGGATCAGTCGGCCAACTGCCTCTTAAAACTGGCGGAGACACGAAGAAGGGAATACTGCGACCCCAGAGGGGGGGTGAGAATAGTAACCAGAAGCCCAACCTCCCTGATGCAGGTTTTCTAGGGTTTTCCCTGCATCTCTTTTAGGTGAAAAACTGGGTACGATCCTTAAACTACAGCCCAGGGGCCTTAGTCAACCTTGCTCTACCTTCCACATCCGCCCCCCCATGAATTTTAAATTCCCTTCCTATGCTATTAAAGGGGGGGTTTCCTGTTTCAGGAACACTCTCATGTAGCCTGTTATCCAAAATAAAAGAGTTAATTTTATTTTCAATTTTCCTAAAATGGTATTTTGAAATTTCTTTGTTTGATTTGATGGGAACGAGCAACATTTACCTGGAAGTTATAAGCAGCATAAGAGAAGAGAGAACAATATGGAGGACTTTGAAGGGATAGATTAATAGGCCACGTTTTGAGACATGAGGGGCTTGTAAAATTAGCATTAGAGGGAAGTGATCAGATCTAGGTGGATGTGGGATGTGTAGAGAATAGGTTAACATGGAGACCAGACTAAGGACTCAATACAACAACGAGGGAACATTTACTACTCCACCCACTCTAGTGGCAAGTTTTCTACATCTTAACACCACGAATGACGCGATAATGTCCAGCCCTAATGAGGGCTCCTGAAAGGAGGACGGACGCAACTCCTATACGAAACGTGTCTCTGAACAAAAACAAATTCCTTATGCTTATCGGAGTTGATGGAATCTGGCTGTTTGAGCACGTCACTTCAACAGCTTTCAAGTCAGGTCCGTTCGGTTCTTTAAGAGCCTCCATTATACTTTTAAGTCACATTGTAGAACCAATAAATTCCTGAATTATTAGTCTTACCGTCCCTCTTTTACAGAAAAAAAATATTACCGGCTTAAGTGAACCAACAAAAATACTTTAGCGTACAGTCGAAGAAGTATATTAAACAGAGATGTTAAAATTGAAGCTTTAAATTATGATATTAATTATTAAAATAGATTGTAGTAACCGTTTAAGAATCAATAATAGGTAAATAAAAATTATGGTCGACTATGCAACGATCCTGATGGACCAGGCGCTGCTCTACTGCCTTGGATTTATTTATTTATTTTGTTAGTATTAGTGATACGTTGTGGTATTCAGACCTAAGACTGGTCTGATGCTACCCTCCATGCTAACCTATCTTGCGCAAGCCTTTTCATTTCCGCATAACTACCGCAGTCCACACATCCTCCCTAATCTCCTGTTCTTACCCGCACACACGTCCCTCTAATGCTAATTTTACTATACTCTCATGTCTTAAAACGTTGCCCATTAATCTTGGTCGCTCTTCCCCTATTCTTCCTCGTTAGTGATTCTATCCACCCATCTCATTCGCCTATAGCACCACATTTCAAAGGATTCTATTCTTTTCTTTTCCGCACCTCTTATCGTCCACTTTTCGCACCCATATAACGCCACACTTCATTCTAACAATTTTAGCAACGATTTTCTCAACTTATCCTAAGTAGATTCCTCTTTTTCACGAAATCCTTCTTTGCTATCTGTGCTATCCTAATCTAGTTATTACGCTTCCCAAGTAGCAGAATTGCTTAATTTTCTTCAAAATATCCCTTCCCAATCTAATACCCTTTGTTATTCCACTGTTTTCCTATAGGAAACCAAGGTGATGGAGTGTAGTATAGATCACCTTAGTTTTCCCTCTATTAATTCTCATATTCAACTCTTTCATCCAGGACTCGTTAATGCCATTTATAATGGCTACCAAGTCTTCTTCTGACTCCCCTCAAATGTAGATTTATTTGTAATAATTACAACGTTTCATCCACATTTGTGAACGTCCTCAGGAATATATATTTTTTAAATTGATAAACTGATTGATACCTTGTCACTTTTCCATAATACTACTCATGTCTATACCTACACATCTATTGTCTTTGTGCAAATATTATTATATTCATTTTAGTAATAATAAATAGTACTAATATAACAATATCGTCGGAATTTTTAGCAGTGATTTCGTAATATTCATACTTATATTACCCGTAAGTAAATCCCTCTTTTTTTCGCGAAAACCTTCCTTGCCTGTGCTATCCTACTCTTTATGTCTACTATACTTCTACAATCCCTAGTTACTACGCTTCCCAAGTAGCAACAATATCCCCCCCCCCCCCAATCTACCAGCCTTTGTTATTCCACTGTTTCCCATACTTCCCTTGATTTTCCCTCTATTAATCCTCATATTAAATTCTTTCTCCAGGACCTCATTCATGTCATTTATTCTAGTTTCCAAGTCTTCTTTTGACTCTCCTAATACTACAATATCAATACCAATTTATAGTTGAATGAATTATTAATTGATTTGCTCTCTAGTAGCTTCCCAAGTAACAGAATCCCTTAACTTCCGTCAAAATATCCCTTCCCAATATAATAGGTTAGTAGTAGTATTTATTTAAATACTAAAACAATTAACGTCTGCTTAGCCAATAATTAAATGAAATAAATTAACGACCAGGTGAAGACAGAAGTTTTTATTTAGTTGAATCGACGTTTCGTCATCATCAAACTCAAGGGTTTTTCAATTTTCTAATGAGTTAATGAAATTAAAAATTAATTAATTCTACAAGTTTTTATTATTGCGTAATTTATTAATATATATCTTATTAGTTAGTAATTGACTGCATTAAAACCGTACAACATGCCTGCCACACAGTTCTTGTAGAAATATAAATTGTGTTCGGTAGTATGATTCTTTTTCTCTCTCTTCTGTTCGCGTGTCGCCATCTTTAATGGTGTCAATTCTCAACGTTCTTTTACTATTTTATATTTGTTTTAATTGATTTATATGTGTGTGTGTGTTTTTTTTTTGGTTAACAGGCTACATGAGGGTGATCCTACGTCCTTCACCCGAATCGCTTTCTTAATTTACACCATTCCGCGGTGTGACTTCCTGACGTGGTTACAGTTTCGCCATTCCTCTGCGAGTGAGTGTGTGACCTAAATCCTCACTCCTCGTTCTTTCGCATAGAACACCAGGATCCTTTGTTTTGTATGTCAATGCCAAATATGTGAAACGTCAATTTTTTTTTTAGCGAATATGAGCATCCACACACACACACACACTGATGCCTGTCTTATTCTCGTGCTTATCTCACATCATTTATTCCAAACGTTTTTATTCTAGTATTAAGTTGTTACAATTAATTTGTTTTCTTTAATCTCTTTAATTAAATCATTAGTTGAAATTTTGTGTTACTACCGCACATTCAGGGTCAAAAAAAAAAGGGAACTGAAGACATCCCGAAATTTAAGGACGAAACGTCTTTCTATTTTTAATTAATATTAGTATAAGTATAAGTATAAAATCATATTCCATAAATCCTATAGAGAAGCACAAGCTTCAAGGATGTGGAACGAGTCAGAGGCTTTACATAGGTTGCTTTATTAATATTAGAATATACTGTAACTATTCATTAATTTTTAACTTATAATAAGATTTTCTTAAGTTCTATACAGAAGACATACAATTTGTACCTTATATATAAAATTGATAAATATTTTTACATCCTATACTAAAAAATTAGTGTTCTAATAATGTTCTTTCATAATTATAAATATCTACCCTATGATACATTCAGCTTCATAAATTCTTCAACAGAGTAGAAGGAGTGGCCTTAGTAAGAACTTAGTTAGTTCATATTTGAACTTGTTTGGATTTATTTTTAATTGTTTAATGGAGGTGGGAAGTTTATTAAATATGCTAATAGATGGCATTGTAATGTACACCCTTTTGTATTACGGTTAGAGACTTCCCTTCCTTCCTTCCTTGTGTAAATTGTTGTTACTTCTGGTATCAAAGTCATGTATAGTGTGAAGAGGTTACTGTCATTAATAACAAATAACAGGAGTGATTGGCAAGTGAGTGTCAGTATTCCAGTTTTCTTGAAAAGTCCCCTACAAGGTGTTTTTGGTGAGACCTGACATACTAATATTATAACAGCCTTTTTTTGAAGTGTAAATATTTTATCTTTCCCTGATGCATTATTCTATGTCTGACTTTTGCCCCGTTTATTGCATTTTATTTATAATATTAATCTTCAATTCAGCGAAACTATCGTGTGACAATTGAAATACAGCCAAATTTGTCAGAAAAACAGTTAACTAACCAAATATTAAATGAAAAAAATATTAATTTTGGATACTTAATATTTAGTTAAACTATAAAGTATAAACTAAAATAAATAATTAACAGAAAACAAAAATATACACCAAGCATTTAAATGCAGTTTATTTTCCAATTACTTTAAATTATTTTAATATGGATTAATTTGAATTTAATGTCAACAAAATAGTTCTTAAATTTAGAAATTAAACACACTTGCATGTTAATTACAGGTAACATAATCAGTCTGAAGAATAAAATTGTTATGGTTTCTTCTATTTAAAAATGTAAGTCTGTTATTTATTTTATATTATTGAAAATTATATTTTATATTTTAACTAAATATTATGTTTCTAAAACTTAATATCGTTGTTGTTTTTTCTGAAAATTTGTTTAGTTAAATATTTTGCTTTCAAATTTGGCTGAATTTAATTCATTATTTTTTTTTCCAGACGCCCTAAAATTACTAATGAATTGATTACCTAGACTTTAATGAACATAAAATCATCTTTCGCATGTATCGGATAACTTGAAACAGTATGAAGAAAAAAAAGGGTCCTTCATTAACGGTGAGTCACTTTGACAAATTAGAACTTTAAATTTATTTAAAAAAAAAATTACAACCAAATTTAGATAAAAACCCTTTCTTATTAATTTATAATTAAATCAATAGATATATTTTAATGTATTAACATTAAAATTAAATTTTAACAAGACTGTAAGAAAGGGCGTTTATTTTATTTTATTCTATTCTATTTACAAAATACATTAATTTGTTGTGAAAGAAGGAACAGAATCATAATATGTACTTTTTTCGGCCGTAACAGTCCCTGTATGTCAGTCCACGTCACCAAATTATCTACATCATGTGGAGTAGTATATCCATTTAAATATTTACCTGAAGAAGTCCACAAAAATGGACGAAACGTCGTAATTATATTAAATCTAATAATAATTAAATTTTTTGCTGAAAAATTGGGCTGTATTTTTTATTTATTATATTTAGTGTCAGAGAATTGATTTTTAAAGCTTCGTAGATAATAAAGCTAGGTTATAATGGCAAAACATAAGAAAATTGGAAAATAATCACGTCAGGCATTTTTTATATATATATTCTTGCTGTAGGAATTTCAAAATTTTGGAAAATAAGAATTATAATTACAAAATACAGATATTCCCTTCGAGTTTGAGCAGGTCGGCTGTTATTAATGATATTTATTTGGGTGAGACGGAAGCGAAGAGTTGGACTCTGGAACTGTAGGAGGTGTCGTCACAAAAAATCGTTGAAACATTTAAAAAGTATTGAGCCTTTGGGAACGGTAAATGAATAACACAAGTCTCTGACGTCACGAAAAGCGAACAAACATTGTGCCGTCAGAGCCAGAAATATGGCTATGGTCAAACACTTCATCCAGGTCCACGGATGAACGAACAGGTTTCTTTCCTTTTTTTTTCAATAGTGTTCATTACAAAGAAGTCTTGAATGGGTTAGATAATTAATTAGGGCAATTATAGCGTTTATTAATGAAATAATAATTTTTTTCTGGATACTTTCGGTTTTTTTTTGCTTAGTCGTGTTTCCATAAATCAATTTCTCATTTTTGAGGAAGAATTTTCTCGTTCTTTTATTATGATGTAAGATTAGTTTTCCACGTCTCTTATGCAGGGGATATTGCGATAACTGCTGTTGGTAGCCTAGGCACCGGTTCTTCCACCAGGAAACTGGTATTCACACCAGCGAACAGCGTCGCTCCGCGGCGCGTGACGCGTCTGTCTCGTCTCCTCCGCGGGTGGACAAAAAGAGAGTCCGTGAGCCGTTAAGATTAAGTCACTGGAAAAGGTAGAAGCTAATAACAGCGCCAATCAGAGGGAGGTTAGGTTACGGATCCCTTAGCAGTTACGCGAACTCTGGAGGAGAAAGAAAAAGGCTGATGAGCGTCTCCCGTGTTCAGCAGCCGAGGAACCATTACAATTCAAGTAAGGTGAAGAGTTCATTAAGGCAAAAAAAATTTTTTTTTGGTTAACAGGCTACATGAGGGTGATCCTGAAACAGGCAACTCCCCTTTAATAGCATAGGAAGGGAATTGAAAAGGGGGGATGCGGAAGGTAGAGCAAGGTAGCCTATCAAGGGTTAACTAGGGTCCCCGGGCTATGGTTTAAGGATCCTACCCTAGTGGTGTTTCACCTAAAGAGATGCAGGGAAAACCCTAGAAAACCTGCATCAGGTAGGTCGGGCATTGGCTGTACTATTCTCACGCCCTTCCCTATGAATGACGGGAGACGAGTTTGCTGTGGGGACGCAGCATTCCCTTCTCCGTGTCTCCACCAGTTTCAGGAGGCAGTTGGCCGACTGATCCAATGGGATCAGCGGACAGCTCTTGCCATATGCCCAAGGTCTTTGACCCCGGTACATATACCTCCTAAAATAGCTGAAGGTGTCTCGGCATATGAGAACTTTGATAAAAAGTACCCAAAGAGAGAGTGCAGGAGGCATTCCCGACATGATCAGGTAAGCCCCGCAGTCACTCTCTGGGCTGAAGCGCCTGCGAGAAAACTCCCGCATCTTCCTTGTCATTAAGGCAAACATTTGTAAGCGAGAATAAGTGAAACCCGAGGACAGTGTGGGTGATTAGGACCTACCCTCAGGTAATCTCATTAATTGACACCGCAGGGCTTCGATTTAAGCGCCGCGTAGGAAGGAAACGGTTGCGAGAAAATAATACTAATATTATATTACAAATCAGTTATTATTCCGACCAACGTCAGAGCCTTGGCGTGTAGGATATTGAACATTTTCCGCCTTACGAAACATGATAAAAAGCCTAAAATGGCGTTTTTAACAGGATTCACAAGTTTTAGGAAAATTCAAGAGCATTTTCTGACAATAATTTTTTATGTACTTCTGTGAATCTTTTAACAGCGGCAACGAGAGTCATGAAGTATTCACCATACCGGGATTATTTTATATAGGTCTTTTTTTTTCAGTAAGAGCGGGTCGATTTTGAAACGGAATAAAACAAACCCATGTATGGCCTTTCAAATGGAAAAATAATTTCGTTAATATCATTTTTTTTTTAATTTCATGTCAACGTCGACCCGCCCTTATTGAAAAACCCTTCTGGTCTAGTGTAGGACTAAGCTGTAATATCACGACGTAACCGTCTACTTTTACTCTCCGACATAATGGCGATAAGTTACGATCTTTTGCCGTCGACATTGAATGAGGATGTTTTGTTGCGAGACTGCGCAAACCTCTGAAGGACGCGGCACTTCACTTATTCCTCCTTCCTTCTCCCGTCCGTCAGTCCTAAAGGTTGCTCACTTGCTGTGTGCACACACATTCAACAGGACAATGTCCCTCTTTTACCAGCTACAAAAAATTAGGAATGCAGCAGATACCTTGTAATTACGTCACAACTCTTATAATTTCACTCAAAACCAGTCTTGAAAACTCGGTGATTAAATTTGAAAATTTTATTATATATGCCCTTTAAAAAAATAAGCATCAAGTTGTTCAGGTGTCCGGTGTCCATAATTGTATAATTAATCAATTATAGTAACAATAACAGCGGGTATAAATCGGAAAATACCCTTTAATTGTCCTTGTTATTCCTCCTTCGCCTCACCTCACCAACCACGTCTCTGAATTGTTCATTAATTAATTAATTAGTTTACTTGTTGTGAGAAACGAGCAGGCATCGCTTTTCAGGTAAGCGGAACCTGATGCGTTAGTTAGTATCAATCAACCTTGAAAATTGGAACGTTGGCTGCACTGTTGGTAGTGGTTGGCCTTGAAGGAAGCTCCGTGACGTTCCGAGCTCCAGCAGCAGCACTGAGTGCCTTCACCTGGACAATAAAGTTCCAGCCCGTCTCCTTTCACACAGGTGACATCTGGGGGGATCATCCTCCATGTTGTTAACACTTATCTTCAAGCGACGTGACTGCTCATTAATCCCAATACTTCATTACAAGATCGTAAAGGGTCCGGCAAACGAGTGACGATGAACACAACTACATCTAAGAGCATACAAGAGACAAATAACGCGAAGAATTTCGATAGATCCAGGGTTTTTTGATTTTGTATTAAAACGTCTTTGCCCCTAGGAGACTTTGGACCTGTGATTGACTCTTCCAACCTGTAATATCACGACTGTTTACTCTTTATAAACGTATGCCTCGTTGCTATGGGAAACAAACATTGGTGACGTCATCACGTTGCGATGAGAAAACATTTTAATAATCTCTTATCTCAGCGTTCAAACGCGTGGTTCCTGCACTTGTTACCACTGCAAATCAATAAAGTTTATAAAACTGTAAACAATGTTTGTTGTAGTGGTACTGAGCGTAAGATGCAACTCACCCTGCTAATATATCTTGCGCAAGCCTTTTCATTTCCGTATAAATACCACATCCCACATGCTGCCTAATCTCCTGCGCGTATTCTATCCTTTGTCTCCCTTTTCTGTTCACTTTCCTCTAATACTAATTTTACATCGCTCCCATGTCTCGAAACGTGGCCTGTTAAAGCATCCCTTTAAAAGTCCTCAATATTGTTCTCTCTTCTCCTCTTCTCTTTATAACTTCCTCGTTAGTTACTCTACCTACCCAGCTGATTCAGCTATAGCACCACATTTCAAAAACTTCTATTCTTTTCATTTCTGCAAATCCTATCGTCCCACGTTTCACGCCTATTTAACGTCGTCACACTCCATTCCAACATTTTTGTCAATGATATCCTAATATTCACTCTTATATTGCCCGTAAGTAATTTCCTCCTTTTAGCGAAAGCCTTCCTTGCCTCTGTTATCCTACAGTTTACGTCTACTATACTTCTATCATCCGTAGTTATTATGCTGCCCAAGTAGGAGAATTCCATTGTTTCCCTCTATTAATTCTCATGCTGAACTCGCACTCCAGGACCGACCACGTTCATGACATCTATTATGTTTTCCAAGTCTTCTTCTGACTCATCCTAATACTACGGTATCACCAGCGAACTTTGTGGTTTTTATTTCATTTTCTTGCATTATGATTCCCCTTTCCATATTCGTTTTTAATTTTCTCCGTCGCTTGCTCTCTCTCTATATATATTAATTAAAGAGCGTGGGCTACACTCTACGAATCCTTCTCTTACTCCTTTACTTTCTCGTCCTTCGATTCTAATTACTGCTGGCTGCATTCTGTAGAGGTTATGGATAATTCTTCTTCCTCGATATTTTATTCCATTGCAAATATTAATAGCGTCATTTATCATAATATTTAATTATTAAGATTTTATTATTCAAATATTTCTCATTTTTCTTCATTCTATTCAGATTTTCAATCAATTTTATTTTTTAAAACTGTAAAATTTAGTAAAAGATTTTCAAAAAAAAGGGGAGTACTATTCCCCCCCGTACGTATAGTCCTAAATCCACTAGTTTTCCCTTAACTGTATACAGGGTTAACAGACTGTGACGTCACAAGTTGTGCACCAAGCAAATAAGTCAATTAATTTATATTGTATGTTGGCAATATATGGTAAAACTATAAAACTTATTTTTCTGTTATTAATTTTTTAACAGTTTAATTCTCAGAATACCTGATTTTATTCAATTCTTATTTTGACGTATTTATTAACTAAATTATTTTGGTAAGAATTTGGTAAAAAAAATATTATATTAGTAACTTTATTTAAATTTTCTGTGTGCTATTTTTGTTGTGGTAACTGGATATTCTTTCTTACTTTCTTATATAATTGAAATGTATCATTTTTATATTTTAACAAAATATTATTCTCAAAAGTATAATTCTTTTCATAAATTTTTGTTTAGTTACATGATGAAGTCCACAAATATGAACTAAATGTTGTAGTTGTACTACATTTAAAATGGTTCTCCAAAAATGTAAGTGAATTTCATCATTTCTCTTTTTTTTGAGTACGTGTGCATTTTCAATTTGAATGTATATGTGGTGATTCATGACCCTTACACTCATCGGGTAAAGCAAAAATAATTTAGTTTTTGTTATTTACGTATACAGGACGGAAGACGAGAATGGCTTGGTGGGGCCGAGTAGGCGGGAAACGTCACCGTCTGCAACATTGTTGATGGCCTGGAGTAGATTGTTGCAGGGAGGCTGCCTGAGGGAGAGAGACGCTAGGGAGAGACGAAGCAGTGGCAGAACAAGGCGACATGTATAAAATTTAGTTTCTGCACGTTTCGAGAAAGGAGATTCATTTGGTGGGAGTACAGAAAATAAAAAGACAACATTTGATGGTGAAGGAGAGGCGCTAGAGAATCTTAATATGAAGAAGACGTGACCCAGCAAAGGAACAACCGGCATACGAACAAAAACGAAGAACGACGTCACCAGGCGTAACGGCAATTTACCACGGTTTTTCCACACAAACCATTCTCGTCTGATTCGCGAATTTAATTTTCAACTATATCGTTGTTCGTCACCCGCGGCGTTCCCTGGAGCAGCAGCCATTTAAGAAGCTGCGTAGAGTATTATTTTTGCTTTTACCGACTGAGCTAATGATTAAATTGATATCGTAAATTTATATGGTTTTCCACTATAACTTAATTTGAGTTATATTTCTATTCAAATTAAATACATTATTATTATTATTATTGTTTGTTTGATTGTACAACAATATTTTTATGGTGTAACCGATGAACACCACATATATGTCACTCACTAGCTGTGCACCAATTTCGTGTGAAGGGCGGGGCTTCAAAATCATGACGTGTACGTGGGTATTACGCCTCCACCAGTTCCCTACACTGTTTTAAATAAGAAGGGAGAATTTTCCACGAGTTGAGGCGTGCAAAGTTCACGCACGGGTCGCTTTTATTGTAGTTGTAAGGTCGTAACGGAAGTCGCGATGGATGGCAAAAGGGAGGGGGAACAGCCATGAAACATGAGTGCCTCGGATAGAATAGCGTGTACTGCATACCGTCAAGGCATGTTCTCCACCCCCTCCCCCTCCCCTTTACCTTTACTACCTCTCTTGTGTTTAGTTACATACGCCGCTTAATTATTCAGTTTTCGACGTAGGTTTAGCCCACATCCTCATTATCTCAACCCTCATATCGCAGTTATAAATTTATCTTTTCACGATTCTCTAAATATTCCTTAATTTTAATTATCTGTCTTTACAATTCCATATTGAACCACGCTTCTCCAGCTCTACACGCTTTTATGCTTCAGACATCTGTAACATTCCTCTATATAATGTCCTACTATGTACGAACATACTTTTTATTTCAATTATTATTTATTTACAATTTAATCCTTCATAAATTTCTATGAGTATGCAATTATAATGTAATGAAGGCTCGAATTTACATTGAATAATAATAATAATAATCCTCACTTATCTTATAGGTCACATAATGAATAAGGATTTTGGGCACCTTCAAATCATTTATCGAAGGAGCTTTACGCCTTAAGCCATCTTTACTGTAAAACTCTAATTATTTATGATAAAAAGAATAGATTGAGAAATCTCTCTCCGGACGTTTCCAGATACAGCCATTTTTTCCCCCCAATCACGATAGAGAGATTTAAATTTTTTTAAACGCAATTTCTTTAATAGGAAGTATATAAAGATTTGAATAAGTTTAAAATTATTAAATAAATTAATAATATGGGATACTCAATTAATATATGTGAACTTCATCAGGGAAATTATAAATAGGTAAAAATAAATTCAAATGTGGATAATTTTATGTCGCGGATTCCGTCGTGTGCGCGTTGGTTACTGTCGAAATACTGTTTATCCGTTTAAAATTTACCTGATGAAGTCCACAAACACGGAAGAAACGCTGTAAATATCCCAAATAAATATCAATATTCTTTGATGACGAATTGGCTGGATTTTTTTATTTACTTAAAATTATCCATTAAAATATTATATCAGGCGAGGAAAATGAATGTATCACAACGTTTCTACAAACTTTGTTGGTTTCTTCAATTGTAAAGGTGGAAAAGTTCGGAGTTTTTTTTTGCAGAATGCTTCAGACGTTTAACAACAGCCTTTGTGTTTCATTAATCGATGAAAATAAAAGGCAAATTTTTAAGTGTATTTTAGGTAAAGTGCGACATGAGGGTTAGGCGTTCCTAAATCATTCATCCGATTACCTTGATTTTTTTTTGTGTGTTTAGCGCTAATCAGCCCAAGCTAAGTTTATGTCTATACTTGAAGACTTCGGTTACTTCCTTACCCCCTTTCAGATCAAAAAAGATCCTACCCTAAAGACATGTAGAACTTGAAATAAATATAGAATATCCCCTCAGGTAGCTGAACTATAGAATTAAATTACTGTTGAGAGTGAAATAAGGTAAGTTTATGTCTATACTTGAAGACTTCGATTACTTCCGTACCTCCTTTCAGATCAAAGAAGATCCTACCCTAAAGACATGTAGAACTTGAAATAAATATAGAATATCCCCTCAGGTAGCTGAACTATAGAATTAAATTACTGTTGAGAGTGAAATAACACTAAAGTTTAACTAACCATCGATTTAAGTAATGATAATTTTTAATAATAATGCAAAATGCGACTCGGGCGCTCGAGACGGATTTTTCTGAAACTAAGTCTCTACAGGCCGGGCCACAACACAATATTGTTTTTTCGTGGATATGTACATACATGTACCTGCAAAACATTATTTCACGCTAAACAGATCTAAGAAGACATGGCTCAAGTATTTTCTCCTCATAAGTATAATTGACTGTTTCAGTGTATTTTTCTAAAGGTATGCGCTTATTTAAGGTACCAGAAGATTAAGATACTTTATACGTCATGGCGGCGGTGATGACTTCGTAAAGTTGGGGGGCGTGAAAGGTAAATTATCAAAATTTTAACGCTCTTGCTGATAATAAAAGAGATTACTGATTAATTTTATACTGTAGCGGGTTAATATAAATGAATTCCCGGGCAACCAGTTTGTCTTATATAAAAGAAACACACAAAATCGTTTCGTTTGTCGACTTTGGGCGTTGTCTTCCTCTGCGATATCCGACACGTATTTATTTATATTTTCTAATTCTGCCTGGTTTATTTTGCTACAATTTTTTTTAAATAACTGGAATATTGACTGATTTTCAAGTTGGCAACCCCTCCAGGTGCTTGACTCGTGCATGAGAGGGAGGGTTGTTCTCCACAGGCACTAATTGGAACACTCAATACACTTCATACTCATCTCTCCGTGATCCTTCAAGACTCCCTTAACTATCATGGGGTGGAAATGCCTTACTCTCCCCTCCCAGAAACTCTTAAACCTCCAACTATACATTAAAAAAAATAAATAAACAAGGCATTTCACAGGGGGTGGAACCGTGAATTAATGGTTAACAGTTCATGACGTGAATAGAAAGCAGGACCATGTAAAGAAATATTTATATTTATTACGGGGGAGAAATTGAGGGATATAGGACCAAGTATAAGTTGTTAAAGTGAAGTGTCAACAGCACATTACATTTACACCTCGGCCGTCATATATTTTAAAAATCATTTGACTCAACAAAGCAACTTCCTTTAGACATTAAATTATTATAAAAAAAACATCGATGCTAAATTGGGCTAAGCATCAAAGAATTATTATAAAAAAAAGCCCTTAGTCCTACTTAATATCATAAATATAATACAAATAATGGCCAAAGATCAGAAATTGAATCATTTAATTTGAAAAAGTTTTTCGTCCTCCAAATTTCTTAAAATGTATTGATTTTGGTCCCCTGGACGTTGCAGCAGCACCAGAATGAAATTTTTTTTAAAACAAAAACCCGAAAGTTCGGGCACGAAACGTTTTCAAATTAAATAATTCCATTTCTGACTTTTGGCCATTCTTTGTATTTTATTTATAATATTAAATCAGATTAATAATTTATTTATAACCCTCGACTTAATTTAGCAACCAATGTTTTATTAAATGATTTTGTGTCAAATTTTTTGGAATATTTTTACGATTATATATATATTTCTTTTTTGATAATGCTAAGTTTTTAATATACAGTATTTTCCGGAAAATAACTACATTCAATTACGTATTATTGACGATTTTTGTGTTTTGTCCCCAAAGGTGTTTCATCAGTTCCAACTTTGGTAATAAAAATACTCAATTTCTTCTTTTTTTTTAAAAAAAACTAATTTTATATCCGCAGCATTTTATAAATTTATAATATTATGTAATTTATAGAAACGAATATGTCAATATTGGCCAAACATTCCAGTTTTCCAAAATAATTTTTTGTTGTCTTTCTGCAATAAAACGTCCTTATTCGTTTATGTAGTTTGTTATTACAGAAACGTCATAATTTATCTGTGGTCCTGATGATTTTATATGAAAATAGTATTTTTTAAATTTTCAAAATGGTTGAATCAATTATTCCTTTAATATAACTATTTATTTAGTATTAACTAATAATTACACAGTCTGATCAGGGTGTAAAAAATAAATAAAACAGGGAAACCTTGCGATTATGAACAGAGAGAGAGGCAATTTTTACATATGTTCATTGATGTATAAACTGTCGACGATTCTATTACATTTGAGCTTCCGTGAAACGCGTAAATATATTTGCGACGTGATTGAAAAAATATTTTTTTTATTTGGTAACGAGAAATAAGGGAGGAGAGAAAGGAAAGGAGAAGAGAAATATAAGCTATTATACACCTGCTACGTGTTTGTTGACAGAGTGAAGCCGAGAGCTGATAGCTTATCTATCTGTTAGATAAGATACCGTGAAAAGGGGGGCTGTTTAAATCTGAAAACAGAATCGGGACAAATCGTGACCTCAGATTTTTTTTCCTTTATCGAAAAGGTAAATTTTTTTTGAATATAAATTCGGCCATCACACTCGTATATGGAGAAAATAAACTTTTTTTTTAGCCCCCGTGACAAAAAAATAAATACCACTAAATAATCATGAGAGTTATTTTTTTCCCCCTCTCCTCTAAGCTGTAATCAGGTATAAAGGTGAGCCTGACTTTGTAAAGGTCGTAGAATCTTATCTCCGTCGTTATTCCTTGTCCGTAAGAAATGACATACGTTCGGATTCCAACTAAACCCGATACTGACAGAAGAATATAAATGGTTTCTACTGAAGTTTTTCTTTAATGACTTGTATTTTTCCGAGGTGAAGTGTCCAATGCTTCAGTTACTAAACCGAATGAACCGAACAATTATTTTATTTTACAAAAAATGACAAAATAAGACCCATTTTAATTGGTTCCTTTTCGAATTAAATCAGTCTCCGATTTCCGTTCTTCCTGTATAAAGACGGATATGTATGGCAGACAACGCCTGTTGATAACATTAAACGAAAATAATTAACGTTATTTGTTAAACGGCGCTCAAAGTTATAAGATGAGAATGGAAAAAATGTAGACCGGTAAGCGGGAGGTCCCGGGCTCTATTCCAGCGTCTGGCCGACCATTTTTTTTCCCATCCTCATTATTATATAAATTTAATTTCATGGCCTTTGGCTGAGCTTTCAATGAAGCAATTCTTCTCTCTTTCAATTAATTTTTTTTAAATTTGTAAATACATGATAATTTTTTTTAAACAACGTAAGTTTAAATAAGGCCAAAAAAGAGACCAAAATTAGTGAAACATAAAAAATAATTTTTAAAAGCAACTAGAGAGATTACTTACAGATATTAACAACTATTATATTTTTTTAAAAAACGTTTAAACCTTCCATTTCGTCTCTAATTCATTTTTCTAAACTCTTTAGAAATAATAAAAAATGTAGAGACAAAATTGTTGCAGGTTTATATAATAAAAATGTGGTCATGTTGTTTTTTTGTACTTAAACTATATAAGGTTTTAGAAAATAATGTAATGTATTTGTTGCGAAAATGTTTTTATTATTATTTTAAAAACTTTTATCGTACAGATTATCAGTTAGGACGATAACGATACAGTATATACAATATTAAAAAGGTATATAATTAACATGATAACGTGAAGAACATTTAATTAACCTACTTTAGGAGAATTGGTTGTGTTTATTTATTTTTGCGAGTACCTGAGGGGCATACGACTTAGGTGGGTGAGGATTGACAGGTAGAGAACTGATTTATGGAGGATTAATGAGGATGTGACATGATGGTAGAGTGGGTTAGGGTGATGATCAGGGGGAAGGAAGGATGAGGTCAATCGGAAGTTTTCTTTTGAGGCTAGGGAAGCGTGTGGAGGAGGTATGTGGAGGAGGATTGTCATGGATTTGGATGGTTGAGTTGCGCGCTTTTGATTAAGGTTTGTTATGGATTTGGAGATTACTGAGTTTACATTGGGAATTTTGATGTTTTTATGGATGACGGAATTTCTTAGGTACCAGCCAGGGAGAGTTTGTGATGGTGCGTAGTATTGTGTTTTGTTTGGTTTGAATTTTGGTTGAATGGGTTACGAAAATGTTTATATAGATGAATATGGTACATTAATCCGAAAGCTCCTTTAGAAAAAAAATAAACGATACTAATAAATATTATTGATTAATGAGTGATTTAATAGTGAAGTGAAAGCCATTACAGTGTTATACAGGCGAACTTGTTGTTTAGCTTTTTCAGTTTCATTTTATAAAGAATGATGAGTTTGAATAGCGGTGGACCTGATCTGATCTGATCTGATCGGTGATACTAGGAAGTGTCCTGGAAGAGATTCCAATCAACTTTGACAACGAACGGGCCATCACTTTCGCGGTGCAGAGGATCTGAGAGGAGTATTATTCCCATCACAAGAGCAAAATGGCGGCTCAGCGCCAGGTTGGAGGTGGAGGGGAATGGTGGGCAGGTAACCTACTTCCCGTTGGAAGGAGGAAGATGTTGGGCTGGCTGCACGAATCAGCTAAGACCAACAGTTTCCATCAAAGGATATCGCTTAGTAAATGTGTAAGGTACTCAGCCCTGAAGCTCGTGGATTTCAGTGACAGAAGCAGATCTAGTTAAATATATATATAACCATATTCTGTCAGCAGACAATGTAAAACTTACCCTGTAAGATGGCTCTAGTCGTTCATGAGCCTTTTGGTTCATGCGACTATAACAAAGCTTTTTTTAAAAAAATCACTCTTTATCAGTCCCATTTCTCTCCTTCCTATTTTCTCTAAAATATTTGAAAAAAATAATTCATATTAGATTACTTCATTTCCTTGAATAAATATAAGATTTTATCAACAGCGCAGCGTGTATGGCTTCCTTAAAGGAAAGTCCACAGATAGCGCAATGTATACGACTTCATTCAAAATATCCAGAATTCATTGGATGAAGGACTGAAGGTAGCTGGAAGGCATTTTTGCTGACCTCTCTAAGGCTTTCGACACCGTAGATCACCAAATATTAATAAAAAAGATGGAATATTATGGAATTCGGGGAAATACGTCACTTTTACTACTAAGATCGTATCTTACAAACCGCAAACAGCAAGTAGTAATTGAAACCAAAGACGGCCCAACTTCACTTATCCGATTGGGAATTTATTACATGTGGAGTTCCTCAAGGATCAATTCTTGGGCCTTTACTTTTTATTCTGTACATAAACGATCTTCCAGGATACGTAAATCCTCTAAAATCGATTCTCTACGCGGATGATACAAATATAATTATTGCAGATAAAAACTTAGATAATCTGATTAAGAAAGTAGACAACGGGGCTCTGAATGGTCTAAATATTTGGTTTAACGTGAATAAATTATCCCTCAACCTAGATAAGACTAAGTTAGTTCAGTTTAGTGCTGATGCTAGGAATAGACAAGTTCTCAGCTAATGCTTGAGCCTTTCCTCGGCCTTCGGATTGACGATAAATTAAAGTGGAATGACCATCCATATAGATCTGCTTGCCGGAAAACTAAGTTCAGCTTGTTATTCTCTGAGAACACTAATGCAACACGTTGACAAAAAGTACGTCAAAATGGTTTATTTCGCGTATTTTCATTCAATTATGAGCCTATGGCATCTCTAATTGGGGAAACTGCTCCAGGAGTAATGAAATATTTAAGTTGCAAAAGCGTGCAATTAGAATACTTTCTAGCACGAATTCTAGATCGAGTTGCAAACCTTTCTTCAAAAGTTTGCAAATACTTACTTTACCAAGCCTGTATATATTTATGAAATATTAAAGTTTGTAAAGCGAAACACTAATTTGTTTCAAACAAATGGCGAGTTTCATGAATACGCGCGTGACTAGAAATCAGAGGTTCAGCTCTAAGGTCGGACAAGCATCGCCCTTGTTCTCTCTACACCAGAAAAGTATTCACAATACCGGGATAATTTTATACAACAGCGAGGTTAAAAATAGTACCTACAAAAGCTTCGTGAAGCAGAGTAAAACTATTCTTTTAAATGGCGCTGCTGTTTTACTCTGTGGTACAGGATTTTCTTAATCGTCCTTCTAGTATTTAAATCAAGGTTCCTGCAAAAAGTGTTGAATGAGCTGCCTTATAAAATAGCACATCACATATCTTTAAAATTTCTATTCAGTTTTTTCTGCTCTTTTGTTTGTTTGTTTCATGTATATAGCTGCTGCTGGAGCAAGGACAGTTTCCTGGTCCAAGTAGTTAAAACTCCATTGCGTGTTCCTCAGTGTGTGCTTGTTTGTGTTTCCCAGTGTGTGTCCGTGTTGTGTTTATATTGACTTTTGTCTATATACACTTTCTTTTACTAATTTATTTTAAGTTTATTTGTCTTTAATTATGTACTTTATTTTGTTCATTTTTAATTTTTAATGTATGACGTATCCTATTTCCTCAATCGAGGATTAATGGAAACAACAATAAATCTAAATCTATCACGCGACTTTCTTTGCTTTTCAATAGAGGTCTTTGGATGGAAAACCAAAACCTAAAACATTTGGAGTTAGATGATAATCATTAATAGTTGTCAGACTGATATAGAGGGCGGTGGGATACACTTTAAGGGGTGGTGCAGCCTACTAAATCATACATATTTGTTTAGGAATTTATGGTCGCGTTGAGGCACGAACACAGAAGAAATGGGCCACGAAGATAAATTCCACCGTTCGTTTACAACGTCAACGCAATAAATAAAATGCTCAAAACTTGTGGTTGTGCAGCTGTGATTGATTGATGCTGGGAGTGTTGAGGCTAGAGGGCAGGAAGGAGTGTTGAGGCTTGGACATCCGTGATTTGATGCAACTACGCCCATGGCAGGCGGTGATGGGAGATGAGTTAGATTCGGAAGGGATATTTTGATGGAAGTTAAGGAAGGAATTCTGCTACTTGGGAAGCTACTAGAGAGCAAATCAATTAATAATTCATTCAACTATAAATTGGTATTGATATTGTAGTATTAGTGGAGTCTGAAGAAGACTTGGAAACTAGAATAAATGGCGTGAATGAGGTCCTGGAGAAAGAATTTAATATGAGGATTAATAGAGGGAAAATCAAGGGAAGTATGGGAAACAGTGGAATAACAAAGGCTGTTAGATTTGGAAGGGAATATTGGTACTTGGGAAGCGTAATAACTAGGGATGGTAGAAGTATAGTAGACATAAAGAGTAGGATAGCACAGGCAAGGAAGGCTTTCGCGAAAAAAAAGAGGGATTTACTTACGGGTAATATAAGTGTGAATATTAGGAAATCGTTGCTAAAATTGTTCTTATGGAGCGTGGCGTTATATGGGTGCGAAACGTGGACGATAGGAGTTGGGGAAAGGAAAAGAATAGAAGCCTTTGAAATGTGGTGCTATAGGAGAATGCTGAAAATCAGATGGGTGGATAGAATCACAAACGAGGAAGTTCTAAACAGAATAGGGGAAAAGCGAACAATATGGAGGACGTTGACTAAGAGAAGGGATAGATTAATAGGCCACGTTTTAAGGCACGATGGTCTCGTAAAATTAGCATTAGAGGGAAGAGTGTGGGGTAACAAAGGCATTAGCATATTAGGTAGGATGTGGGTTGTGCTAGTTATAAGGAAATGAAAAGGCTTGCGGAAGATAGGTTAGAATGGAGGGTTGCATCAGAATATCATATCAATACTAGAAATTTACAGTTTGCTAATTATCTATTTCTTCTACCTTTATTAAATAATTTACCAATTTCGTTACAGTTTTAAAGCCAGGCAAAGATAAATTTTAAATTAAATCCCCACTAAGTGACACAGGTTTTTCACCCGCGGCTAACCGGACCCAAGCATCCATCCGCTTTTGTTTCTGTGTCACGGTGACTGAAAGCTTCCTGATTCCTGGTGACTGACTAGTCAAGTCATACAGGCAGCGTTGTGACATCAGGCGGTGACGTTGAGCAACAACACTGCGACTGCAATCGCTTCCACGGTTATTCTAAACTAACATCAACAACAAGAACAACAGTCATCAGAAACCTTGGCGCTTAACCAGGTCACGACTCGGTGATTCACTCAGCTTGGTCACTCAGCAGTGATCCGTTGGATGATGATGATCTTGTAGAAGGTAGAGCGGAGGATTATCATTTCGTGAAATGCTTGGAACGTTGTTAGTGATAAAGATAGTTTATTGATGAAAGCAGTGGTTTCCAATCAGAAACGAACACTGGAAAAATATGAAGACGCAAATTCTTGCACGCACCATCAAGGATCCGGAGAGATGTTACAAGGCTGAGCTGCCGGAGCATAACACAATTATCAGATTAGAAATATCGAACATAATCAATGTAAAAAAAAATTAAAATAAAAAATCCACCGCAGCGTAACAGAAATTATTTTGTGGAGAAGTTTGTGGTACGCGATTGCCTGTACCACATGATATTAATTAAATTGTATTTTTCTTATTTCTTATTTCTTGTACATAAGTATTTAGATCTAAGCAGGACGAAGTCGGGAGCATGAATGAACGCGATAGGTTAAGTAAATGACGAATTACAGTCATCTTCTTCTCGGGCCAGAAAACGGAAACATTAAGGTTCGGTAAATATTATTGGACGATATAGCGTCCTGCGGAAGACATGGGGCAACAGATGTTATTTACCAGCAGCAATCCATCCACTTGGTCAGCCGTGGGAAAAGTCAAAATTGACCTGACGCCTGGACCTGCTATTTTATCCCGATTCCCCGAAAGCCGGAACAATAGAGGCAAGTGACTTCATAACAACAATTTGTTATGCAGTGCCCAAGATTATGAAGGACACTTGCCGCCGAAATGACAATCTCCAGAATCCTACCCTCCATATGGAGGAAGTAGAAAGTGCACCATGGCTACCCACCAGGAGAGATTTTGGGCGGCGGGGCGAGAAGAACAAAACCAGGGTGCACTAGGAGACGAGACAGAGCAGTTTATCGAAATTTTTACTTTAACAGAGCAGTCTACAGAAATATTTACTTTAACAGATCAGTTTAACAAAAATTTTACTTTAACACAGCAGTTTACAGAAACATTTTTTTGGATGCATTTTGGAAGACAACATTGAAAAATTTAAATAGTTACGTCAGTTTCACTGGACGTAAAATCTGATGTAATCATCCGTCCATCTTTGGCATACCTCCGACGCTTGGGAGACGACGCCCAGCAGCCATCAGCTGCCAGCAAGGACGTCGGGGATCGTCACAACACCACCGTGGTGATGGACTCACTCACCCACCTTATTGTTTCCCGCCTCTGGTCGTTTGTATATAAAGTGTTCGCTTCCCCCGCCCCATATTCGATTTATACCCACTGAGCGTTTAGCTTTCCCTTAGTTAAAGATTCACTCATGCTCCCGATGTAGTGAGCGAGGATCATCCCCTTTAAATATCTAATTTAATAAATCAGCATTTGTTAAAATTTAAAACTTATCAATTATTTTTTATCCCGTATTAAAAACAACAACAACTTAGATTCATTCTTCCCCACCTACAAATTTATAGAACCCGCACCACAAGTTAAAGGTCTTGTAGCAAGTAAGACCGGATGCCGGCGCCTCCCACACACACACAAGGAGCCACTGTCCTTAAGGAAAGCGCCGTGTCTCACACTAAGTGGCTAACTTGGCTAAGGTTAAGTGGCCCTCGCTGAGTGGGCGTTTGGCGATGTCTTCACACTCCTCTGCTCTTCTCTACTTTAAAGACAAACGGTGGCGGTGCTTACAGACATGGCGATAACTACAGTTAAGAGCCCGGACCATTAATGTTTAACACTGATTGCCATGATATGGGGACATGAGTGAGAACCAACCAGGTGGAGTTCTGGAAAGTCCGTCGGGGCTGACTTTCCTCCCTCCCGGTTTTCCCCCCTTGGTCCATGGCCAAGGCTGAGACGATCTTGAGCAGTGAATTTCACTTATAAGATTAAGGTAGTTGACCCATTTGTCTGGTCTGTTTAGCGCAAAATAACTTGAAATATATTGTTAGTTTAAAAATCCGTTCATTAAATTTACAAGTACTTGAAAATAATACAAACATGTTTATCCCTCGCACACTCTGTATCACATAAATACAGGGTGTTTGTTGGACCCACTAGCTCATACTTAGGGAATCAGGAGGATATCCTGCTGGGAAATGAGTGAGTGGAGGTTGACTTCCTCCTTCCTGGTTTTCCTCTTTCCCTCCCCCACCCCTTGGTCCATGGCCAAGGTAGCTAATTTAAGACTCCTGCAGGCTGAGACGACCTTGGGCAGTTTGAGAGGTGTATGTACGGGGGTCAAGGACCTTCGGGCAGACGGTGAGAGTTCTTCGCTGATCCCATTGGACCAGTCGGCCAACTGCCTCTCAATATTAATCAAGGCACGGAGGCGAGTTTGTTGCGTTCCCACAACAATCGCTTCTCCCGTCACCAGAAGGGTGCAGGACCTAGCAAGACCTACCTTATGTAGGTTTTCTTGGGTTTTCCATGCATGCATCACCTTTAGGTGAAAAACCGGAGGCTACCTGCAACATCCCCCCTTTTCAAGTCCCTTCCTATGCTATTAAAGGGGAGTTGCCTGCTTCAGGATCACCCTCATGTAGTCTGTTGCCCGCCAAAAAAAAGTTTAACAAATCATTTCGCCATCCATTTAAGTTCTCTCTCGATTTCCCACATCACCCGACGATGATTGGAGCAGACATCCGCAATCTTTGGATTTCAACTGAGCTAAGCAGTTGCTGTGAAGAGGAGGAGGAGAGGGAATTCCTCAGCGCCTTGGCAGGGGCGAGGGAGGGGGGAGGAGATTACCACTTCTATTTTTGGGAACACAGGTAGGAGAGAGAGTGGTCAAGCGGAATAATGCACCTGCATTCCACAGAGAAAAATACTAGGGGTGGCAGCTCCGGGCTTCCGGACACTGAAACCGGAAGTAAAGCCTACAGAGCCTATCTCCTTCCTCCCAATACCAAACATCATACAAAGTATAGACAACTCAAGTCAATAACGATACAAACAGGAGACAACACAGACTGTCACATATATTATTACCGTTGTACGATGATTGCGGATTTTAAAAATCTGCTAATACGAGTAATGAAACTACGAAATCAGCTGGAGTTTAACTGAATTTCAATAATTATAGCGCAGATAAGTCAGAAGAAAAATATATAACTAGGTTTAGTAAAATTAAAATTACGTTACAATTTTTTTTGTATAAATTATGACGTTTCGTCCGCACCTCTTCATGTAATCACAATTACAGAAGAGTTTTAAAGTTAATATTACATTAACTGCATTGCACAAATTAGTAAAACTGGTCAAAAGTCAGAATATTTGTTAACAAATATTCAAAGTTACATGGAACGTTTTCCTCAGTGACTTCTCTTCCAATGATTCCTCTTATCTTCAATCCTTAGTAGCCTTCCCCCATCATTATATCAGTTTGGTTCTTCTTCTTCCTGTCTTCCCTCGTCGTTTCCTTCCAGCATAAAAGAATCCACTCATTATTTTGCTATATAATAACTTTCCCTCATCGTTGCTCACCTTATCAGAGCATTTGATGTTGAGCATACTTTTCCAATGCAACATCTCTTGGTATTGTTTTGTAATATAATCCATGAGAAGCTATATAAAATCACACTCCATACAAAACACACTACGCAAGTTAATTATATGCTGGCTGGTTGTCCGGCGATGCCCGGGAATTAATTTACAGTGGTTCATTGGATAGTAATCTCTTGATGAATGGTTTAAGAGAAACCTTAGAACGTCTCATAAGTCGCAGTGCGTTTTTTGCGAGGGCAGGTGAAAATCTTCTAAAGACACTATCTGAGGGAATGCACTGGATAGTAGTGTGGGACTGATTCTACCCACCACTAAAAACACCTCCCTTCCTTTCCAACGATGACTGTGTGTATTTTCCTGTGAGACGTCGTTAGACATTACTTCACAGGAAGCAGTCGTAGCGTCAAGCTCTCTCTGTCTCCTTTAAACACTATTATTTCTCTCTTTTTCGTAATTTCTTAATCTTTGAATTACTGTAGAGGCATGTGTTTGTGCAATTCCGGGTGTATAACTCAGAAGCCATAAGTAACTCTAGTGTAATTGTTATTATGGAAAACTACTCTTTGACGAAGCTTAACACGAGCGTTTCCTGATTTACCGAGCGTTTCACGAAGAGCGTTACTCAGGACTTATTATGTATATAGTGATTATGTTGTCTCTGTACAGACGATTATAGCAATATTGCCGAAAGATTCATATTTTAAATGTTAAATATTTTTTAAAATTCATAAAATAAATTGGTGGCTGGGAAAAAAAGGGGGATAGAAATATAAAAGAAGCGTTAATGAATAATGTATCAGGCATATTAAGGTTTAATTAATTGAAGAAATTGCTAATAACAGGAGAAAATTAGGAAATTAAAGCGTTTTAGGGGCCGTTAGGGCTGGACGGGTTTAAGCAGGCCAAATTGTGGTGCGGTTTCATATTCGCACGCTCATGAGGTATTTTTCTGTCTCAGTTATTTTCGTTTTTAATCTTCACTTATTTTTGTATATATTTTTTTAATGTATCCCTTTACAAAACATATTGAAATAACTGTACACAAGGCAGTTGTAAGAATTCGCGGTTTCGCTGTTGTATTTTTTTTACCCTGTTTGGGCTGCCGAGTCCCATGACAGTAAGGAGAGTGATTCGTGGTTGAGATTTCCTCCTGAGTGAGTGAGTGAGTGAGCGACAGCTGTTGGTGCCGAATTGTCACTTGACCTCCCGTGACCGTGCGTTGCAAGGTCCTCCTGATCGCATTTCTTCCGCCCACGGAAGTCTCCGCAGTGCAAAGGTCGGCGGCGGCCATTGCGGTCCTCGGCGTCTCACAACTGCTGCAGTTCACGAGAATTAAAGTGAATCACCCAGGAAGTCGCGTCGTTGCTCCACACCGGAAAACTCTGCATCACGCTGAAGCATTTTCGTCATCTTTTCATTATCTAACATCCTTAATTACTGCGGAGAGAAGCCTTCCTCTTCAATCCATCGACATTCACTTTCCTTTTAGAAATAATCTAAAGATCAATAACAAAATTAAAACTTCCATTCAATTTCTTTATCAGTTCTTTTCCCGTGTCCTTGACGACATGTTTTATCTATTGTAAACTTAATGTTATTCACATGATTATATTCGAAAGTCTGGACGAAACTTTTGAGTTTATATTTCGTATTCACGTTGAATTATTTCACTTATTACTTATCTCTGCTTTGTTTGTTATCAGACCATTATTAAATTTATCAAAGAGCAAAGGTTTTCCCGGTGTATCTGCAGCTTCAACATTTCTTGGGCTTCTTCCAACCGGGTGAAGGTAGACGACGGTCAGTGTGCACTTGAGAACGACGGCAGTGACCGCCATCGAAACGTCGTGGGCCAATGCCTAATTTCACCACCGGTTCGTAGCCCAAGAACTGTTGAAGCGTTATTAAATTTATTTTTTATTCCATTTATATGAATACAATTTGTTATGTGAGCTGGAGTAAAATATATAGAGATGAACAGTCAGCTATAGAAAATTTCTACGTTAACTCTATGAGATTTGCAATCTCTCGTTTCATTGTTTTGTGGGAAATAATTTTTTTTGGTTCACAGGATACACGAGGATGATCCTGAAACAGGCAACTCACCTTTAATAGCATAGGAAGGGAATTGAAAAGGGGGAATGTGGAAGGTAGAGCAAGGTATCTAAGGTTGGACCAGGGCCCCCGGGCTATAGTTTAAGGATCCTACCCAGTGTTCTACCTAAAAGGTATGCAAAGAAAACCTGCATCAGGTAGGTCGGACTATTGGGTACCATTCTTACGCCCTTCCGAATGACGGGAGACGAGTTTGCTGTGGGGCTGCAGCGAACAACTCTTGCCTTATGCCCAAGGTCTTCGACCCCAGTACATACACCTCCCAAATTAGGTGAATGTGTCTCGACATGTGAGAACTTTGATACAAGACATTCCCGACATAGTCATGCGAGTCCGGAAGTCACTCTGGAGGAGAAATGCCTGCGAGAGAAAACTCCCACAGGCACTCCTTCTGCATTGGAACGATTTTTATAGGGGTTACCAGGCTACATGAGGGTGATGCTGAAGGATTTATGATTTAGTGGAGGTATTTTAGACGCGACGAGACCACGAGGAAAAATGAAACAAAGTTAGGGGATAAATGTTGCCGTAATCAGGAAGTAAGTGCAGCAAAGGCGGCGGCGGCAACGGTGACTTTTTCCAAGGGAATTTATTCAAGGACTCTGTGACGTAGGACAAAGCTCCTGATATATCCAAACGAGTTTCCTTAACGAATGTAAAAGTGGGGAAGGGAATTTCTGATTCATCGCACACACAAGGTTGAAGAATTGCGCAGTCTACAGCGGAATGAAACTGAAAACGGTGCGACTTTCTCCTTGATCCAACAGCCGTTTGTGTATTTTACAAAGAGCGTTAGAGAGAAAGAGAGAAGTAACCAACGGTGTTTTCTACTCGGGTGCTGTGTTCCTCTGTTTGAAACTAGAAATAGGACCTGAGTCGGGGCTTTGTCTTCGTCACTGGATTATCTTCTGGAAGACTGGGAAGCCGACCCTTCGGAATACACGGGAAAAATTAATTTTAAGCTTTCCAGAGTACATTTTTCGTAACAGACAAACCTTACACACTTCACTGTCGTGTCGTAGCTCGGGAGTTCTAGGAACCTTTGGCGCACTATCGACTCGTGTGATTCATCGAGATACTCGGAATAGACGCTTATCACAATCTGGCAATTATCTCCAGTGTTCCACGGAATTATGAAACACTTTACTCACGTGTGACGTCTTTAACAGAGCAAGGAACTCAACATTTTCAAGAGATCTCAGAACCATAACCAGTAATGGGGACAATAAGACGAACTCCTATTTTATAGACTTTACAATATTAATTGCATTAAATTAAAAAATAATAATAACTTTCCGTTTCCAGTCCCCAGCAACTACATTGATTTCAAAATTATACATGTCATATTTAATTAATAATCTCTGAAGAATATATTTCTCTTCTTCTACTACAGCTTCATGGTAAAACTGAATTATGAATTAAACTCCTTACAGCCCTCAAAAATCAATTTTTTTATTACCAGGAACTTTAGGCTTATTTGCATCTGCAAAATTACCACATTAAAATATATACTCATTTTTATAAAATTGCCAATTTCAAAACACATCTATCCCATTACCAGTAGGAATAACAGTGTTAATTTTCAACTAGTTCTTGAAACCTTAAAAGGTTTCAAAAAGCACACAGACAATCATCATTTTTTGATATTGTAATTGGTAACTTTATAAAATGATCACAATTTTTAATATTGTAATTTTGCAGGTCAACATGCAGATGAAAGTTACCGTTAAATAAATAAAATTGTTTATTTTGAGGACTTGAAGTGGTTTAATCCGAGATTTCATAATTTTATCTTCTTCAAAATATAATTTTATGGTTTTTTTTTCCACATTTTTCAAAAATATACTAAACCCAAGCATTGCTTGTTGGACAATAAAGTATCGTGAAAATGTATACGTGTGTTGGGGCAAGAATCTCTTTGTTTCAATTTGTTCTTTGGCGAGAAACAAATAATATCGCTGGCCGTTGTCACGGCAACAGCGACACAGATGTAACGCTCAGCACACAATAACGATTATATTTATTGAAGCACAGAATGCCACATGTATTTGTTGTGCTCAAAGGAACTGTGTCTAAGTTTAAATTAATTACAGTTTTTCTTCACTTTTACGTGTAATAATTGTTTTGAAATCGTCCGGTATTTATAGCTCGTTCCAGTATCAAAAATATTTAAAACTGGACCAATCAAAAGTATGTTGTTTTTTTGTATTTTGAAAACAAAGAAAGAAAATTAAGAATAAAAATATCTGTATTCGATACTGGCTTAAAGTTGTTCTTTGTTATTTTAAGTGTAAGTAATTATCATAATCAATGGCATTTTCATCGTAATTAAGGTCTTTGAATGTCAACCGAAGAAAATACTTTTATGGAATTTAATATATTTTCATCGGTTTACGGTTCGAGACGCGAGCGGGGCTAAAAATCGATAGTCGATGCAAAAGACGCGCCTGAAATTCGATGCTGGAATGTTTCACGTATGTTGCGACATTGGCCCTACTTCCAAAAAGGGGAGAGGAAATACTTGGCAACTGATGAATCAATATTTGCCAATTTTATCGCCATCAACATTTGTCGATTTCATCACTTGCAGATAAGTGGCAGGCAGGACGTGACACACATGAGGCTACAGTAGGTTAATCCTGACAGACTCGGATTCCAAAGATAAGAGCAGTGGAGAGTGAAGCTACAGAAAACGTGTCAGGAAGAGAATGAAGTACGAGTTCAGGTGACAGACACCGGCCTCATTCAAGACACGGTCTTCCTGGACTGAACCGAGTAGGTCCGTGTTCTCTGAGGACCTTGAACAGACGTTACTTCAATTATCGTTCCAGCGTTCCCCTTTACCGATCTTATTTTCCTCTACAATTCCGATCATGGAATTATGATCAATTAAAACCAATAATAATTAAATAAATAGTAGAAGAACGTACACGTCAGAAAATGATAATGTAGAGACTTATACGTAAGTTTAGTTTGAACACGATGTTTGGTCTCTCATCTGGTGTGATTTATACTGGGATCAAGAAATTCAAAACGACGAAAATTCATACGAGTGGTACAAAATCAAAGGCAGTCGGTTTGAGAGTAGTCGAAGAATGTTGTTAAACAGGGTAATAAAACATAGGCAGTTTAGCGCCGGACTGAATTCTCTAAAATCGTCGAGACTCCGGGACACGTGACTGTGACGAGGCCTGGTATTTCACCCTCTAAAATATCGGCGGTAAGTAGGGTGAATGACTGATTCGAAATTCAAGGATCCGAGAGGATTTTGTCCCCACCACCGAAGAAAATCAAATAATGGAAGGGGGGAAAAGTTATTAAAAATGGGCGTAAATTGTTTTTCGGACATTAAGAAATTGGAGATTGAGAAAATTGGCGACTGGTAATTGGAAACGGACGTTATGATTACGGCGATAGATGGAGAGACACTTGGAATGTGATTGATTGAGAGAGAAAGAGAGCTAGGACGGAGAGATTGTCAGGATCTTTGGAATGGACGATCCAGGGCGGAATGCTTGCTCTTGACCGTGGCGGCATTTAAGAAGATTACATGAGCAAGGTGTTCATTTTCCAACACGGACGTTTGAAGGAATCTAGTGGGGACCGGCACGAGATCTGAGGACCAGCGGCGAGTTTCAGACAAAGGAGAAGACAGTAATTACTCTGTTTGTAACCTTTCTTCCGATTTCCTCGTACTGCCAATTCCGAGTTGGAATTTGTATTTCTATATCTGCTTCTATGAGAAGTTGCTTTAATATAAAAATCTCAAGTGTCTGTTAGCTTGTAAGTAATTTAATATTTGTAAATATTCTATATAATGTACATTTTGTAAATCCTAACAAAAAAAGGCCAGCTTCATTAAAATAATTTGGTTAGTAAATATTAAATTATAAATGTCAATTTAATTTATGCTCATCCATATATATATACGTATAAAATTCGTTTATTTGAAACCATTTTGTCCCCATATATTGCTTTCAAGGTGATTCCACACATGAAGTCCTGCATGACGACGGTTTCGTATTTGGCCAACCAACTTCCGCCACACAGAACCCTCCAATTTAGCTTGATGGATCTTAAGATCGCCGCTGATGTGAGCCTAAATTCTTTCGGTTCCCTCTCCGTCTCTAACCTTGACCTCGCGCTGCATTCCTTGAATAAAGGTGGCAAGGCTGTAAACAAGAACCACACGGAAATTCAGGGAAATTATTTTCTTTTACGGATGACCGTCGACTGAATCAGCTGATTAAGTGCCAATGAGACACAAGCGTAGGGCGAAACTCTCAAGCCCTTGATAACCTTGTGATAGTTCATCAAATTCCTCAGCCAAATTAGCCACAAACGAATTTTAAGAAAAATGAAATGCTTACAGCATATTAATAAAAATAGCAGGACGTTTCGATTCTTTCTTTGGAACCTTTTCAGGTGCATATAAAATTTTATGTAATATTTTTTCTTTTTTTAAAAAAAATCATATAAATGAAAGCCCTTTGTTAGAATTTCAGTTCCACTCATCACAACCATAATTGATTAATTCATGATTACTATTTTATAAAACCATTTCCTTCCCTATTCTTCTGGATACCACTTCATTATTAACTCTATCTACCTATCTTCTACATTTTCTCTCCACATCCACATCTCTAACGCTTCTATCCTGTCTTTTACTCTCTTCCCCATTGTCCAACTTTAAAAATCGATACCCAACAACACTCCAAACAATCCACTAAATAAATATTTTTATCACAGATACTCACAGTAAATTTTTCCATTTCTTGCTGAACGTTTCTTTTGCTACTTCTATCCTAACCTTTATCTGCGTTGTTGAGCACTGCCAATCTTCAGTCAACACTGCACCCAAGTATTTCTATGCTTTTTTCCTCTGTTCCCCTTTATTGGGTGTCCCTCATTTTTATTTACTTCCATAATCTTAGGTTTTCCATCAAAAATTTTTTCTTTTAAAATAATTATTTTCCTTTTCTATTGTTGGCATTCTCTTCTTCTTGATTGTCATTATCCATGAGACACATACCATCGACAAACCTTTATATAACTTGTCATGTTTCCAAGATTCAAATATCTTGCATTAAAAAAATAAAATAAACAAATTATCCAGTATTTCATCACAACACTTAGATTTTAATCTTTTTCACAAAAATGTATTTTTTTTGGATACGTATTCGCACTTTTTTCAGGGGTATCGAAACGTAATAATTTTCTAATTTAAATAAATACATTTGTCTGTCTGAAAAATTACTTTTATTATTACGTAACAGACGTAAATAAGAACTTTGAGGCTTCTTATTTAAGTTATTTCATGACGTTTGAACTTCTTGGTATCAAATTTAAACTGAGGTTTCATTCTGAATTGACAAAAAAAAGTGAGTATAAATAAACAAAATGAGAAATTTGCACAGGAATTAGAACATTCCCACTTTTCCTTCGTTCTCATGTATTTTTAACTTCAGTTAAAATGTGATTAGTTATCGTTACCCGAAGAAGTCCTAAAATATGGACGAAACGTTGGGGTCAACAACTCAAATAAATAGTGTTTTTTCTGACATATTGGATGATTTGCTTTTTTGCTGTCATCTTTCCGACTGCATTATTTTTTCCTCCAATAATTTTCTTATTATTTTCTGAATACACCTTTTAAATTAGGTTAATGAAATATAGTAATAAATTAGGATGTTGAATGAGTTTTTTGAACTTCTTGGTATCAAATTTAGGTTTAATTTGGGAATATATATAAAAATGAGAATTAAGATTTAAATGACTTTATTGGCTTTTGTATTTATCACATTTAACCATGTTTCATTCTGTTTGACAAAAAAAAAGTGGAGTTTATAATAAATAAACAAAATGAGAAATTTGCACAGGGATTAGAACATTCCCACTTTTCCTTCGTTCTCATGTATTTTTAACTTCAGTTAAAATGTGTTTAGTTATCGTTACCCGAAGAAGTCCTAAAATATGGACGAAACGTTGGGGTCAACAACTCAAATAAATAGTGTTTTTTTTCTGACATATTGGATGATTTGCTTTTTTTTATCATCTTTCCGACTGCATTATTTTTTCTCCAATAATTTTCTTATTATTTCCTGAATACACCTTTTAAATTAGGTTAATGAAATATAGTAATAAATTAGGATGTTGAATGAGTTTTTTGAACTTCTTGGTATCAAATTTAAACTGAGGTTTCATTCTGAATTGACAAAAAAAGTGAGTATAAATAAACAAAATGAGAAATTTGCACAGGGATTAGAACATTCCCACTTTTCCTTCGTTCTCATGTATTTTTAACTTCAGTTAAAATGTGTTTAGTTATCGATACCTGAAGAAGTCCTAAAATATGGACGAAACGTTGGTTAACCACTCAAATAAAAAGCGTTTTTCTGACATATTGGATGATTTGCTTTTTTTAATCATCTTCCCGGCTGCATTATTTTTTTCTCCAATAATTTTCTTATTATTTCCTAAATAAATCTTTTAAATTAGGTTAATGAAATATAGTAATAAATTAGGATGTTGAATGAGGAAGGAAGAAGATGATCTTGAGGTGAGTGGCAGAGCTAATTGTTATTCATGGGTCAGTATTTTTCAGAGCAGAGCAGAGCATGAAGCAACGCAAGGCTGCACGATGTAAATCTGTGCCGTTATTTCGTGAGTCATTGTCCTGGAGCTGATCCCGTTACCATCCGTCAAAAATTACATTTACTCCACGAAATATGTGGAACCTTGGTGACAATTTCACGGATTCCTGATTATTTTTTTCTGCCCCCCCCAGGAGAAAAGATTCAGCAGAGAACTTCCTGGCTACTTACTCTGTCCAAAGATTCTATTCTCTTCCTTTCTGCAACTCCTACCATCCACGTTTACCACCCATATAACACCACACTCCAAACCAACATTTTTAGGAATGTTTTCTTAATATTCATCCTTACATTAGCCGTAAGTAAATTCCTTTTTTTTTGTTTGTTGCAAAAGCCTTTCTTGTCTGTCCTACTGTTTATGTCTACTACACTTCTACCACCCCCTATTTATTTTGACTACAGTAAAAGTATTAAAATCTATATTTTCCTCATTGTGTTAATAATTAATCAATAAGAATCAGTAGATAAATTTGGCTGTGAAGGAATAAAATTTTCCTTTTTACTGTTACATATCTCCCTAAACCTGTTTCGAGAAATATTATGATGGGAACAGACTACGGGTTGTATAAGTATAAAATCATATTCCATAGATCCTATAGAGAAGCACAAGCTTCAAGGATGATGTGGAACACGAGTCAGAGATTTTACATAGTTAGGTTGCTTTATTAATATTAGAATATACTGTAACTATTCATTAATTTTTAACTTATAATAAGATTTTCTTAAGTTCTATACAGAAGACATACAATTTGTACCTTATATATAAAATTGATAAATATTTTTACATCCTATACTAAAAAATTAGTGTTCTAATAATGTTCTTTCATAATTATAAATATCTACCCTATGATACATTCAGCTCCATAAATTCTTCAACAGAGTAGAAGGAGTGGCCTTAGTAAGAACTTAGTTAGTTCATATTTGAACTTGTTTGGATTTATTTTTAATTGTTTAATGGAGGTGGGAAGTTTATTAAATATGCTAATAGATGGCATTGTAATGTACACCCTTTTGTATTACGGTTAGAGACTTCCCTTCCTTCCTTCCTTGTGTAAATTGTTTTTACTTCTGGTATCAAAGTCATGTATATCTGAAGAGGTTACTGTTATTAATAACAAATAACATGAGTGATTGGCAAGTGAGTGTCAGTATTCCAGTTTTGTTCTTGAAAAGTCCCCTACAAGATGTTTTTGGTGAGACCTGACATAATAATATTCTAACAGCCTTTTTTTTTGAAGTGTAAATATTTTATCTTTCCCTGATGCATTGCCCCAGAATATTATACCACCATATGTCATTATAGAGTGGAAATATGCATAATAAACTAATTTTCTTATGTTAGGATCACTACAACTTGACATAATTCTAAGAGCAAAGGTTGCCGCCGAGCCTAGTTTTCGCATGGGAATATTAATATGATCCTTCCAGTTTAATTTATTGTCCATGGATATACCTAAAAATTTTGTACATTCAACTTCAGTTATTTCACAATTATTTCTGTTTTTTAAAATAAAATTAAGTAGAGAAGTATAAAGTAGGAATCATGACTTTGGTATAAAAATACACACACTGTCTGTTTTTCCTTTGGCACAGAATTTGTATGAGGATGGTTGAATGAAGGATCCTGGGTGCGACAGCCTTGAAGAGGACAATCAATAGAAATATTTGGACTTGACCTCAGCTCAAGGTCAAATGCCTTGTTATTTCTGAAACTCGTCGTGGCCAGGTGTGTTTGTTAACCCTTTTCTCTACAACCCGAAGACGAACGCTTCACTGATAGAAACGTCGGACATTGTCTTCATTTCTCTTTTTCTTAACCTCACATTGAAACAGAAGAAATAGCTGTGATCCTTTACTTTCAAGCCAATGCTTGTGTGCTTTCGTTTGAATTCTGCAACACGTTATCTTACTAATTTCACTTTTACAAGTGAGAAGGAAAGTAATGGAGATTACTGAAACCTAGTGAGGTTTTTATTTTTCATATGTATGTTATTTGATTCGTAAATTTAAAAAGATGCAGACGTACAGTTGTATTTTCAGCATTAGTATTACTTTTATTGAACAAAGTCAATCGTGAAACGGTTACTGTAGTAAAACGAGTAGTATTATCAGTGAAAAAATAAAACGTTAAATTATTTGAAACTAATAAAAAGATTAACACTTATATTTAAGTTCAACTAATAATTGTCGGTCATGATTTATTTTTTTGGGGGGGTTTTAGATTCTATTTTTTTTCTCTCTGCAGACTTCATAGTGCCGAACTTTGAAGACTGAATTATTTGAGGAATGATATTTAAAAGCATTTTAAGTGTTAAAATGTGATCACGAGTCTCCTCCTACTTATCTCTACTTATTCAGCATAGATTTTTCTTATTACAAAGAAAGAAAATGAGAAACACAACAACAAATATATATATATAGTTAACACTTCACTGTGGATTCAACATTTAAATTGGACTATGCATTGATATTACTTTATACTGTTGAGGAATTTCACTTCACTTTCCACCTAAATTAGATTTTCCTGGAGACGATTTCCCTCAAACACTCCCACAGGTTAATTTTTCACTCATTGATGGTCCGTATAAGGAATAAAATTGTTTTTTAAACATACACATAGAAAATTTCAGCCCCAAACTCGTAATTGAGATTTAATGGCGCCCATGGGAATTTTTAATACAGTGAGCTCCATTTTTTAAATTTCAGTGTTTTCCCATAAAGTTTCACATGAAAACTTTTCCAACGGTTTCAAATTGTCGTTGTAATATCATAACCGATGTTGGCAAATTTTTTCATTCCAAAAAATAGGACCATCAATGATTGGAATAATTTATCTGTGGGAATGTTTGGGGTTGAATAATCTTCAGGAAAATTAATTTAGGTGTAAAGTGAAGTGGCTTTGCTCAACGTTATAAATTAATGTTAAATAATGATCCAATTTAAATGTATAATCCAAAATGAAGTGAAGTGTTACGTTGATATATTTCTTGTTATGCTTTTGATTTCTTTCAGGGTTGCAAACTTTTCAATGGACAATGGTTTATTTGGATGGGAAAATTTACTTATGTATCATCCACTGGGCTTACTCCCACTTGTAGATTGTCAAATAAATACAAAAAAAAAACATGCTGAAAATCAGATGGATGGATGGATAGAGTAACTAGCCAGGGAGTTCTAAGTAGAATAAAAGAAGAGAGAACAATATGGAGGATTTTGAAGGCCACGTCATGAGGGTCTTGGAAAATTAGCGTTAGAGGGAAGTGAAGAAAAGAGGGAGGAAAGGACGGAATAAGCTAAACAGATTATGGCAGTTACGTAGAAATGAAGAGGCTTAGCATGGGGAGTTGCAGCTGACTAGTCTAAGGACTCAGATCATACATCAACATCTATTTAAAAAAATTGAATGATTTTTTTTGTGTAATTAGAAAGATTTTCACGGAGGAAATGAGGTTAAGTATGGTCAAGATATCAATAACCAAGAAAATAATAACAAACCATCTAGGAAGCCTGTGTCCATGAAGAAGAAATCAGCCATTGGGAATAATGCTTGGCCTTCCAGTCATAGTAAATCAACATTAGAAATTAATTTATGCCCAACGAGAAAGAGTTTTGCCTTTCAAAGTAAGGAGATGAGCTACTCATAAGAAAGATTTACAAAGTGGGGTAAAAATAATCGCAACTAAGGAAACGTTGACGATGTCCGAGAACTATAATCAATGTTTGAACAGCCTCGTTTGATGAAGATATGAAGCGAGAGACTAATATGGATAATCAACAACTAGGGCGAAATGATAGCATCTACCAGAGATAAAGAGGAACTTCGGTTTCTACTCGTACTGAAAGAAGAAAGGAAACAGGAACACTCTTTACTAAGTTTCACATGTGAGAAGCCAGAGAGAGAGAGAGAGGGGAAAAAAACCAAAGATGAAAGAGAAGCTTGTTAGAAATGGTTCAAGAGGGGGGGGGGTGAAGGTGGAAATAAGATACGTTTTAAGATAAGAGAAGGAAAAGAAGGAAGGGGGGATATCATACCGTACCTTTCCTGTATTAGAAAAATATTTTTACGACCGCACGAAACACTTATAATAATAAATAATCAAGGCCTACTGGAGTATTTTATGTGAGAGAGTTTGTTCATCATCTTGGAAGCTAAGTGTATTTGGCTGTGATGTTATAGGTTAATTAATGTTTGTTAACGTAGAAAAATAAATAACTTATCGACTAAAGGAGATTAGTTTGTCAGAACTGTTTATTATTAAATAATTTATTTTTTAGAACAAACTTTTCTGACTTTAATATTTACAATAAATAAAAAGAAATACTTTAAGCCTGAGGAAGTCTCAAAATTGAGATGAAACGTCGCTAATGTGAAGAAATACTGATATACTTAATGCTAACTTTATGGCCGCATTTTTATTTATTGTTAATTTATTTTATTTATTTATAACTAATAATTTAAATTATTTATTCTGCTTTCACACACACGTCATGTAGTTAAAAAATAATCTGAAAAGATAGCTATTTTATCATTATGAAGATAGGACTTGCTTGATTATTCGTCCTCCACCCCTCAAACAATTTTTTCCCTCGCCAATATTTTGGAAATCTTCCTCGCCGTCTTTGATTATTCTTCATTTGATATTAAACCTTACACTATTCATGTTATAAATTTAAAAAATCAAGCCAATTTGTAAGCAAAAAATTTTTTTTTTGATACTCGCCATGAGAATTTGCCTCTAACTTTGTTTACATTTAATAAATTTATTGTTATTTCGTCGTACAGTATTCGTCTTCTGTAGAAGTTTTTATATTATTATAAAAAAACAGTATTCCTTAATTGTTTATTAACAAATTTGCTGGAAGTTTTTTTAAATTTATAATTGAAGATAAAAACCGCAGACTCGAACGAAAACTACCGATCGACTACATCCTTCCACTTTCTCATTCAGGTATAACTTAACATTAATTTCTTCCCTAGTTATCTGTCACACCTCATTCTCCGACTCTTCCTCTAATCCTCTGTTATCTGATACCCATCCCCACTACCCCTAAATTCTGATAATATTGACCGCCAATAATAAGCTAAAACAGATATTAATAACCGCAATAACAAAATTATATTAACAGCTCAGTCATTTCTCTCGCTATAAAAGTGTTTGTCACTGGACATTCAATTACATCATGTTAATTATTTATTCGCCGAATAAATACTATATACCACGTAGCAACGACTGTAATATCCTCGGGTGTAAGTTATCGTAATTAAAATATGACAGTAATTTAATTTTTATTTCATTCCTGACATTCGGCAATTCTTTGTGGTTTATTTTAAGAAATTTAATTTAAGGTTTTAAGTGATCCGGATATATGTAAAAGCACCGAGCCATCCAGCACCTGTTGGTTTGCCTTCATTGTTTTGGCTTCGCCGTTGAACTCCACGCCCAAATAACCGTCACCACTCGTGTGCAAAAATAGTGATCGCACCTCTCCTCCTCCTCAGACATTTCCCAGTGCTCTTTTCCTTACAAGCCTAAAATTGATTTTTAATCAACTCGAGAGAAAAGCATCACGTAAAACTTCTCTATTAAGTAGTAGTAGTAGTAGAAACTAAAAGTTCTTCTGACACTAGAACAGAGAGAAATAGTTTTTTATATAGAGAAATATAGAGAGGGATTCGTGTAAAACGGAACAACTGTAAAAGTCTGAAAAGGAAGAATCGCCGATGTAACAACAAACAACTCGTAACTGTATGGATAATTATTACAGGTGATTTAAATTATTTGTTGAAACGAATTTTTTTAAAAAAAGCCCCTGTCGTAAAATGATGGATAAGAAAAACGACGTATTTTGAAAGGTTGGAAAGATAAAAGAACAGCATTTAATCGGATATCACTGGACTCGACCTCCTGCTGATATTGGAAGATGGCGGCGTCCGTCTGCACGCCCAACACACACACACACACAACAAAAAGGGGAAAGCGAGTGTAGGCGTTGCGATGTACAGTCACACTCACACAAACACTTCAACAACAACTGTAGGATAACAGACACGAAAATGATTAAAACGGTTACGAAATGCGTCAAAGCCGAGTGTTGAAGGTGAAGCGATGGAAAAAGAGAACAACGTCCTTGATACACACAAATTAAATGGCAGAATCTCGTTACGGAGGAAGTGGATGGACGCTTTGGTCAAGACTGTTATCATCTATCAGTGGTAATTTCTTTGTAGCTTAAATACATAACAACGATTTGTGTGAGAAAAAAGGATCATTGAGCGAGGCACCAACTGTTATGAGGAAAATGAGGAGGAATTGAGGAATGTAGCAGATCAGGATGAAGGGAAAAATGCTCATCATTCCTAATGGGATGGATGATGAGAATAATATACGCGAGGTCTGTTCACTCTGTGGACCTGTTGTGAGAGTAGTTGAAAAAAAAAAAAAAAAAAAAAAAAAAAAAAAAAAAAAAAAGAAAAAAAAAAAAAAAAAAAAAAAAAAAAAAAAAAAAAAAAAAAAAAAAAAAAAAAAAAAAAAAAATAAAAAAAAAAAAAAAAAAAAAAAAAAAAAAAAAAAAAAAAAAAAAAAAAAAAAAAAAAAAAAAAAAAAAAAAAAAAAAGAAAAAAAAAAAAAAAAAAAAAAAAAAAAAAAGAAAAAAAAAAAAAAAAAAAAATAAAAAAAAAAAAAAAAAAAAATAAAAAAAAAAAAAAAAAAAAAAAAAAAAAAAAAAAAAAAAAAAAAAAATAAAAAAAAAAAAAAAAAAAAAAAAAAAAAAAAAAAAAAAAAAAAAAAAAAAAAAAAAAAAAAAATAAAAAAAAAAAAAAAAAAAAAAAAAAAAAAAAAAAAAAAAAAAAAAAAAAAAAAAAAAAAAAAAAAAAAAAAAAAAAATAAAAAAAAAAAAAAAAAAAAATAAAAAAAAAAAAAAAAAAAAAAAAAAAAAAAAAAAAAAAAAAAAAAAAAAAAAAAATTCAAATAAAAAAGAAATAAAATAAAAAAAAAAAAAAAAAAAGAAAAAAAAAAAAAAAAAAAAAAAAAAAAAAAAAAAAAAAAAAAAAAAAAAAATAAAAAAAAAAAAAAAAAAAAAAAAAAAAAAAAAAAAAAAAAAAAAAAAAAAAAAAAAAATAAAAAAAAAAAAAAAAAAAAAAAAAAAAAAAAAAAAAAAAAAAAAAAAAAAAAAAAAAAAAATAAAAAAAAAAAAAAAAAAAAAAAAAAAAATAAAAGAAAAAAAAAAAAAAAAAAAAAAAAAAAAAAAAAAAAAAAGAAAAAAAAAAAAAAAAAAAAAAAAAAAAAAAAAAAAAAAAAAAAAAAAAAAAAAAAAAGAAAAAAAAAAAAAAAAAAAAAAAAAAAAAAAAAAAAAAAGAAAAAAAAGAAAAAATAAAAAAAAAAAAAAAATAAAATAAAAAAAAAAAAAATAAAAAGATAACAACCTGCCCCCACCCGCACCCTCCCTTCCCCCCCGCCCCCCCCCCCCCCCCCCCCCCTTCCCTCCCCCCACCCCCGCCCCCCCTCACCCAGCACCCCCCCCCCCCCCCCCCTCCCGCCCTCCCCCCCCCCCACCCCGGCCCGCTACCCACCTGCCCCCCACCCCCCCCACCCGCCCCCCCCGCCCTCCACGCCTACCCCTACCCGTCCGCCCCCCCCCGCCCCCCCCGCCTCCTCCCCCCCCCCCCCCCCTCGCCACCCCCACCCCACCTCCCCCCTCCCCCCCCCCCCCCTACCCCGCCCCCAACCCCCCCCCCCCCCCTCTCCTCCTCCGTCGCCCCCCCCTCCCCCCCCCCCCGCCCCCCCCCACCCCCCACCCCCCCCCCCCCCCTACCCCCCCCACCGTCCCACCCTCCGCCCCGCCCCCGCCCCTCCAGCGTCGCTCCTCGCCGGCCCCCCCCACCCCCCCACCCCCTCCCCCCCCCCCCCCCGTACCCCCCCCTGCCCCGCCGAGTCCCCCTCCCCCCCCCCCCCCCCTCCTCCCCCCCCCCCCCACACCCCCCCCTCCCGCCCGCAACCCCCCCCCCTCACCCCTCCTCTCATTCCCGCCCCCCCCACACCCTCCCCCCCACCCCCCACCACCCCCCACCCCCTCCCCCCCCTCCCTCACCTCCCCTCCCCCCCCCCCACCGCCTCCCCACTCCCTCCCCCCCCCACCCCCCCCCCGATCCCACCCACCCCACCCCTCCGCCCCCCCCCCCCCCCCCCACCCCCCCCCCCCCCCCTCCCCCCCCGCCCCACCCCCTGCCCCCCCCCCGCTCCCCGCCCTCCCCCTCCCCCCCCCCCCCCCCCCAGCCCACCCCTCCCCCCCTCCCCCCCCCCACCCCCCTCCCGCCCCCCCCCCCCCGCCCCCCGCCCCCCCCGCTCCCACCCGCCCCCACTCCCCCCCCCCCCGCGCCCCCCCCCCCCCCCCCACCCATCCCCCCCCCTCCCCCCCTCCCCACCCCCCCCCACCCCACCCCCCCCCCTCCGCTCCCCCCACCCCCCCCCTCTCCCCCCCCCTCCCCCCCCCCCCCATCACCCCCTCCCGACCTCCCCGACCCCCCCACCCGACACCCACTCCCCCCCCACCCCAACCACCCCTCCCCCCCCCCCCCCCCACCCCCCCACGCTTCCCCCCCCTCCCCCCACCGCAACCCCTCCCCCCCCCCCCCCCCCCCTCCCCACCGCCTCCCACCCCCCCCCCCCCCCCCCCCACCCTCCACCCCCCCCCCCCCACCACCCCGTCCCTCC
>CM067378.1:110791334-110826334 GCA_034510155.1 Eucriotettix oculatus
CCCCCCCCCCCCCCCCCCCCCCCCCCCCCCCCCCCCCCCCCCCCCCCCCCCCCCCCCCCCCCCCCCCCCCCCCCCCCCCCCCCCCCCCCCCCCCCCCCCCCCCCCCCCCCCCCCCCCCCCCCCCCCCCCCCCCCCCCCCCCCCCCCCCCCCCCCCCCCCCCCCCCCCCCCCCCCCCCCCCCCCCCCCCCCCCCCCCCCCCCCCCCCCCCCCCCCCCCCCCCCCCCCACCCCCCCCCCCCCCCCCCCCCCCCCCCCCCCCCCCCCCCCCCCACCCCCCCCCCCCCCCCCCCCCCCCCCCCCCCCCCCCCCCCCCCCCCCCCCCCCCCCCCCCCCCCCCCCCCCCCCCCCCCCCCCCCCCCCCCCCCCCCCCCCCCCCCCCCCCCCCCCCCCCCCCCCCCCCCCCCCCCCCCCCCCCCCCCCCCCCCCCCCCCCCCCCCCCCCCCCCCCCCCCCCCCCCCCCCCCCCCCCCCCCCCCCCCCCCCCCCCCCCCCCCCCCCCCCCCCCCCCCCCCCCCCCCCCCCCCCCCCCCCCCCCCCCCCCCCCCCCCCCCCCCCCCCCCCCCCCCCCCCCCCCCCCCCCCCCCCCCCCCCCCCCCCCCCCCCCCCCCCCCCCCCCCCCCCCCCCCCCCCCCCCCCCCCCCCCCCCCCCCCCCCCCCCCCCCCCCCCCCCCCCCCCCCCCCCCCCCCCCCCCCCCCCCCCCCCCCCCCCCCCCCCCCCCCCCCCCCCCCCCCCCCCCCCCCCCCCCCCCCCCCCCCCCCCCCCCCCCCCCCCCCCCCACCCCCCCCCCCCCCCCCCCCCCCCCCCCCCCCCCCCCCCCCCCCCCCCCCCCCCCCCCCCCCCCCCCCCACCCCCCCCCCCCCCCCCCCCCCCCCCCCCCCACCCCCCCCCCCCCCCCCCCCCCCCCCCCCCACCCCCCCCCCCCCCCCCCCCCCCCCCCCCCCCCCCCCCCCACCCCCCCCCCCCCCCCCCCCCCCCCCCCCCCCCCCCCCCCCCCCCCCCCCCCCCCCCCCCCCCCCCCCCCCCCCCCCCCCCCCCCCCCCCCCCCCACCCCCCCCCCCCCCCCCCCCCCCCCCCCCCCCCCCCCCCCCCCCCCCCCCCCCCCCCCCCCCCCCCCCCCCCCCCCCCCACCCCCCCCCCCCCCCCCCCCCCCCCCCCCCCCCCCACCCCCCCCCCCCCCCCCCCCCCCCCCCCCCCCCCCCCCCCCCCCCCCCCCCCCCCCCCCCCCCCCCCCCCCCCCCCCCCCCCCCCCCCCCCCCCCCCCCCGCCCCCCCCCCCCCCCCCCCCCCACCCCCCCCCCCCCCCCCCCCCCGCCCCCCCCCCCCCCCCCCCCCCCCCCCCCCCCCACCCCCCCCCCACCCCCCCCCACCCCCCCCCCCCCCCCCCCCCCCCCCCCCCCCCCCCCCCCCCCCCGAAACAGCGCTGCAGAGCTTTTAGTTATCATTATTAGGTACAAAATTGGGCGAATAATTTAACCCGAATGAACAGCAAGACAGAAACGAACTGAAATAGAATAATTCAATAAATCAATAAGATTATTTATCTTCACTTACAGGTAAAAACTTCCAACAAATTTGTTAGTAAACAATTACTGTACGTCGAAATAACAAGAAATTTATAAAATATAAACAAAGTTAGGGGCAAATTCTCATGGCGGGTATCAAAAATTTGTTTTTGCTTACAAATTGTTTTGATTTTTTAAATTTATAACACGAATAGTGTAAGGTTTAATATCAAATGAAGAGGAATAAAAGAGGGCGAGGAAGATTTCCACGGTGTTGGCGAGGGAAACAATTGTTTGGAGGGTGGGGGACGAGTAATTAAGCAGGTCCTATCTTCACAATGATAAAATAGCTACCTTTTTCTAGGATACAACACCGAATTTCTCACAGATTATTTTTTAAGCACATGGCGTGTGCGTGGAAACAGAATAAATTATTTCAATTATTAGTTATAAATAAATAAAAAGTAAATTATTTAATAAAAACAGTTCTTGTTAAATACATTAATAATAAAAATTCCAAACTATATGATGGTCAGAAATGGAGGAATCTTAATCCAAAATAAGACGTTTCGCCCCCCGCCCCCTCAATTTCGGGGCCTCTTCAGTTCCTTAGTCAATACCATAACATAAATTATATTATCTGACTGTTTTGAAATAATAAATGGCCTCTACGCCAAAATTTCTTCTGTTTATAGTATTTTTTTAGAAGACCAGATGAGGTCCCAAAACACGGGGACGAAACGTCGTGTAATGAACTCGCGTGTCAATTTCGTTTGATGGATGGAGATTAAATACGTAATTACGATTTACGTGACAAAAGGGGTCGTTTGGGCACAACAGGATCCTGCCAAGGGTTCGATTAAAGAAATGAAGAGGTCCAGAAAGTTATAGGGGAGAAACGTCTTATTTTGAATTCAAATTCCTGTCAATAAAATACAATGAACAGCCAAAAAATTCAGAAAAAAAAGGGAGTTTAATTCAGAATATGACGTTTCGCCTCCCCTATTGGGACCTCTTCAGCACTTTCTACCAAAAAAAAATTAATCATCACACCAACCTAGGATGGACTATTTTCAATGTATTAATAAAATAACAACCAGTTTTTTGTTAGTCCATACAAAATGAGAATGTAACATATCCTATATTTTGATTTTTTTTAAATATTTCAGATGACTAGGCCAAAGTTCCTGTTTTTAACATTATAATTGACATATTGCAAAAGAATTTGCAATAAAACTTGTATGGACTAACTTAAAAAAATGGCTGTTATTTTCATTAAAATAATTAATGTAAACAAGTATACGTGGTCGAATATAAATAAAATTTGTTTGATGTAGCTGCTACGTACGATTAAAAATCTTATTGAAAGTTGGGGGACGAGACGTCTTATTTTGGATAAAGATTCCTCCATTTCTGACCATCATATAGTTGGAATTTTTATTATTAATGTATTTAACAAGAACTGTTTTTATTAAATAACTTACTTTTTATTTATTTATAACTAATAATTGAAATAATTTATGGTTTCCACGCACACGCCATGTGCTTAAAAAATAATCTGTGAGAAATTCGATGTTGTACTCTAGAAAAAGGAGGCTATTTTATCATTGTGAAGATAGGACCTGCTTAATTACTCGTCCCCGACCCTCCAAACAATTATTTCCCTCGCCAATATCGTGGAAATCTTCCTCGCCCGCTTTTATTCCTCTTCATTTGATATTAAACCTTACACTATTAAAATGAAATTTTTGATTTGGGTGGGGGGGGGGGGAGAGGAGGGGCAGGCTACATGAGGGTGATCCTGAAACAGGCAACTCCCCTTTAATAGCATAGGAAGGGAATTGAAACGAGGGGGATGCGGAAGGTAGAGCAAAGGGCTATAGTTTAAGGATCCTACGCGCTGTTTATCTCATTATTTTATTTATTTATAACAAAATAAATAATTTATTCTGCTTCCCACGCAAATACCCCCATAAGGTGTGAAAAGTTTCGCTGTTGTATCCGTCAGGGTTTACAATGGAAAAAGGTACCAAAGAATCTGTTGGCAAGACTCGCTGTAAGGATGCGGAAGGTAGAGCAAAGGGCTATAGTTTAAGGATCCTACGCGCTGTTTATCTCATTATTTTATTTATTTATAACAAAAAAAATAATTTATTCTGCTTCCCACGCAAATACCCCATAAGGTGTGAAAAGTTTTGCTGTTGTATCCATCAGGGTTTACAATGGAAAAAGGTACCAAAGAATCTGTTGGCAAGACTCGCTGTAAAGGAAAATACTAATGTCAAGCAGATTACAGAGGTCAATTTTAACGTTGTGCGATTGGTATAACTGTGAGTTAAATCCACGGAGGTGACGGTTCAGTGGAGGGTGATTTAAATGGTTGGCGTAGAAAGTGCGGAGCGTCGCCATTGGCGGCGGGGGAACAAAGCAGCCAGCAGGGGGTCACTCACCTGCGCGAGGACGACGCCTCTGCGCCACACGACGACGCCCGTCCCTGCGCCGAAGCGCACGCCGACGCCGGGCTCCAGCACCAGCGTCCCTCTCACGTGCAGGGACGTCTGCGCCCTGTACTGGCGCCCCGCGGACAGGACCAGCTGCGAGCCCTCGGGAACCTCGCCGGGGAGGATCTCGACGACGACGTCCTGCGCCAGCGCCACGGCGGCCACACACACGAAGCACAGCACCGCAGCACTCCTCATCGCACACGCCTCACACGCGACACCGCTGCACGCTCTAGACTCCACTGCAGCAGGCAGGCAGGCAGGTACACGGCCACGAGCGCCCCCTCCCCCTCACTCCCCCCTCTCTCAGGTGCGCGCGCAACTCCGCCGCGTCTCGCAACCGTTCCTCGGCTTCAAATCTGCCAATTATTTTCGTACCACCGGCCTCATCATATCCTCTTCATTTCAAATTTCACAAACTAAAACCAACCTCCTCAACCTCTTGTTTTTATTTTCTCCGGGCCACTGAATTCACGCTCTGGTGCCCCTCTTTACAAGACCGGTTTGCAACCTGAGGACCGCTTCGGACCCATAGAAAATCACATTCCTGTGTGGCGAACTTTTTATGGCTAAAAGAAAAATACGGAAGCTATTTCTAAGTAGTGTTAGTGCTGATTTTATAACACTTGTTTTTTAATTCGGGTTTTAACTATTTTTATTCTGCATATTATTTGTTTGAAACAACATTAAAATAAACAATCAAATGGTTTGCGACCAATTGAGTCATAAAACAAAAGTTATATTTAACGTTGGTGATAAAGGTCATGTTTCGACCCGAAGTTCGGGTTAGCTTTGAGAAAAGTTAAGTCAGGAGAACCGCAAGGATCAGTTTTCGGTCCAGCACTTTTCATAATATTCATAAAACTCCACTTTACCTTATATATTTGCAGATGACAATACCATGTTGTGTTTGGGATAAATCACTGGAGGATCTCCTGGACAATATATATCTTCACTCTGGGAATCTAAAACTACATATCTCATAAACTGTTGGTTTAAAATTAAAGGTAGCAAGTTGGTGCTGATGTAATTCAAAACTAATTGGCAAATTCCTCTGTCTTTGGCCATCTGAAATTGGGCAGAGCAGCTTTAAAACTGATGTTGGAAAATTTTTAAACTGGACTATAAGGGACAGGAACAAGTTACCTGCAGAAGTTTTTGAAACATTTCCTGAAAATAACAAAGTTTTCCACGAAAGAATGAGGAAGTGACAGTGAAGTGCAACAAAATACTAACTAAATGATGGGTGTTACAATTTTATTTTTAATAAGGATGTAATTAACTATGTTTGTTTGTATAATTGTTATTGTTTTTATTAATATTTCTTATGTGACACTTGTTGTTTTTAACTCAATTACAGGTGAAATACATAAATCAGATTGGGGAATTATTAAACCTGGGGTCCCACAGGGATCAGTATTAGGGCCATTATTATTCCTTATATATATATAAATGATCTTCCTAATACCATAGATTCAACTTCTAAAGCTATCCTCTTTGCAGATGATACTAGTGTAATAGTAAAAAGTAACAAAGACACACTAGAAGAGGCAAGTAACAATAATTTAACTAACCTGCTAACATGGTTTAATGCGAACGGACTAACAAATAACTGTGACAAAACACATTTCATGCAATTTCACACACTCAACACAACTTTACAATCTATAACACTTAAATACGACAGCAAAAATGTAAATGAAACTTCCTCTGTTAAATTCTTAGGTCTCTTAGTAAATAATAAATTAAATTGGACTGATCAGATTAATCAATTACTTAAGAAACTCAGCTCAGCTACATATGCTGTCAGAGCAATGTCCACCTTCAGTGATTTAAAAACAAGAAAATTAGTATACTTTGCATATTTTCATTCTATTTTATCATATGGTATTATATTTTGGGGCAACTCAGTAGGCATAGATAAGATTTTTATTAGTCAAAAACGTGTTATTAGAGCAATATGTGAGGCAGGTTTCCTCACGAACTTCTTGCAGAACTCTGTTCAAAAAGTTAGGCATTTTCACTTTAACGTGCCAATACATTTATTCATTGATGTTATTTGTAATCACAAATAGGCACTTATTTTTGAATAATACTGATATTCATCCCTTCAATACAAGGAACAAAAATAATCTGTATAAAAAATGTAAAACATTGTCAATTGCACAGAAAGGAAGGAAGGTGTGCATTATCCATCTTCAACACGTGACTGCAGTCAGCACAGAATTAAACAGTTGTCCCCCGATAATCAAGGTAAATTTAAGACTGAATTACGCTCATTTTTGCTTAGCCACTCCTTCTATTCAATAAAGGAATTTATAGAAGAATCGGAGAAGAGTAATTAATTAATTAGTTTATAATACAAAAATTTGTTATAAGTATATTTATCTTTTATACAATAAAATAATGTAATAAATGGACACCCTGACTCATTCCACATCCTTGAAGCTTAGCTTCTTTACAGGATCTACGGAATTATTATTATTTCAATAAATTAATTATTTAGTTCATTCATTCATCTATACACACTAATTATTCATTTCTTCTTCCTTGGCTCCATAGCCCTTTGAGGGCCTTGGCCTACTGGGTCAACTGTAGACTGTCACTTCCAAATTTGTAGTGATACGAGGTCAGGATATCGATTCTCCAGCAGCATTAATCCCAGTTTCCATGACCGTGACATCCAAGTTCATATTTGAACCTGGGACCTCTGTGTTGTGAGGCAGTGACGCTAGCCACTACACCACAGGAGGTCGGCACTAATATATAATTTAGCTGACATCATTTTGAACAGAAGGAATGAGTATTAAAACCTCTAAGAGCATTAAATTATCTGAAGGCCGAGTTATACAGGACTGTTCTGGGATATTCAACGACTGTGCTGATTTTTAATTGTCAAAAGGAAAATGTTCTGCCTCTGTGATATAAAAATAAAATAAATATAAGTATTCTCCTTGCCCTTCCTCTTCAAGAGCCTAAACTCAAACGCTCATTCACTCTCTCCCCCTCCCCAAGTATAAATAAAAGGCTCATGAAAACTTATTTTCCTTCTTTCAACTGCGGTTGCAAAATGTGGAACCAATACAAGTCTGTGTCTTTCATTTTGCCATTCCCCTAACAATATATGAAATGTCCTGTGATCAAATTAATGTCTCTCAGGTCAGTTTTATAGCTTCTGAACATTTTAATACTAACAACTATAATCAATTCCATTTTGGCTTTATGACATAAAATACTATAACCTCCCCTACACTCCAAGAATACTAGTTGCTGTTGCTCAGTTTTGATAGTGTTGCTTGGGAGAAAAAATTATTATTATTAAATTTCCTAATTCATCCTGGTCTGTCCTTTCTTCATCACCTAATATCTTCTCATTTCTCCCTTCAAGACATCTGGCAGCTTCATTCATGATCTGGAACTCCATCCATATGTCCTTCAATGATATTATAGAGTAAACTATTTATCCTTATTGTGTGTTCTTTCCAGATAACATTTTCCTCTGAAACTGTAGTCCATTTCTCATTTATTCTACAATTATACAAATAAAAGAATGAGATTAATCTGACTTAATATTATAAGTAATAACTAATTATATGTAACCATATCATACAAAGTTTATTTGTTTGAATACAGCTATGTAATTGTAATTATATTAATTTTTTTGGAAAAAGAACTGAAGACGTCCTGAAAGTTGGGGACAAAACATCTTATTTTGAATTAAAATTCCTCTATTTATGTTTTTTTGGGTCTATTTATTGTATTTCATTCATAATAAATTTTACTATCAAGAAGGAACATATTTTCTGTGTTTGTGTACTAAAAATTAATTAATTTCATTATTTAATTTATTTTATGTCACACCTCTGAATCAGCATCTTTCTTGCTTTTCTGTTTGAAAGTCTTAACTGTAATGATTTCCTTTGAATTTTGAAAGGTTCTTCCTGTTTTCCAATGCTCTTACTGTAATGAATGATTTTCCTCTTTGACAACCCTTCTCATAACATGTTGTTATAGCCCTATTAATGTTCCTGACATGAGATATACAGTAGTATCATTGTATGTCATGTACTGTAGTAATATAATGGACAATTAAATAAATATTCATCATATCCAATAATTTTTTTTATGTAATACCCTTGAACATTTTGAATACAAAAGCCTACAGACCTTTTTTTACTAATATAACATAAATACTGTAGTTAGTTGGTTAATACTGGAATTTAATATGATACTGGAACTGAGGGTTACATACTTATATTATACTTACAAAATAAATAATGGTCTTCTATTTTTATTACAAAATTTATTCAGACTTTCTGTACTGTACACAACAGGAACAAGAAAATATTTGTTGAGATTCTATCCAATGTTCACATCATGAATGGGAGTCAATTTTGAGTTATAATATGTCAAGAGTCTTATGACTTGTTTAGTATTTTAGTCGTCTGGGTTCACAACAATTAACAATTATACAATTTATACAAGCATTTAACCATTGCTATGGTATATGCGCATTAGTTGAATTATTGTACACTTGCATAGATGATTTTATCACCCTGTATGTTAACCAGTCTTCTTTAAGGCAGTAACTAGTTACAATGAGAATTTCAATGTTCTGTTTGTTAACCAAAGACTTAATTTTGTTTTACCTATTTATGACATTAAAGCAGTAATGCTTACAATAGTTGGTAAAACAAAATTTCCCTTTAGGATTCATAATAAAATATTTTCTTTAATAATAAGAAATATAAATTTCTTGAACACACAAAGAAACTTCAAAAAAAGTAAAAGTTAAATACAAGTAAGTTATTGTAATTCACTTGCAAATGAGATTATTTTTTCCACACAATATAAATATTACAAGACATTGGAATAAAATTTATGGATCATTGATTCATTTTCAGAATTTGCTCCATAAATCAGAATAGTTTCTTTAAAATGTTACAGCTATTATTAAAATAACAGGAAATAAAACTGTTTTATTAACATAATCATGAACACTTTTATAAATCTCTTTCTATTTGTACCTTACCCAATTTTTTTTACCACACATATTTCTTACAATCACATTGAAAACTAATACATTTTGAATTAAGTAATAACACTAACAGAAAATAACTTAAACTACACATTCAAACTTAAATTATGAAGCAAAGTGTAAAAATTAAAATACAATGTGTAATGTGCTTTTTTGTCAACATATTTAACATTCTATGGATATTAATTTAGTGAAATGATATTTAAAATATGTAAGAAGAAATTTGTTTCCCATTAAATATAATTTAATGTTTTTTGTTTTAGGAAAAATTTTGAACTATTAAATTGATGGAAAATGTTTTATGAATACATTTCTTCCATGAGATCCTCATAAGGTTCCACTTTCTTTCTTGCTAATTCATCTCTGACCTAAAGAACAGAAATCATCAAACTAAACAACAGAATGTAAAATAATAAGTTTTATCAGTGTGATAGAAGAAATTTTACAAAGTGTGCTCCTATTTGACATAAAGAATATGCAATGTAGATTATGCACTCATAGCTGAGCATTACTTAATATAAATTCCTTGAAATGAATGTGGGGGATAACTAGTTAAAAACTGAATAATTATTTTAATAATGTGAAAAATATTATATTATCATTTATTTGTGACATTATACACTAATTGGATAAATCTTAATTTGCATAGCTGTTTATTTTAACCTTACTAACTAGAGATGGCTTCTCATGGAACAAAATACAATCAAAAATCCTATTTGGAATTGGCAGTACCAGGAAATTGGTAAAAAGTTACAAACAGTGTAATTACCCTTTTTTATCAGCTTGGCCTGGAACTTGTCGCTGGACCCATCCAAACTTCCATGTTGAACAATATAGAGCACATTGGTGCCATGAACTTGAGACTCCTTACTCCCGTTATTTAAATGTCCATGGCCAAGACAATATCCAATTACTTATTGTCCACTCAAAATGTTCACTGTTACAGTTTCCTCTTCAAATAATATTTTTTTATGTCGATAACCCAATCTTAATATTCAGTCTTATCTTCACTCTTTAAGTCCCTTCATCTTTCTTAAAGTCCTGTCTTAATGTTTTAAAATCCATTTTTCCTGGGGATTTAATACTTTGTCCCCACTTCATTATTTCGTTTTCATAGGTGGGGGACCCGATCCTGTCCAATAAAAATTATTATCTGTCCTCTCTGGAAAAAGCCTTATACCCTACTTTATTGACGCTTTTGGGAAAACACCATATTCACTCACAATCTGATGCCCCCAAATCTCAAAGACTTGAGAAAAACCCAAGGCGTGCCAATGTTTCAGAGTTTTATTACCCCTGTCTGTAACCTACAACTTCCCTCATGTCACTTGCCTTTGATTTTGTACTGCTAAATTCTGCATTTATTTATGTTTTAGTTCTATTTATTATGTTCAATCCATTGACAAAGATTTATAAATAATAAACTGTTACATATACTAAAATTTTGTACATGTTTCTATTTCTTCCTATAATTTGTCTTTAGTGTTATTAAGTGTGTAACAGAGTGTACCAGTTATTGGTATATAATTATATTGAAATATAATTTGAAATGTGAATAAATTCATAGATACCTTCTCAACTTTCTTGAAGACTCTGATAATATTTAGTCCAGCAAGTTTCTTCATGTCTTCATCAGACCACGAAGGCTCATTTGGCTTGTTATTAAATAAACGATCAAGCAAGTCTGGGTATTTAGAAACATCCTCCAGTCCAACAGGCATCCTGTAACAACAGTAGATCATATGATAATTGTGTGTTTCAGTTGCTTTCAGGAAAGTCTCAATGCACCAAGTCAAATTGATATAAAAATGGTGTCAGATTTATATTTAAGCAACATACTTCAACCCCCTGAAAAGATGATTTTGAGTTAAAAGTTTTATTATTTCACAATCAATATACTACTAAATTATATTTCAGTTTAACCCTTCAGGCACCCAAATCTTGCTGAGCTCAGTTTATTTATTATTATATTGGTAAGTTATTTCCAGTTAAAGACCTGGGAATTTAATATTTTATGCTTCATTAATTGTAAACCGATTTTAATGTAGAATTTGAAATGTGAAATAGCACAGCATGTGTTTTTTTATTAAAGTTCACACTTAAACCATCTTAAGAAAATTAGTTTTTTTAATAATACTGTATTATTATTACTTTCTTCTCAACCATCCCTATAGTTTTTTTGTTAATATTATTATATCATCTGCATAAGAAATAGTCATTGTTATAAAATCTTAAGTGTACTATTGGACATAAAATTGAATTCTGTGGAAAGTTCGACTTTATATTTCCTGAGTCTCAACTAAATGTTTACCCACATGAAATTTGCCAACCTTACACTTTGATTCCTATATAAGAACTAATCATGAATGGGGTATTTTCACAATTCCATAGGATTTCACATTTATAATGGTAGATTGTTATCTGCACAACCAAATACTTTTGGAAGATCCCAGAATATTCCTATTGGATTTAATCTATTATTAAATATACCTAATATGCAGTTGAATACCTTTTCTAAATATATGCCAAGATTCTGAAAGTAATCAATAAGTTTCAGTTTATTAATTGGGCCAATTGATAATCATTTATTAAATTAATACACTGGAAAAACCTACATTATTTGATCAAATATTTTGTATTCAATGATTAATGACCTTATTGAATATTACTCACTCACAGATTTAAAGAGTGGCAGTATGCAGACAAAAGGAAACAACAGCTATCAATATTCAGGGTAAGAGAAATTATTTCAGAATCAGAAAAAATAAAAGAGGTACAGACAACAACCCATTTGTGAAGCGAACAATATTGAATATATAAATAAAGTAGAGAATAACTTTGTTTTAGTAGAACTAAGAAAATATCTAGTTGAAAAGCTGCTCTACTGAATGGCTAGCTCCTACAAGAAAATATCTTTATAATAACTGAAAACATGATGTTTAATAGTAAACATGTTATATTAAAATATAAGTTACATTTCATTCAATTACATGCTATATTTCAATTATATGATTGATGATTTCCCATTTTGTACTGTTACAAATTATGGAAATAAACATTATTATTATTATCACAGGTGCATGGGTAAGTATTGAATGATTACAAAGGTTGGTTGGAATTAGACAATGGCACCAGGTACATATATTTCTTTTACCTGGCTAGAAGTTCCATTATATTCTGCATAGTGTGTTTGACAATTTTTTTGATGAATCATAACCAAGAAAAGGAGTGACAAAATTAGCTATTGTGTTTCTCAACAAATTGCTTTCAAAACATTCAATATAATGGCTGGATAAAATAAATTTGGCCATCATTATACTTATTTTAGGAGTGGGTTATACAAGCATTTAGCAAGATACAGCAGATTGAAATTTTTGAGTGTAAGGAAGTAGAAATGCTTCAACCGAAGCTCAAGCAGGAGCATATAGCTAATTTAGAAGAAAGACAAGAATGGGACTCAAACCCTGGACCTCCTGAGTATTTCAAATTGTTCACAACAAATATTTTTTTTGGAATTGTGTCTTGTATAAGTTAGCAGCACATTATTACTATTATTAAAGTGTCAGAGGCAATGCTATTGCATTTTATAAATGAAACATAAGAAATTAAGTAAGCTTTATTAATAGTTCAGTACAGTTTTGTAAATGACAGCATATGTAAATTTTAAAGACTCACTTTGGAACACCGTCATAGTCTGCTCCTATACCAACGTGGTTAATTCCAGCCACTGTTCTAATGTGGTTAATATGATCTGAAAATGTATAAGACAGTTAAGAGATGGTTTATTCCTGTAAAAAATGAATACATTTAATATCATAAGATCATTGGGTTTACCTATAATTTATCAATAATTGAAAGAATAACAACAACTTAATAGAGGTAACACAATAGTATTTCATAATCAAAATTGATATCAGCACTTAAAGTTTGTCTTTATCTCACTTTATTACATGTTTGTACCTTAAATATTACACAAATATAATTGTGTGGTTGTTACAATTATTTTATAATAATTTACAACTTTCACACACAAAATTACTTATTAGTAAAGTATACTTGTTCCAAGTTGTAACCTGTACACAGTGAATTATCATGACTGTGAAAGTCACTATTTATCTGTAGCATATTTTATGCTAATTTTATTCTTACAGAAATATTTTTTCTAATACTGGGCAGATAAGCAAAATGGGATACTTTGAGAACTAATAAAATATTATTATAAAAAATTAAGTTGAGAGCTGTTGCCCTCAATCCACATAGTAAGGAGCATGTCAAAATTTCAAGGGCATATTCCATCTTCCTCAAGACACAACCATCATGGTGAAATTATAGACATGGCAATATCGGCCCTCATTTTCAGGCAAGCCATAAACTCTGTATGTTTGCTTCTTTTATGTGTAATTATATACATATCATTTTCCTGACATTAATTTACATCAATATTATCATGCTAATCAACATTTTCTCTGTTTACGAGACTGAATTTTCTGTAACTTTTCTTATCACTAATTTAAAAAATATGAATTTTCTAGCAATACAGTTAGGCAAGTTCACAATACTTCAGTCTTAATTAATTTGTAGTGCAGTGAAAGACTTCATGTGCTGGTTGTAACAAACTCAAACATACATTTTAGATCTACAAATATAATGTGAAGAAATACAATGTATGGAATAAAATGACATTTGAAGATTATTAGTAGTACCATTAATAGTTACCGATAGTGATGTTCACATAGACTAAAAATGAATAAGATAACATGGCATAATAATAATTATATATTACAGACTGATGTTGATATTCAATTAGTAAATTAATAAAACCAGTACATTAAGTCTCATTTGTTAGTTATGAAACAGAAGCTTTCCACATAGGTGTCATATTTGTCTATTATATAAGAGTATTGTGTTACATATATAGAGCTGGTTGAGCAACGCCTGATGTCGTTTGTAATTGAAGAGAGCTATCACACTCTATACATGTAACACAATACTTTTATATAATAGACGAATATGGCATTTATGTCGAAAGCTCCTGTTTTATAATTAATGAATAAACAAGTGAGATTGTATTTACTGGTTTTATTAATTTACTAACATGGCATAATACCATAAGACATTGAAACAAATGTCATAATTTCAGTTGCTGGGATCATGGGGGGGAAATAGAAGTAAGCATACTGAAGAATGATGATAATGGTGTATTTTTTTTTGATTAGGTGAGAAGGGATTGTAAAAAATTGTTTAGTATGATACTAAATGCATAAATAAAAAAGTGAGAATAATATATTTGCAACTGTTAAGCAGTGAAATGTATAGAACAAGATAACAGTGGGATATAAAAGTATTTAATAAATGCATTTATGGCTGACAAATATTTGTACATTTTTTACCAGATAGCAATGAATTTGCTTTTATTGAAATGGATTTACAATTTAAACACAATTTAAATCCATCTCTTATAAAGGTTGCACAGCACTTAGGTTGATATTTTAAGCGTTCAGCAATTAAAGGCGTGTCAATTGGAATATTATGAATCATATTTATTATTGTCTGAATGAACTAATTGGAAGGAGAAACTATAGAGGGTTGTTTTACAGGAGGCCAACATCGTGTGGTGTTGTGGCTAGCGTCGAGCTTGGATGTTTGTGTCGCCATGGTCACAGAGACTGGGATTGAGACTGACCATGAATGTGTCATGACAGTCTGCAGTTGACCTGTTAGACCAAGGCACTGACTGGGCTGCAGAGCCAAAGAGGAAGAAGAAGTTGTGATGAAAGAAACTTGACTTGTGGGATACAGTTGGAGACTATCGTGTTAACAGTTCTTAATTTTCATTAGCTATCACACCGTCAGAATGTTTCGTGGCTTGGCAAAGGACAGTCCTCAAGTTTTTAAATTTTGACACGTTTTCTTACTTGAAATTTATTGTAATCAATTTAACTATTGTTTGGAAAATGAGCCACTTCCTCGTAGAAGTCATCTTAGTTCAGCTTCTATAAACATGGAGATTATTAATTTTAAAAAAAGTCTGTGTTACATTAAGACTAATTATTTAAAGAATTAGACAATTAACAGACAAAAATGAATACCACAAAAGCTATAGAAAGATTGTGCGTTATTTATTTTATCTCTTAATTTTGACTGCTGACTGGATACATCCTTATCGAGTAAGTCATCCTTAGTAATTTTGTTTAGGATTAGACATGGATTGGATTTGTAATATTTGATTCTTTCAGCAAGTGACTATTAATTTTTTTTAAAAAAATTTAATGAATAAATCTGTCACTTGACATTACCTTAGACACTTGAAACAAAACTCATCACACCTCACCTCACCTCACCTCTTGTGCCAGAAGCAGTTGAAGTTTATTTGAGGAGAACGTCAGTTACTTTTGCGGAATTAGCTGCGGGGTGAGGGGAAGATCTTTTAATTAACCGAGAACTGCGACAGACAGGCCTCTGGATCCTTGATGAAATCTCAGAATAATTCGCGAGGCAAGCAAGCGTCTGTCAAGAATTTAACTCCTGCAACTCCCCGTCTTTAAAACACGTGAGGTATAAAATAAGTTGGGAATAATTCTTTTTGAAGCACCCACTTGAGCGAAGAAAACGTGAGGAATTCGAGAGCAAATTTCTTTCTGAAATTAAATGAAAGGAGGGCGACGGCTTGGAATGACCGAGTTCTATAATAGTCTGGGGTTCAAATCTCTCTTTCTCACGACTCTGTTTCGGGATCCACCCACTTCTCCCCCCTAGTCTTTAACTACTGTGATAAAAGTGCAACACTGAGTCACTTTCAAGAAAGACTAAGGGAGTCAGCTATGAAATAGGATAACTAGGGGAACCTGAAAACGGATGAACCACATATTTAATATCTAATAGTTTCAAATTTTACGTCTGATAGATTAATAAAAAATTATACGATCTCGGAGTGAGCCAAATTTTAATGTGAGAAACAAAGAGACAAAGGACTTTCTTTTTAAATATGACGTCACGACGCTCGCAGCTTTTCGTCTTTCTCTAAATATAAACTCAAACGGCGAACCATGTTGTTAACTTTTTTTTATAACAACATTGAAATTTTTTCTTAAAGTTAAGGTTCCATAATTTATTTTCAATTACAACTTTTGTTCTTTAATTCTCATCTTTCAGTATAGATGAATTGATTTTTTCAGCGTTCACTCTTCCTTCAATCAATTCTCGTAACACTATTTTTTTTTGGTTTGCAAAGCTAAAATAATAGTTATTAATGTCTGTAAATTTAAATACGGCCAAAAAAAACAACAAAAAAGTACTGAAACATAACAAACTTTTTTTTATAATAACATTGAAATTTTTTCTTAAAGTTAAGGTTCCATAATTTATTTTCAACGACAACTTTTGTTCTTTAATTCTCATCTTTCAATCTAGATGAATTGATTTTTTTCAGCGTCCACTCTTCCTTCAATCAATTCTCGTAACACTATTTTTTTTTGGTTTGCAAAGCTAAAATAATAGTTATTAATGTCTGTAAATTTAAATACGGCCAAAAAAAGTACTGAAACATAACAAACTTTTTTTATAATAACATTGAAATTTGTCTTAAAGTTAAGGTTCCATAATTTATTTTCAATGACAACTTTTGTTCTTTAATTCTCATCTTTCAGTATAGATGAATTGATTTTTTCAGCGTCCACTCTTCCTTCAATCAATTCTCGTAATAGTATTTTTTTTGGTGGCAAAGCTAAAATAATAGTTATTAATGTCTGTAAATTTAAATACGGCCAAAAAAAGTAGTGAAACATAACAAACTATAGTTTAAAAACAACTACACGTTTCGATCCTGGTCTGGAACTAAATAAACATGTAGTTGTTTTTAATATAATTCGTTATGTTTCACTAATTATTTGTCTGTTTCTGACCTAATTTAAACTTTAAATGCAAATCTAAAAATTACAACGGAGAATTGTCGACAGAAAACGTCAATAATAGTTTACTTATTAAATAGTAAACCAATTAACGGCAGGGGTTTTTTTCCTATCAGTAAATTAAATAAATTAATGAACATATACAGTCAATGTCTGTACTTATTTTCGTCACCATATTTGGGACGTGAAGTTAAATTTTCAAATTTTGCTGAAAAAGGTATAAAAATCCAAAGTTTGAGTTGTAAAGATTCTGTATTATTTCGGAAGCTTTCGGCCAATTTAAACTGATGTGTACCACTCTGTTAATTGAAATATACAGGTCAATTAATGTTTGACAGACGCATTTAAGTATTGCTGTCCTTGATGTCTTATGAGTAACAACTTTGTGTGTGTATAATATTTATTCTCTTAGAGTTGAAAATGGCCGTGGCCGAAAGCTTCTGAAAATAATGCAGAATTGCCAACTTAAAGTGGTTTTCTTTTATTTAATAGAAAAAGAGTTTGACCTAAAGTGAATCAGCTTGTGCTTATTGATGTATGTCAACCAACCCTAATTGAAATCAGAATAAGTTAAACCTTGATTTCGATAAAGAAAGCACTTGCTGCTGTAAGTAACTTGTTAATTACGGTCTGGGGGGGAAGTGTAATTTACACATGGAAGGGAAGTGGGCGTTAGACGGGTTTGGCAGATTGATAAATGCATTCCATTAGGCACTCACCGACGACGTCTTCCAGGGAGGCTTCGGCGCTGGAGTTGCACTGAACGAAGCCCGGGTAGAAATTCACCATCACCACTCCGTCATTCTCCGCCTAAAATACATAACACACTAGCTATATAACCTATAATCTCCTTTTTTTGCCCTATAGGAGGACTTTAGTTTAACTTACATTTAAAGTGCAGTAAGTAATTACATACTGGGGAATTACAAAAATCTAAGCTATAAGATAAAATTTCCCTATAGAAGGATTTTAGGTTAATTTAAATTTAAAGAGCAGTAAGTAATTACATACTAGGGAATTACAAAAATCTAAGCTATAAGATAAAATTTCCCTACAGAAAGATTTTAGGTTAATTTAAATTTAAAGTGCAGTAAGTAATTACATACTAGGGAATTACAAAAATCTAAGCTATAAGATAAAATCTCCCTATAGAAGGATTTTAGGTTAATTTAAATTTAAAGAGCAGTAAGTAATTACATACTAGGGAATTACAAAAATCTAAGCTGTAAGCTAAAATCTCCCTATAGAAGGATTTTAGGTTAATTTAAATTTAAAGAGCAGTAAGTAATTACATACTAGGGAATTACAAAAATCTAAGCTATAAGATAAAATCTCCCTATAGAAGAATTTTAGGTTAATTTAAATTTAAAGAGCAGTAAGTAATTACATACTAGGGAATTACAAAAATCTAAGCTATAAGATAAAATTTCCCTACAGAAAGATTTTAGGTTAATTTAAATTTAAAGAGCAGTAAGTAATTACATACTAGGGAATTACAAAAATCTAAGCTATAAGATAAAATTTCCCTATAGAAGGATTTTAGGTTAATTTAAATTTAAAGAGCAGTAAGTAATTACATACTAGGGAATTACAAAAATCTAAGCTATAAGATAAAATCTCCCTATAGAAGGATTTTAGGTTAATTTAAATTTAAAGAGCAGTAAGTAATTACATACTAGGGAATTACAAAAATCTAAGCTATAAGATAAAATCTCCCTATAGAAGGATTTTAGGTTAATTTAAATTTAAAGAGCAGTAAGTAATTACATACTAGGGAATTACAAAAATCTAAGATTTAAGTTAAAATCTCCTATTTATTGCCCTATAGGAGGATTTCAGTTTATCTTAAATTTAAATAATAATAGCAGACGGAACTGCGTTTATCAGACCTTAAATATTGCTATTATTCCAACTTCTCAATTCCCTTCCTATGCTATTAAAAGGGAGTTGCCTGTTTCAGGATCACCCTCATGTAGCCTGTTAACCCAAAGAAAAAACTAACCAAACCTCTGTTGCACCTGAAGAATCGTTCACTGGAACGTTTATTTATTTGTAGGTATTACAAAGACGTTAGTCTAATTACGTAGATACCACGTATGTATTACAATAGAAGAATTTATATGTATGATCATTAGTATACAATAACAAAATTGAACATTACACTAGGTTATAAATTCTGATTACGTTAATTATCTGCCAAGGAAATGATAAATTTCAAATTAAGGCTAATTACAAATATATAAAAATAAAATACTAAAAAATAAAACATACACACATGTACATATATACATATAGGTATATAATAGATAATTAGGAATACTAAAATAAAGTATAGATTTGAAAATAAATTAAATGGGATTAATAAGAATTTTTTTTTCAATGTTATGAAGGTTAATAAAATAAAATTTGTTATGGTTATTTATCTAATTTACAGAGTTGTAACTGACATTGAAAATTAAAATGAGCTAAGAATTAATTGCAAAGAAGTCTTACAATCTTTTTTACACGTTTCCTCCCACAAACCATTGACATTATCAGGTTGTGCACTAAAAATAAATTAATAAACCCATCAAATTTTTCCACGGACACATTTTAATAAAACAAACAACTAAAAATGAAACCAGTTAATAATTGTTTGTAGAATCCCGTTCTCTTTGAAATTTTTTTATAATAATATTTGCATCTGAAGAGATTCCAAAAACAAAAGGGAAACATATGTAGCTCTGGTTTCAATCAAATGCTCTGTTTATATTTTAAAATGTGATCCTGACAAATATGGCTGGTGTATTATTTTTACTATCCAATGATGAATAACTATTAAAATCAAAAGTAATAGATAGCCTTGATTCAGAAAAAGAGCATTATTTATTACAAAGAAATTACAAAATTTCGTCCTCCTTTTCCTCTTCATGTGTTTCTATTTAATAATTTTGTTGTATATTCCAAATAAATTTTTAGATGCAATGACTACATATTAATTGTCATACCACTTTTTATGAATAAAAATATTACTAATGTGTAATTTTTATCAGATTAATTATAGTCTATTTTTTTCCCCACTGTCTTTGGTTAAATTTTCAGACCATTTGAAGCAATAGTTTGAAATGAATGAGTTGTCAAAGTCGAGCTGTAGGAAAAAAAACCCGGCTTTTTCAGGTTTTTTTTTCGCCACACGCATGTATATATATATTTTTTTCTTTTGTATATTATAAAATGGAATTAAATGTTCTCAGTACCGTAGGTCATTCCGAATGGACACAGAGTGGTGCCGTACTGTTTTGACGTCGATGACGACGACAGTAGGCAGGCTACTGTAGTAATCTAAAGCTAAGATCTCTTTTCATGGACGGGACGAGGAGGTAATTTAATGTCGGTACACGTAAACAGTTACTCGCCGTCACTGCGGAGGACGTAACGTTTTAGGGGATTTTTTTTTGGTTGTGTGCAGTGGATAGGATGACAGGAAGGAGGCCGATATCAAGGCCCGGAGGAGGAGCTTTTTATTCCAGGCCCCGGAGCTCGAAAGAAAGTAGATACGCGGACAGCTTAAAGGAAGCAATTTCTCCGAGCAGCGCAAAGGAGTTCACCGACAATGACAAACGACAGCCAGCCAGGTCTGAAGAGTGATGGAGCGTTTGCTTGCCGTAGATTACAGCGGGCGGCCCGGAGGAATCACTCCGCGGAGCTAAGCTGCAGAGCAACAGTTACCGGCTTAAAGACAACAAGCCACCTGTAGAAGAGGGCGCTGCTGTCGTCTTTGCGTGACGGATCACCTAATTACCCTCTGGCAGTCCTCGACAGGGGGAGGAAATATGCAAGGCGCTTTACATCTTTACCCAACTGGCGCCACTCCAACTCTACAGCCCGGAAAACTCTTCAATAACATACGAATTTTTTAATTTTTTTAAATAGTTTTCTCGCAGGCGCTTCAGCCCAGAGTGACTGCGGGGCTCACCTGATCATGTCGGGAATGCCTCGCACTCTCTCTGAGTACTTTTTATCAAAGTTCTCATATGCCGAGACACCTTCACCTATTTTAGGAGGTATATGTACTGGGGTCAAAGACCTTGGGCATATGGCAAGAGTTGTCCGCTGATCCCATTGGATCAGTCGGCCAACTGCCTCCTGAAACTGGTGGAGACACGGAGAAGGGAATGCTGCGACCCCACAGCAAACTCGTCTCCCGTCATTCATAGGGAAGGGCGTGAGAATAGTACCCAATGCCCGACCTACCTGATGCAGGTTTTCTAGGGTTTTCCCTGCATCTCTTTAGGTGAAACACCGGGTAGGATCCTTAAACCATAGCCCGGGGGCCCTAGTCAACCCTTGCTAGGCTACCTTGCTCTACCTTCCGCATCCCCCCTTTTCAATTCCCTTCCTATGCTATTAAAGGGGAGTTGCCTGTTTCAGGATCACCCTCATGTAGCCTGTTAACCAAAAAAAAAACTTCCGGGAATGCCTCGCACCTTCACCTATTTTAGGAGGTATATTGCACTGGGGTTGAAGACCTTGGGCATAAGTCATCCCATTGGATCAGTCGGCCAACTGCCTCCTGAAACTGGTGAAGACGCGGAGAAGGGAATGCTGCGACCCCACAGCAAACTCGTCTCCAGTCATTCATAGGGAAGGGCAGTGAGAATAGTACCCAATGCCCCGACCTACCTCATGCAGGTTTTCTAGGGGTTTCCCTGCATTTCCCTAGATGAAACACCGGGTAGGATCCTTAAACCACAGCCCGTGGGCTCTTAATCGCCCTTCTAGTATTTAAATCAAGGTTCCTGCTGCTGCAAGTGTTGAATGAGCTGCCTTATAAAATAGCACATCACATATCTTTAAAATTTCTATTCAGTTTTTTTCTGCTCTTTTGTTTGTTTGTTTCATGTATATAGCTGCTGCTGGAGCAAGGACAGTTTCCTGGTCCAAGTAGTTAAAACTCCATTGCGTGTTCCTCAGTGTGTGCTTGTTTGTGTTTCCCAGTGTGTGTCCGTGTTGTGTTTATATTGACTTTTGTCTATATACATTTCCTTTTATTAATTTATTTTAAGTTTATTTGTCTTTAATTATGTACTTTATTTTGTTCATTTTTAATTTTTAATGTATGACGTATCCTATTTCCTCAATCGAGGATTAATGGAAACAACAATAAATCTAAATCAACCCTTGGCTACCTTTTTCTACCTTCCGCATCCCTCCTTTTCAATTCCCTTCCTATGCTATTAAAGGGGAGTTACCTGTTTCAGGATCATCCTCATGTAGCCTGTTAAAAATAAATAGAAATTTCGACCGGATCTTGTGGTCCTTGTCAATATTTAAGCCAGACTGAAATATTATGAACAAAGATAGTACAATACAAACTGAATAGCCCAAAGACTAACAAAGACTATTTAACAAACCTTCATACGTTGAATTTAACAGAGAAGTGTCTTCTTTTACATTTACAGAAAATTTATTAAGGGACACTGACCGAAATTTCGGCCAAAATCTGAACTAAAATCTATTTTTTAATTTTTTTCATATTAATATGCCTATAATTTCAGTAAACTGAAAAAAAGCTGACAAACAAAATAAGGGAGGTGTAGCATATGCTGCAGGACAATTTTAATTAATATGTTTGATTCTAACTAAAAAAAATTATTTACCGTTTTTCAGAAAAAAAAGTGTTTTTCTCAGCTGCATGTTTTCTGGTACCAAAAACCTTCTATTGAGATATTGTCTTCATTTCTTTTTGTACATAATCTACATCAACCAAAAGTATTAATCTTTTAATTGTTTAAGGAGTTTAGGAGAATTTTTATTTTCAAAGTGCTGAAAAGTGCTAATTTTTAAATTAACCGCATGAAGCTCTACGTAAAAAATATTATTTTCTTCCCTTCAGTTTTATTAAATATCAAAAATAATACTGAAAATAGATAAAAAATGGTCAGACCTACATATAAAGGTAAAACAAGCTAAAATAATATTTTTTTACAATATTTAATTTACTTCTTAATGAAAAAAAAAGATTGGTGTCTTAATTTTTTCTGGAAGTGTTCATTTAGTTTAGAGAAAATATTATAAAACCAAGAGATAGGATTTTTTAATTATTATAATTTACTAGAATTTTTGGCTATTCGATATGTTAATTATGTGACTATTTTAAATATTATGTTCTTTTCATTTGCATGTTTTTGACATCATAATAAAATTGCAAAGTTGTTTGAAACACACTTTTTAGGTTAGAGGTTAACCCTTTTGCGTTAAGAGCGCTTCATGTAAGATCCGATAGAGATTGTAGAGGAGTGAGTGGTGACGTCACAGTGAGATATCTCCGTAATTACGAGTAGGAATTTAATAAAAAAAAATAATACGGGAAATTGGAATGATGGTGAGTATCTACAAATGGTGCACATATTTTTGTTTCATAAATCACCCTCTGTTAATAAGGGAGGATAGGGAAGACTGACAACGCGCTCTATACCGCTTAACTCACATTGTGTCGAATTAAATACTGTACTGGGCCAATAAAAATAAGTACCCTGGCATGGCTGGATACCCAGATTATATATGTATATTTTCTGTATATATTTGCACAAAATTAATGAATAAAATCAGAAACAAATGTAATTTAAAACTGCAATTGAAAGACGTTCAAGGACCTGGATTACTAATTGCAATGTAAAATAAGAAAAGAGATATTGAACGATATTTTAGTAGAAAACGATGATTTAATAAATTCAGAGTAGAACGTCGTCCATCTTAGACGACTTGGCGGCTCATTTCTCCGCCATTTTCGTTGCGTTGCAGAGAGAAAGCCGGATAAACTTTCTTTCTCCTTTTTTTTCACAGCTGCGACGTTGGCAACATGAAAATGCGTTAGTGTCAAGAGGTGTTTTCATAAAACACGGCTGATACAACGCATCAACGGAAGGGAAATAAAGCTTGCAAGCACCTTACGTACACAAAGGGGAAATCATTTCGTGCTCAAGAGGTTGTAAAAAAAAAACTGTGTGACAGAGAGTACTTGCCAGACGTGATCCGATAAAAGGAGGCAATTTTTTTTTAAACTTCGATCTTTCTTATCGAAACTTAAAGATTGTGATTGGACTGACTAAGGAAAGAAACATTAAACACAGACTAAAATAATATCGATTTTGTCTCGTGCTGACTTTATTTCAAGTTTTACGTGATTTAAAAATAAAATAATAAAAATAATCTGTCTCAATGTTTTAAGTAAAATACAAAGAAGTCAGAAATGGAAGAATTATAATTTTAAAACATTTCGTCTCCAACCTCATCATTTCATTCTTCAAAAAATTATACAATTAATAATACATAATTGGATTTTAATTATTCTTATTCAGTTACGAATGAGTAACTATATAGTTTTTGTGTAGGATGAACTGAAGAGAGTTGAGGACGAAACGTTTCAATATTTAACATTCCTCTCTTTCTGACATTCGGTTTGTTTCATATAAATATCGGAAATGTAGTGATTCGCCATGTTAAGAGTGCAGAGAAATCAATCTCAAAGAGACAACGCATGATCTCCAACGATATTAAACATGAAGTTGTATGATCTTGGTAACTGGAAAGCCACAGCAACATAACCCCTGAGAACCCTACAAAACGCAGCAGGGATTAAACTGTAATAAAACAGGTTACCTAAAGAATACCACAGGAGGAATTTTCACTGGAGAAGATCTCCAGGCGTCAAGATCATCAACTTATAGAACTGTATTGTAACATTCTGGTTCTTAATAATGAAAATAAAATTTGGTAGAAAATAATGGAAAAATGTCGATCGGACCCCAGGACTCTACTACTGAGCTAATCCGAGTCAACGCCCTAAGGACCTGAAATTCCCAAATCACATTCTTCACTATCTAATTTCCAGAAAATTCAGTGAAGAATGAGAGGCCCTGGGTCCGGTAGACATTTTTCCGTTCTTGTCTTCTCAATTTAGCATCACGCTCGTTATCTGGGCTTCAAATGAAGCATTTCTTCTTCTTCTCTGTATGACTTGAAATGAAATTTAAACACAATTAAAATTATTTAGTTATTAAATTATAACACGACCTTTCGTTCATTTGTTTGGATCGTTCTCAAAGGAACGAAACGTCGTGTTATAATTTAATAAATTGTAGCGCAGTAGAACCCGACCCAATTTTTATTCCTATTTACGGAATAAAAATTTCGGCAAGAGCATGTCCCTGGCCAGGAAGAAGGTTTTTTCTTCCGGGCGCCAAGTTGGCGGAGAAAGGGTGAGACATTGAAAAGTGGAGGAAGACACAGTATAAATTATGGACTGATGAGTCGAGGAAGCAGCGAAGTGGGAAGTAGGAGGAAAAAGCCGAGTTTTCTTCAATTCCGGCAGCACGACTTTGTGCTGTTATGTACCGGCCGCTTCATGTTCAACTAGAAGGAAGTTCCAGTTGCATCTGCATCGAGTCGCACATGAATACAAAACAACGGAATATCTGCCACACGTGCTCATCCAAACAATCTTTACCCCCAGAGAATTTTGAAACCATCCCCATTTAATTCATTATATTTGCACTTGCTATCTTCTCGCAGAACCCACTTAAAGTTATTGTGTTTTATTTTAATAAATGTACATATAAAACATCCAAAACTTAAATTAATTAAGTAATATCCCCAACCCATCATTTACAAAATAAATAAATTTAATTCCGACCAATTTTTGCCGTAAATTTTTGGGCTACATTATTCGAGATACAGTCAGAACAATTATAATATTTTTTTTAAACAGAATTTTTCACCAGAAGTCAGGAAAAAAAATTTAAACCGAAAGACAGGTCTCAAAAATTAATTAGGTAAGTTAGGAGGTCCCAAAACGATGAGCATCTTTTGGTTTGAATTAAAATTGTTCTATTTCTGACTTTTGACCATTTATTGTATTTTATTTATGAAATAGTCAGATTAATCTCAATGTTTGATGTCCTTTGGTCTTGAATCGCGTTCACGGTCTTTCTGCTTTATCAGCCGATGAGGTGGATAACGGTAAATTACTATAGACCACGAGGTCTGGTTAAACCTGAAGATGACGTAACTCACCACTCGACGGAGGACGTCGTCTCGCACGTTGCGGGAGTGGTTACACAACGCCCACGCGGACGAGTGTGAGAAGATGACGGGGGCTACGGAGACGTTGAGGGCGTCCAGCATGGTCTGGTAGGCCACGTGAGAAAGGTCCACCAGCATCCCGAGACGGTTCATCTCCCGCACGACCACCTGCAACAAGAAAAAGACCGTCAGCATCCGGTACCTTTCTCCTTGCATGAAACTGGAAAGGAGAAAAACAACAACAGCCTGATGCAGATGGTCAGGACATCGGAGGACGGCTGGAAAAGAGTGAGTTTTTTTTGTATAAGGAACGAATATTTGGCAGGGAATTAGGACAGCTACAATTCTTCTTATCTGTACATAACTAATAATCTATTTCTTGTAAAAGGAACAGAACTCAAGCAAAAACCTGCCCCGACGCTCTAATATGTGGTCACAAGGATGTAAGAGGATGACAGCAATAATAGTAAGAACAGGAGAGGAGGAGGAGGACACAGACACTAGATTACAAATAGAATTTTCTGGAAGCTAATGCGTGTGAAATTTATACAGGTGCATTTAATTATTGGTTTACCTTTCCGAATTCAGTCAGTCCCTTGGTGGACAAACCGTCGTTGTCTTCAGGAGAAGCGACGGCCCTGGAACACACAACGTGTCAAGTGCTCAAAGTAGGTCGTGTAAAGTTTTATATTTGAATATGGCGCTTATAATAAAGCATGTTTTTATTATTTAAGTCTGCTTGTATAAAAAAATATTTACATAAACAATTATTAAAATAAATAAAAAAGAATATAAATTTATCCAAAAGTGACGTTTCGTTTCCATTTTTAGACTTCCTCAGGCGTAAAATTTAGCAATACATCACTTCGGCCGTAACTGTCGCTGGTCCAGGCGCGACACTAAATTCTTCACATGTAAATTCAATAATCTTTTCGGTTGAAGAAGTCAAGGAGTAAATAATAAAAATTACGCCAGAGGATGTCTCATAATGGAGACGAAACGTCGCTTGTCAGTACATAGTGATAAATTTATGTGCTGACTTTTTGGCCGTCTTTTTATTTATTGTAAATTTTAAAGTCAGAAAACTATTTTGTTATAAACAATTATTTTTCGATATGATTGATAACAGTCATTTATTTATGAAAAATTAATTCAAAATAGCAACGACGTTTCAATACACCTTTTTTAGTATCTTCATCACTTTGTGATTCTTTATTCCTCAAATAATAATAATAATAATAAAATTATCACTATAATTTGGAGCCTTGTTACTAAATTTACAACTTTAACACAAAAGTGTGAATTTGTTCGAATGAAATATTTTTTTGAAGTTAAGTATCAAATGTAATTATGTTTATTTTTCAAATTTATTTTATTAAAAAGTATTGTTTGACCAATAACTGACATTTGTTTATGAAAGGTGAAATTGACATAGCAACGATGTTTCAGTACATTCTTCCTTCTAACAATTTTAGTTAAAGAAATTAGTATTTTCCTAAAATGTAGTTTTTTTTCATATAAAAATGAAATGAAATAACAAAATGTTTGATATCTTCACAAGTTTCTTCTTAAATTAACAATTTTGTCTCATGAACTAAAACAAATAAAACAAAAAGCCAGTAATTTACTACTTTTTTGAGGTAAACATTAATTTATGATAAAGTTCCAAATCGAGTGCAATGAAACACCTTAATATTTTAAATTGAATTTTCGTGAACAAATGTCTGTTATTGGTCGATTTTATATTATGAACTTAAACTTTGTCTTTTCCCATTTCACTCGTGCTACCAACATTTAACGGTTTTACTACATCAAATGAGGCTAACTGTAAATATATATTTTTATACAAAAATATTATTCTTTATGAAAATGTTTGGTAATAAAAATACCATACTATGTTAAAATGTCTGTTAACTAGTTCTTGCCAAATCACAAAATATTAGGAAAAATATAAAAAGGTATATCAGTAAAATGTAAAAAAATAGAGTAAGAATGCAAACCAAAATCAATCAGTCAGTCATGATTTGTACATAGAACGAGGAGAGGGGGAAAGGGGGAGAGGGAGAAAGAGGGGGAGATGGAGAGGGATAGGGAGGGAGAGGGAGATAAAGGGGGAGAGTGGGATAGAGGGGGAGATGGAGAGGGATAGGGAAGGAGAGGGGGATAAAGGGGGAGAGTGGGATAGAGGGGGAGAGGGAGAGGGGGATAGAGGGGGAGATGGAGAGGGAGAGGGAGGGAGTGGGGGATAAAGGGGGAGAGGGAGAGGGGGATAGAGGGGGAGAGGGAGAGGGGGATAGAGGGGGAGAGGGATAGAGGGGGAGAGGGGAAGAGGGAGGGATGGAGAGAGAGAGGAGGAGAGGGAGAGAGAGAAAGTTGACTGTGTTACTCACCATGGAGTGCTGCAGGAATGTGTGAGTGTGAGGTACCTTACACCCAAGTCATAGTAGAGCCGAAGAATAGCGAGACTGGAGTTGATGGAGTGACCTCCTTCCACTCCTATCAGACTCCCGATCCTCCCTCGTCTAAACGCGTCTTCAATTCCTGAAAACAAATTGGATCGACACATGAAGATAATCGTGGGAATTAGGTAACATCTAAGCATAGCAGGCGATCGAAATCTGACTATCAACGAGGTATCAGAATGAGGATAACAACGGGGATTTTAAAGTTTAATGGATTCTTCGAAGGTCTCAGGCTAGACGATTAAGTTCTGCCGTGAAAGAGTTGGGAGATATAAAATTATATAAATGAATTCCTTATTCTTTAACGGTTAGTTCAATGTAACATCATGCATTTACCATTCATCCAGTCTGTGTATGTATATTGTAATTAACTCGCCCGTATGACGTTCTCATTCGAATTTTGAACGTAGCGGCTGCACGAAGCACAGAACATCTGAACACCGGAGAGGCAAGAAGAGAAGGAGAGGAAGGAAAAGAGAGAGAGAGAAAGGTAAAGAGAGAAACAGAGAAAAAGAAAGATAGAGAGAGAGCGAAAAGAGAGAGAAAGAGTGAGAGTGTAAGAGAGAGAGAGAGAGTAAGAGCGAGAGAAATAGAAAAAGAGAGAGAGAGAGTGAGAAAGAGGGAGAGAGAGATAAAAAGTGGAGAGAGACAGAGACACACACACAGAGTATTAGAATTCGTACCCAACACAGTCAATTAAGGCATAATTTCGTGTTTTCGAGCTGACCACGGGCTGAATGAACTTTCTGCAGGTCTTTAAATCCCATTTGAATGCCCTGAGTATTGCTGGTGTAGGATAAAAACACTGGCAACGCACACAAGAAGTGCTTCCTGTTGATCATCTGATGATCAGTAGCCTGCTCGAGTTCCTCACCAACACAGGACTGGACGAGGATTACTGACATTGCCATGGACAATTAAGACACCAGATATGCTATACATGTGTATTATGTATGAGCTGATGTAAATAGTCTCGCTAATGGCGGTTACAGTCAGGTTTTCCCTTTCACCGTACTCTGTACGATTGTAAACTGTTGTACGCGTAATTACTGTGCTGTGCGCGTTGTGGTCGCTAATGGATTTAAGGAAGCGGGCGGTGGTCCAGGGCGTTAAATCCCAGACCACCCAAAGTTTCCGGAGGCAATTCCCTGATCGTGTTTGGCCGTTTAGAGATCGACACTTACAACTTGATGGAGTAAAACGGTGAAACAGAAACTCCATCAGACATTAAATGACTATTTCTTTAAAAATATCAACTAATGGTTTCACTTAAAAAAATGAAGCATATATTGATAATGGTTTGAAAATATATCTCAGATGTAAAGCGATATGTTGGAGAATGAGTGGGAGAGGCGGACAATTCAGAGAGAGAGGGAGGGAGAGGGAGGTAGTGGGAGGGAGAGGGAGGGAGGGAGAGGGAGGAAGGGAAGGGAGGGAGAGGGAGGGAGAGGGAGGGAGAGGGAGGGAGAGGGAGGGAGAGGGAGGGAGAGAGAGGGAGAGAGAGGGAGAGAAGGGGGATAGGGAGAGAGGGAGAGAGAGGGGGAGGGAGGGGGGAGAGAGGAGAGGGAGAGAGAGAGGGAGAGGGAGAGAGGGAGAGAGAGGGGGAGAGAGGGAGAGGGGGGAGAGGGAGAGAGAGGGAGAGAGGGGGAGGGAGAGGGAGGGAGGGGGAGGGAGGGAGAGAGAGGGGGAGAGAGAAGGGGAGAGAGAGATGAATTAACAGAGGAAGCCCCTGTCTGTGGACACTTATTGTGGTTGAAATCTCTTTTTTTCCATGATCTATATATTAAATAATGTTAACTGGAATTAAAGATTTTGGAAAGGACAGGAATAAAATATCGTTTCGCACCCATATAACGCGCACATAGGAACATTTTCAGTAGCATTTATATTACCCGTAAGCAAATACCTCTTTTTCGCGAAAGCCTTCCTTGCCTCAGCAAATATATATATCGGATTTATTGACCTGATTAAGGCAAAATATTTTCCCAGTTGTGACTTTTTTTGAATAGTTTAAACAACGGTTCAACCAGCCGCTGGAGGAAGAGTGATGACAGAGATCAGAAATAAAATTACTGTTTGTGTATATTATTAAATAAAACTATGCATGTGCAAAGCAGTCATCACAATAGTGGGATATGTGAAACAAAAAATGGACGCAATTAGATAAACCGTGATTTTTTTCAACACATAAGTTAATTATTATCGACATATAGTGCTGTGTAATTCCAAAATAACAAATAGGTTGCCTGTGTAGTAGTAGTAGTGATATATATAAGAAGCGTCTGTATCAGAAAGCCGTAGATACAGGATACAGGCTGAGATAGTAAACTTTTGTCGGGCACAGTGGTGTAATTTGAGATGGTTATCGTGGCTGAGTGGCTGAGTGGTGGCGTTGCGATAAGACCGGAAGGAAGCGGGCTTGGCCGCTTCTGGGGGATGGCGTCGTTATTTCACAGGAGAGAGAGAGAGGAACCCCACCGCTGCTCTCTCTCACAGACAAACAATAAAATGGTGGTTTAGGACCTACGAATGGTTTTTCGCTGCCTATACGACGCGCTGTAAACCATTACAACGTGGACCAACGTCTGGGTTCTCCCCAAAACCAGTTTTCCTCGATTTTATTTATAGACAAAATAGTTTTGAGCAGAAAATAACGCGAATCCACGGTCAATAACGACGTGAAAATAATATCTATCTTATTGAAGTTCCGGTGATTGTTAAACCTTCTAAAGAGCAAAAAAATGGCAGAGTGTAGATAAATGATATTCATTATTTAGATATAACATGGTACTGACCATCACATTCAGTTCAGCATATAAAATCGCTTCATTTCACTTTGACAAATAATAATAATAATAAAAACCCATCAATATAGATCAAAACTGCAAAAATTCCACTTAGCTAAATTACAAGATATAAGAAATTTATTAGTGATAGTAATAGAGATCACCCATTTTTACCCTCCTAATTAAGTAACAAGAGACTGCGGGATCATAGTTTGGTAATATATATTCTCAGTGGGGAAAAATAAAGACGGGTGTTCCATAAGGGTCTGTTTTGGATACACTTTACTTTTTGATACTAAATATATTTTATTTTGAATTGAAACAAATAAATATAACGGTCCTATAAAGACCAATGGTAAGCCAACATCCCTTTTATATATACATATATTCTAAACAGAATAGGGGAAAAGTGAAAGATATGGAGGACGTTGACTAAGAGAAGGGATAGATCAATAGGCCACGATTTAAGAGACGAGTGTCTTGTAAAATTAGCATTAGAAGGATGTGTATGGGGTAAGAACAGAAGGGCGAGGCAAAGAATGGAATACGCTTAGTATATTAGGGAGGATGTGTGTTGCCCTAGTTATGTCGAAATGAAAAGGCTTGTGAAAGATAGGTTAGAATGGAGGATTGCATCAGTCCAGTCTTAGGACTGAATACCACAACACACACACACACACATATATATATATAATTCTTAAAGACAACAGATGAATTGGGAGTCCCACAAGGGTCTATAGTGCGTCCATTGCTCTTTTTGATGTATACATATGTTAACTGTAAGAATTTATGCCATTTAAAATAATAGAGTAGAGCCAATGTATAACACGGGTTATAAAGGTAAAATATTTTAAAATTTCAAAACGCTTAGGATCAACTATGGACAATAAATTAGAATTGGAAAATGCACGTTGAAGAAACACATGGATGTTTCAGAATGGTCTGTTGTAAGTACATTGCACTTTTTAATAAAACATATATATATATATCTTATTTTGAACGGGATAAAATAAAATGACAATTCCATAAAGGACAATGGGGTTAGTATGTAGACATATAAATATTTCATTCTGAATAACACCAGATAAAGATGGGAGTTCCACAAGGGTCTGTTGTCGTTCCGTTGCTCATTTTGAGATATGCATAGCTTTAACTGTATTGAAAATAATTTTATGCAATTTCAAGCAGTAGAGTGGCGCTAATGTAAAACACCAGGGTTACCAACTATAATATTTGAAAAGTTAAAAGTTCCTAGGATCATCCATGGATAATAAATGGGTAAATACTTATTAGTAAAATTGCAAACAAATTAAAAACAGGTTACTTGTGAAGTTGTCAAAGAGCAACGGTATGAAAATTAAAAAATTGTTTTATTTTTCATGTATTCAATCCTTGTAGGGTATAATTATCTTGGGTAGAGAATACAAAATACTTTTTTAAATAAAGTTTTGTTTATACTTGTGCAATCAACTTACTTTTCACAGTATATATATATTTTTTAATACAATTTTTGGATAAATTAGTAACATATTCAAACCAAAATGTTGGTGTCAACAATTTTGAATATAAAGTAAAAAAAATTACCTCTTCGAATCAGGAAAAATTTCTGTGATGATGGTTTCTAATCTATTTTATAACCTAACACGTACATATCGTGCAATTAAAAAAATATTAAAGAATATCTTTTTTAAAAAAATTAACAAATTTCACTCTTTTGACTCGATGAGCGATATTTATGGGAAAATATTTTACTTTAAAAAAAATTAGATTACAGCACAAAGTACCCACGAAAATTTATAATATAGACTTACATTTTGGAAATACGTTAGAAAAGAGTTTTGGTTCGGGCGATTAATTTCTTTAATAATTGTTCAATTTGTTTTCGTTATTTAATAAGTTAAATGCTATAAAATGTGTTTATTCTTGATGAGCTACGTCATCGTCAGTAGTAAAAATCCTCTGGGGGTGAGTGTTCTGCTTTCTCATTGGTCAGCCCATGGTCCTAATTATGATGGCCGATTTGTGTTTTATTTTTTGGGTTTTGTTTGTTTGTTTTATTTTTTTTGGTTATTATTTTTTTTTTTTTTTTTTTTGTTTTTTTTTTTTTTTGTTGTTTTTTTTTTTATTTTTTTTTTTTTTTTTTGTTTTTTTTTTTTGTTTTTTTTTTGTTTTTTTTTTTTTTTTTTTTTTTTTTTGTTTTTTTTTTTTTTTTTTTTTTTTTATTTTTTTTTTTTTTTTTTTTTTTTTTTTTTGTATGTTTATTTTTTTTTTTTTTATTTTATTTTTTTAGAAAACCAGAAAAAGAATATGAAAAATATATATATATTAAAAAAAAAGAAATTAGATTTTTGGTTGGTATTATTTTTCTTTTGTATAAAATAAGTTTTTTTTGTAGTTATTAATATAAATAGCATAAAAATATAAGTAAAAGGAAAAATAATGGCAACTAATATGGAAAGTCAAAACTAAAAAAAAGAAATAATAAATAATGTAGATGAAATTAATTGTTCTATTTTTAAAAGTTCGTGTAAGTCTTGTTTTTTTTTTTTTTATTTATTAATGACAATTTGTTTTTTTTGTGTTATTTTTATTGATTGATATTATTTTATAATATAGTTTTTATTTTTTTATTGGTTTTTGTAGTTTTTTTATTCATGTTTTTTTTTTTTTTGTTTGATATCTTATTTTTGTTTTATAATTGTTTTGTATTTTGTACGTTTTTTTTTGGTTGTTTTTTATTTTTATTGTTTATTTTTTTATATTTGGTTTTCTTTTTATTTTTTTTTTCTTTTTTAATTTTTTTTTTTTTTTTTTTTTATCATTTATTTTATTTGTATTTTTATTTTGTTAGTTTTTTTTTTTTGTCTTTGTTTTTTTTTTTTTTTTTATTTGTTTTGTTTTTTCTTATTGTTATAGTTCTTTGTTTTATTTTTATATTTTTGGTTGTTTGTTATTTTAGTTTTTTTTTGTTTTTTTTTTAATTTGTCAGTTTTTTTTTTTGGATTATTTTTTGTCAGTTTTATTTGTTAGTATTGTTTTGTATTTTTTATATTTTATTTTATTTATTTATATTAAATTTTATTGTTTTATTATTTATTTTGTTTTTTTATTTTGATTAGATTATTTAAATGATTCTGTTATTATTAGTTTTTTATATAATTTAAATAAAGTGTATTATATTTGCAAGAGTAAATAGAAATAATAAATTAGAAGTTACAGAAAAGAAAGTTAAAAAACTTAAATTTATTTAAGTTATTTTTAAGTATATATTATAATTTTTTTATATAAATGGGAAATAATATATATAGGTTTGAATTGTATATTTATTATTGATTTTTTTAAGTATATATTATTGTGCTTATTTTTTTTTATTAATAATATATGATTTATTATTATTTATATTGTAAATGTTTTATTATTTATAATTTATAGGATTTTTAATGAGTATTTATTAAATAATAAAGTTATTTTTTTATTGAAGATTTTTTTCTTATGTTATTTTTATATTCTATTTATTTTTGTTTATTATATGTTTTTAATGGAGTTATTAAATTTTAATAGCATAACATGACCAATACAAAAGGAATAAAAAGAAAAAGGTTAAAACAAACAATTAGAAATAGAAAAGAAAAGATTTCAAAATAATCAAATATGAAAAACAACAAGAGAAACGAATATTATAATGCCGAATATATATATAATAAATGACAAAATAGACAGAATTAAAATTATACGGTCATTT